>CM064506.1:48277629-48429190 GCA_032716605.1 Paralithodes platypus
CCTAATAGGAGGCAGGGAGGGAAGAGAAACAAGGATAGGATTCCAATAGACAGTCAGGACCCCAAATACACGATTCCACAATGCGCGAAAACACTAATACACGAGTTTACCCCTCGAAAATAACATTAATTAATTTAACATTATTTACGCGAGGTGGTACCACATTACACGAATCGAGAGCTGAGAAGGGGCCCAATCCGCTATTCCTGCTTGATACGCGAGCACGTCTACGTTTCGCGAGGCCCAGGCGTAGCTGCCGAAAGAGCAGAAGACGGCCATACGCCTGCCTTCCCTCCCGCTTAACCCTCCCCTCCCACAGTCCCGCTCAAGCGTCTCATAGCCGTGCTGATTGACCAAACGTTTGTAGTGCCTGCCACGCCAATATAAGAAGATACCACACAAAATGAAGGTGGACTTGTTGGATCGCAATAAAAAAGGCGAAGGAAACTGTGCAATAGTCTTGGTCAGAGTAAACTGTTCGTACGATTTGGTCATGGAGGGAGAAGTTGGAGAAAATCGTGAAGTGCCTAACGGTCCTAGTCCTAGCATATCTACTACTAATGTTAAGGTAAGGTTTCATATTTTGTATTCATTGTTCTTCTTATATACAGTATAAGATATCGACTGTACAGTAGAGCCAAAAATGTCGAAAATCGTGCCAACAATGTCGAAAATAGTCCATAATTGAGAGATGTTCACCCAATCTAATTATTCCCATTGTAAGTTAGTTTCCACAATACACGAATTCACAATATTCGATGCCTCCTGTCACCCCTATTCTCGCGCGATTATGGATCCTGACTGCACGACTATAGATGGAATAAACAGTAAAAAGGTATAATTGGATGATATATTAAGAAAGAATCCACCACACGATAGTCTGTTTGACGGAGACCCCAGCGGACCCAGGACTTTGACAGCAATATAGTGTTTAGTGAAGGATATAATATATGGCGATATGAGTGAAAGGGAAAAAGGGAGACTGGAGTGGCAGTATTAGTTAAGAACCCTATTACCGCCAAGCACGTGGAGTTAAATACTGACAAGGCAGAAATAATGGCAGTTTTGAACTCAATGATATAGAAGGAAAAAAATCTAGACATAGCAGTAGCTTAACCTGCCACCAAAGACCAGAGCATGGAGGGAAGTATTCGAGTTTGAGGAGATGGTCCGAGGATATGATTCAGATCGTTGAGAAGATTGCGTTTACGGAATAATCGATTGATCTTGGTAGGGAGGAGATTTCAACTGTAGTGATGTTGATTGGGAATCGGGAGATGCCAGGGCCAAATCAGAGATCTTGGGGAATTCGGCTAGTGGAGTTGGTTACGGAAAATGTACTTGGCATAACATGTGAAGGAAAATACAAGATTGAGTGGTAATAACGAACCTTGCTAAACTCGATCTTGATTTTCCACAAAAGATCCTCACGAAATTAGTGATATAAACTATCTAGTACCTGGAGGTAAAAATGATCACCTATTACTAAAATGGAAGTTGACCTTCCGAGTAATGCCAATAGATTTACCAATAGCTACATAAATGACGAATTAAATTATAGTAAAAGCTGAATATGTGTCCTTGAAAAGATATTTAGAGGGAGGAAATTGGGCTCTATTTTTGAAGGAACAGGCCGTTACAAGGTAAATACAGTAGAATTTCCTCAAAATTTATAGAGTAGGAACCAATCTGTTTGTCCCAAGCTTATAAACTTGGAATTTTTCCTAAGCCAAAGATTGGTTTAAATTTGAAATGCAAAAGAGCTTTGGGATAGGCCTGATGCAGCTTGGGCTACGATTAAGAAGAAGGAACACCGAGAGTAATCGGAATAACTATAAACAGGAGATGAATATATATGTTAACATAATTCGGCAAGTTAAAATGAACTATGCGAAGAACATAGTAAATAAATGGTGAAAAGTGCGCCTGATATTATTTTATAAATATATAAACAGTACTGTTGAAGGTAAAGAAACAAATTACTAAATTCAGAGTTGCTGCTAGGACGTATGAAAATGTATCGGACATGTTCGAGGTAATGAATAACAAATTGGTGTCAGTTTTTACTAGAGAGGAAGGTTTTGACGCAACCACAGGCGTGAGTACTGGAGAGTGGTCTTAGTATAGAATGAAACAACTAGAGTTGAGCTGTTATCCTGCGATGAGAGCCTTGAAGTAAGGAAAGCTATGGGACCGGATGAAGTGTCTTCCTTGGTTTTAACCCGTACAGCCCCATCGACGCGCCTTTACGCGTCAGGCGATGTATGTAACGCACAGCCCCGAGACGCGCCTGGCGCGTCACCCGAATTGTCTCCGACCGTAACCGCAGGTGTAGCCACTCAATGGTCTCAGATTGTGTATGGGAACTGTGTAACGTATCCCATCAAACCGTGCCGATTGTTGAAAACTCTCAAAGTCCACGTGCGTGCGCGATCGAGCGCGCAAAAACCTGTTTTTTTTGGGATAGTTGCCTTCAAATGTTTTACTCTTATAAAATCCGTTTTCCGGTGGGTCTCTGTAGGACCATTTTTTAAGCTTTTTGAGCGGTTTTTCGTGTTTATTGTTTCCTTCCTTTCCATAACCCATTCGCTATTGTTTCTGGAATAAAACCATTTTTTGAAAACCGGCCGGGTTCCTGGTGCGCAAACATTACAAAACGAGCCGGGGCTCCACTGGGTTAACGAAGGTGTGTGTCAGAGCAATTAGTGGAGCCATTGAGGAGCATAAATTCCAAGCTTTCCTTAGATAAAGGAACAGGTTCCTGTTGAATGGAAAAGAGCTAATATCATTCCGATATACAAGAATGGAAACCCTGAAGGACCCTCTAAACTATATGCCCATGTTTCACTTACTAGTATTGTATGCAAGATTTGTTAAAGCTAATTAGGACAGATGGATGAAAATGTTGGAGAGAAAGAAGATCAACCCCAAAGCATTTGGGATTCAGAGAAGGGACATCTTTGTGTTACCAAGTTTGGCTATGTTATTACAGTAGGTTGATAGCTGTAACCCAAGAAAAGAGGCGGATTGGTGGACCTGCGTCTACGTTAGAACCTTTCGCAAAGCCTTCGCTAAGGTATCACATAAGATATTGTTTATCTACGCTTGAGACGCTAGGATGTGTCAGGGGGATTTGGCTGAAATGGATGTGAGAGCTATTTAACAGATAGGTAAATGAGGAACAACATTAGAGGAACTTACTCATCGTGGCGGAAGTTTGAGAGTGGTGTGCCGCAGGGATCTGTGTTGGCACCATCTCATGTTCCTTATGTACGTGAATGACCCTGCCGATATGCATAAACTCCTACATGTCAATGTTTTGCCGATAACGTAAAAAATTATGATACACATAACAAATAAATGTATTTGTTGCGGAGCTGGCAAGGGGATTTCTATAAAATATACGAATGGATCACCAAGTGGAAAATGAATTTTAATCTAAGTCAATGCCATGTGCAAGAAATACTATCAAGAGCATTGAATGTTGGTGTATCGCTGAAAAGGGAGGGAATTGAGTGGAAGCTACCTTACTGCGTTTTGCGGTCTTTTTTATGATACGTTTCTGATGAGTGATAAGGAATGGGAGTGGCAGGGTGCTGGTAAATGAGTTTGGAACAGTGTGTCGAAAAACGTAATTTGAAGGTAAATACGGGCAGATCAAGGTTATTGTCTTCGAAAGGGGTGAACTTCACAGAGTGTGAGGTGAAGATGAACGGTCAGGCTATGGAGATCGTCCACTCTTTTAAGTATCTTGTCAGTGTGTTGAGTAAAGATGGGACAATGGGATGAAGAGGTGTGGGAGAGGGTACAACATGGGAAGGGTTGTAGGAACGCTAAAAGCAGTAACAAGAAATAGGGGTGGTCAGTATGGAAGTTAAGAAGTCCTTGCATTGCAGTGTTGTCATCCCGACACTGACTTACGGAAGCGAAGCCTTGACGTTGGTTGAGAGAACTCAGACCAAGAGTGAGAGCAGTGGAAATGAATTACTTAAGAAGTGCGTGCGGCTTTACATGGAGGGATAGACAGACTAATGAGGAAGTAAGAAGGAGGTGTGGTGTGGAGGTAGATGTGCTGGAAAGTGGTGAAAAAGGAACAACTTTAGATTGTTCGGCCATATTGAACGTATGGAAAGCGAGAGAATTACTAAGATAGGGTGTACGAGAGCGAGGTGGAGGGACAGAGGGGGAGAGGTAGACCGAATATGAGGTGGGAAGGATGGAGTGAGGAACTACATGAACGAAGGCCGGTGCTGTTGGGGGGAGGGGGGGCGTCGACTGACTGGTACAAGGGTGCATTGGGGCGGTTCTTTCGTGGCCACCCCTTCGGGGATCACGGCCTGTCAGGCAATAGATAGATAGAAATGCAATGTGTTAATATGGGAAGAAGTGTGAATAGACCAAATTTGGGGTACCGGATGGTAGATAAGATAATTAGCAATGCCGAAAAAAGAAAAGGATTTATGGTTGATTAGACAAGATCCTTTGTCGCCAGAGAAACATATTAACAAGACTCTTTATCGGAATGTATGCAATGGCCTGGAATATGAAAGTTGCTCTGAAACTACTTGGATGAGACCAGGGTAGCGAAAATTATGAGAGTATGATTAGACCAAGATTGGAGTATGCAGCAGTGGTGTGGTCCCCCGCATCTAAAGATCCTATTCACAAGTTAGAAAGAATCCAGAGAGCAGTTACTAGATTGGTTCTATCCAAGTCTCAGAGAACTGCCATATGAAGGGAGGCTAGACAAATTAAATCTACGAGTCTAAAAGAGAGGAAGAGAGGGGAGACATGATAATAATGTACAAATGCACCTGGGGGCTGGATAGGGAGGATATGTTAATTATGGATACAGGAATAACTAGAGGCGCACAGCTACAAAGTAAAAAGACCTACCTGCAAGAACGCTATAAGGAAGTTTCGCTTCCCCTATATATGTAGTGACAAATGGAATGGGCTGGCGGAGGAGTGGTAGGGCCAAGGAATATCCATAGTTTCAAGAAAAATTGGATAAAAGTAGACTGAGAGACGGGACAACCCGAGCTTAGCTCAACTCCTGTAACTAGTACAATTAGGTAAATAAATTAGGTAAATACTACCTGGAAATCGTAGAAACTGACCAACAGCAGTCCTCGGTGGCTCTTGGTGTGTTAATTATTTAAATTACCTACCGGTATTTTAAAGGCACAAAAGGTTGTCAGGTGTCACATTCACTCCCTCAGACATCTATGACGCGATCGCGTCATATGTGAGAGTGAACCAAAAACGCATATGACGCGATCGCGTCATATGGACTTATCCTCTATACCTCTCCAATAAGTTTATGACGCGATTTTGCGTCCTATGAGCTCAGTAAGTCCGATAAGTTACCATACGATAAAACCGCTGGGGGCCACCTCATTCAACCTCCGCTAATTCTAACGGCCGCAGTGTTGTTGTGAGTGTAGTGCGGGGCAGTGGCAATGATCCCCGGGTCTCCCGCCTCCTCGGACTTATTGGAACATAACATGTCTGAGGGAGTTAAGTAATCACCTCACAGCAATTCGGACAACTTTTTTCGATGTCACTGGTCTGTTTGTGCCCCGAGGCGGAGAGAAGGGGTTCCAAGGGGGGGGTCTTGCTTCCGGCTCAGGGCTCTCCTCCTCGTCAACTCACACCCACCTGTTCTCTTGATCTGGCCCTTGAAATGCTTCAATCCCGTAATATTGTCCTAATCCCTCCTTTAGAAGTTAAGACTTAAAACCCGGGAACTGCGGGTAGACTCTTAAGAGTTCCCCCCGGACTGCTGGGAGACTCTTATGAGTGAGTGAAGAAAAAAAAAAAAAAATCATCTTTTGCCATCGCAAAAAACATGTCATTGGCATGGCCCCTGGGCCATGCAACATCTCATTCCTCTACCTCCCCTCCTTCCCCACTTTCCTCCTTCTCCTTCAGTTATCACCTATTTTCCCCTGTTATTCCCTTATTCTGAGGTATAGTTTCCGTGCTTAACCATTAGCGAGTTGCAATCAGGGTGTTTGCATCACTGATTGGCTAGCGAGTGCAATATAGAGAGAGAGAGTATCGCTCGACTGTGTCTCATTGGCCTTGGGGAAATTGGCGGGAAAGCAGCTTGCCGTCACCCAACATTATACAACTCGCGGGCTATATCTCCGATTTGACCATCCAAACGCTGTTTTCACTCGTTTTTATTGTTTGTTTTCAGGTTCATACCTTGTTTATAATCAACCCATAAGAAGGCGCATATTGATAAGTATTAATGCTATTATTGGCAAACATGCTTTTATGGGACGGAAACACCTCAAATCCGTCAGCACAGGGGGACGTTTCCAATTACCCCCAGGCGCACATTCAGACGTTAAGAAAGCAATTTTTCTAATGGCCATAGCCACGGGTGACAGGGGTGGTCTGAGTTTGGCGGCGATGATTCCGGAGCCAAGCTTAGCTTAACCCTTCCTACCCGGTCTGCCTTAGGTAAGGGACAGCACAAAAGAAGGGCCAGCTCACCTGGTCATGGCCTTTATCGGTACGGCATGAGCTTAATTAGCCAATTAAGAAGGCTTGGTCCGAACGCGCCTGCGTACGACGTAATGTCAACAAACCCAGGCGTTCGTCACCCGCACCTTTCCGAAAACAAGAAGGAGAAGACTCCTCAATGTTTATTGGTTCTGACGTCATGACGAAATTAGTGTCTAAAAAGCCCCCCATATTGGCAACATCTCTGCAATATTGGCTCCACTGAAATCGTCATCACAACTGAACCAGTTGACTTATAGAGCTCTAACTCAATGCCAAAATACAGATTGAAAACCGCACTAACGATATTATAGAATATGGAAAGTTTCTAGCAGTGGGGGGGAAAAATAAACATAAATACGGTAGCCTAGGACTAGATACGTTTTTTTCAGCCATATCGCCCGGGAAGGGTCGACCGTCATTGGGTAAGACAGCCCGGGGAGGAAGGGTTAAGGTTTTCGAGGCGCAACATGAGTGTACAACCTGTACATAGTTCAACCTGTCTCCCTAAATGTAATTGCTAAAAATGGAAACACAGTAATCATGTTTTTACAAGAGTTTTGAAGTTCCTTCTCTGAAAACAGGTGATAGGCACCATTTAACGTTGCCCGAGTGCAGGTCACCTTATTTATTTTATGCGGAGACTCCCTGCCATCACAAGACGGGTTCCCTCTGGGTGTTCAACGAACAGGTAAACGTCTTCAAAAACGCCGGCTAGCTGCGTTATTAGGTTAGAAAACAGTAAATTCGAGAGAGTAATCTGGGCGTTTTTGGCTAGGTTCACACGATATCCGTAAGTGGGCTGCATCACTTTAAAAAGGCGATTTGACAAAGTTTCCACACAAGAGATTGCTGTGGAAATTACACACCCTGAGGGAACAGTAGGAGACTAAACTGCTGAATGGATGGAGAGCTACCTTAGCGTAAGACAGATGAGAACAACAGTAAGGGGAAAACCGGCAAACTGGACTCAAATTACGGAGTGGGGGTACCACAAGGATCTGTTCGACTATGCCCCAATCATGTTTCTAATATTTGTAAATGGACTTTCCTGAGGGACTAACAAGCTACATGAGTAGGGGTTTTGCGGGGACGATGCTGAAGCTGCTTAATAACGATCAGAACCCAGGAGGATTTGGCCTTGAGTCTCCAAGCAGATTTGCAAAAGAAGATCCATGAATGGAGCATCAATGGAATATGGAGTTCAATGCAGGGAAATGTAAACTCGATAAATGGGTACAAAGAAAGTACAGACCTAGAAAAAGATGATAAACTAGGAAACGAAGTGATTCCCAAAGCAGAAAAAGAAAAAGAACGTGGGGATAGAATTTAGGGATAACATGTTCCTGGGGAAAAGGGCCAGAAAGCCACGTAAATAAGATAGTGAGAGAATCACTAGCATTATATGGCAAATATTAGGATGTCTTTTCAATTATCTTAATGAAAACACCATGAAACAACTAATTAACGGCAATAATAAGACACCAGGATGGAATATAGCATCTGTCACGTGGTCCCCTCACTTGACGAAACATATCCACAAAATTGAGAGGGTACAGAGAGCAGCTACGAGGATGATCCCAGGTTTTGGAAAATATTGGAGTACCAAGAGAGGCTCGAGAGATTGAATCTACCTACACTGGAAACAGAGAAGGAAACGAGGTACAGCAAATTCAGATATATAACATGTGTTATAGGTATTGACAAAATCGACCAAGAACTTTCATAGATAAGGGGATGGAGGTGAGACGGACAAAGAGGTCCACAGCTACAAACTAAAAGTGCTAAATAGTAAATCTGATCTGAAAATGTAAAAGATTTCCTACCAACTCGATTAGTGTGTGGAACAAATTGCCAGCCGAAGTCAGTGTCTGCACCAATCAGTGCATAGTTTTCAAAGCCCGGTAATGACAAACATATCTTAGGAGGGCGGGAATTAAACGAGCATGCTCACACCATCCCGCAAATACAACTAGTGTAAGTACAACTAGTGTAAGTACAATTACTCACATCGATGATATTCAACAGACCACGTTGTGGTCATCTAATCATACTTTCTTAACACGTTACCTGTCCGTGAATCGCAGTGAAACCTTCTCGTGACATGTGTAACATTAATGCAGAGAGTCTAGTTTGTAAGCTATTTTTGTAAAAAGGGGGGGGGGGGGGGGGGTATGTGTTAGGATCCAAGCTAGGTGTCCTTTTTGTTTTTTTTGTGGTGGTTTTTTTGGGGGGGTTTTTTCTATACTAGTAGTCCAACTACTCCCTCTCGGGCATAGGCTGATAGTCCCTCCTTTACACTCTACCCCGCTGAACACGGTGAGGCCCGTGAGGTCTTGTTCGCAGTCCCTAGGGGAGAAAGACATGCGAACACCTATTTACGGCTCGAACCCAACTCCATCTCTGAAGCTGCTTCGCCTCTGCGCTTCAGGTCTCACTCTCCCAGGCTCGGACCCTCACTCTCAGAACGCCACCTATTGAGCAATTAACTCACTAGTGTGACGCATCTCCAGTGTGAGCATGCTGAACAGAACGCCTATCATGCCTCCACCTCTCCGGGCTAGGATCGGCCAGGGCAGGAACTTTGGCTGTAGTCTATGTAGAGTTTCCACATAACTTAGTTGCATGTGAGCCCGTTGTAGTATAAGTAATATGAATAGGTAATTTTGTTTTCATCTGAGTCCAACGAGTGTCAATTTTATATCATATAGTTTATAAGTATTGTGGTTTAAAACTTATTTGTAATGATTGTAGAAGCAGCAGCCACAGTTGGGTCAGTGGGTGCGCCATGCGGGAGGTGGGCCTAACTCACTAGCACTCCCCCCTCCCCCCTCCCCTCAGTGCTAGGGGAAGCCTTTTGTCTATCGCCAGAGGAGAGAGAGAAATTTTACGTAATGATTGTCAGTGGGCTGTTCCCCTTAGTAGTTCACGTTGGGCTCCACTAGAGGGCCGGGTATAAAAAGGGAAGTCTAGCCATTTTTTCATCAGAACTCATTAGCAGAGCCGCTTCTCATTTCCCTTGCTAACTATATATAATATATCTTCTGACTGATGTGCACTTTCTCTACTACCTTACATTCTTATCTCCTCATTTTCCCTGCCTGTTTAACTTCCATGGTCCCGTTGGTGGCGAGCGACTGTCAGCCAACGTATTATCGCTTGAGTTCTCACTAGATAATTGCCTAGTAGATAGCCTATTTGGAATGGGTTAACTTAGACTAGGATTGATTTCTATGTTTGTTGTCACTTGTATATGCATTTCCCTGTGTTGTTATTATTTATTTAATTCCTGTTTTCTTGCTAGTCTAGGTAATGCCTAGACTGGGGTAAGGCTGTTTCTGTGTTACGAGTTGTTGTTTGATGCAGTGGTTAAGCGATTAAAAAACCTGCAATACTCGTTTCGGTTCAGTGAAAGCCTAGGTAATGTCTTTTCAGTGGCTGACTGTGTTGAGTTAATAGTTTACAGTGCGTGAGGGCAAGAGCCTAACCTACCCCTGTATTTTATTAACAGTTTGGTTTTTACTTTGTCAAGGAGCCGGGCAGACAAACCATGATACAAGGGAGTCTGGATTTCTCAAAGTGCACTTTTGTTAGTTTTAAAAACGTAATACTTTTTAAAACAGTTTTGTGGAGGAGCTTCGCTAGTCTATGCGCCGTTTGTGCTCAGTCACTGCTACCTTTTGTCCTCTGTACCCCAGCTAGGCTGTAACCTCGACTTAGTAAGATACAGAATAGTATTGAAGGCTTTTCCTTATGTATGATAATTGTTTATGCAACTATTGATTTCATAGTTTTTGCAAGCTTGGCTAACTTTAAGTGATTAGTGGCCCACGAGCACAATCCGAGTAAGCTAGTTGCCGGTTTGCATGTTGCGGAGTAGCTTCTTTTTAATTGTTTGCTATTTACTATTGCATATTCTTTTAATTATTCTTATGCCAATTTAACACCTTTAATAGTATTTAGGTGCCAGTGTTTTTGCTTATTGGAAATTACTGTTCAAAATCCGATACGTACTTCTTATTGAGCATCCGAGAAGCATCTATCTTTTTGTTTTTTTTCAGAAGATTTCCTTGCTCGATGCTTAAGGACTATTAATTAACGTAACGTAATAGTGCCCGATCCGCAGTAGCGGGTGGAGGACTTCTTAAGTTCTTATCAAGGGTGGATTACTTCGGCTTCGGCCAACCACTATTCTTTGGTGTTTGTTTGTTGTTCTTACTCATTTGTTTGATTGTTGACCAGACTAGATAATTCCTGTCTCTTTATTAGTCCTGTTGTTACAACACTAGTACCCGAGTTTTGTATACCCCGTTAGTAGCAGATTGAACTCTGGAGGGTATTGGTGTTTTTTGTTCGGCTTGGCAGTGCTCAGGGGTTGGGCTCTGTGTGTTTTCCGGTTTTGGCAGCGAGCCGTATTAAGAGTCATGATGGAGGAGCCCTTGTGTACCCGAGTGCCAGGTCGTACCAAATGGCGACCTTGTTTTTAGGATTTTGTTTTGAACAGTATAACATTTTTGCAGAGTTTTGTACAACATTTGATTTTTGTATTTTAGCGTGCATATTGAAGAATATGGTTTTTTTTGTATGCAATTAGTAAAGGCATTTAAGAGACTCCAGTTAATTTAGTAATTAGTGCTTGCATAGGAAGTTTAAAACACTTTTGTCTCGAGAATTTTTTTTGTGGACTTCAGTATGTTTGGCAAGTGGCACTGACGATGATCGAGAGATGTCATTTGAAGGTGTGCCGTTAGTAACCAGTGAGGAGGATGCTAGAGTTTTTGTGAGTAAGCGGTACCACTTGGGGGGGGGGGGGGAAAAAAAACGTGTGGAGGGAGGAGGCTGACTGTGGTGGATGTTTTGTGGCTTGCACCTGATAGCCAAGGTTTGTGGGCATTTCCAATGTAGTAGGAGATGTCCAAGGGGGAGCTGAACATTTTTTTTTCCTGGGTGTTGCGTGGGGCGACCTGGGGTTTCGGAGGAGAGGGCCGTTCTGGGGGGGTTCCTCCCCAGATCCCCTCTCACGTCGACTCCCACAGTGCCGTCCACCTCATTTACCGAGGTTATCACTCCTCCCACAGAGGAATGAGAATTGGCAGATTGTAGTGCCCTCGGGTGGTGCACATGGTGGTTTTTCCCCAGTTTTTGCCCCCCCTCCTTCAGTAGTTTGTCAGCTCCCTCTTGTGCCTGCCTGTCTCCAGATATGTGTATTTAGACTTGAGCTTGCGAAGATTGAGGGCTAGGAAGCAGGAAGAAATGCGACCAGGAGGCAGGGAAGATTGGAGGTTAGGAGGCATGGAGGCTGAGCTTAGGTACGACTCGGGGAAAAATTGTGGCTAATTAGATTTAAGATAAAGATACTCGTGAAGAAGTCGACAGGGCACTCGGCTGGGCCGCGAGGGCCATGTAAGAGAAAAGTCCTTGGCCCAATTAGTCAAATTGGTGCCGGTATTTAGTGAAAACTGAAGTCACAGAATTTTTTAATCGTTTTGAGAAGAAGTGTAGGGAGCATAATTGGCCTGAAGAGAAGTGGGCAGCTCTAGTCTCCTCAAGACTTACGGGTAAGGGTCCTGAAGGCTTATGATGCAGCTGCCTTTAGAGTCTTGCATTGACTACCCAGAATTGAAGAGAGCTGTCACTAACCGGGCATACGAGTTGCAACCGGAAAAGCATATCGATTGAAGTTTCGTTGTGTTTACAAAGAACTATGGAGGGCGACCTTTCTTGAAATAGACATGCCCTGGGACTTAAAAGATCCCTATTTTAAAAAACCTGGGACACGTTCTGAGAAAGCTTAACGGCAGAAACAGTTTGGACTGCAGACTGGTTTCTGCTCGAGGCAGTTTTATAAGTGTACTGGTGCAGAATGACTTTAACTATTAAAAGAAAAGGCAACCAAAAAACTCTACAGGAGGCAGCTGAGATGGCTGACCTCCGGCTATCACTAATTCGTGGGTGCGGGTTTGCCCAGCGTAGTGAGGCAGGTAATATACCTTAGTGATATACCTTATGCAAACAAGTACAAGAGCCATGATACCAAGACTGACCACAAGACTAGCACCGTCCCATTTAAGAAGGGGCCAGGCCCTTCCCAGTACCAAGGGAAGCCCAAAGGGGAGTTGGAGTGTTATCAATGTCATAAAAAGGGGCACTTTTGCAAGAGTCTGTCCTAGCAAAACCACCTACAGCAGCTGTGTCTTTGGCCTGCAACATTGGTGTGTCTCCGAAGTCATCTGAGTTTGCCCGGGGCAGTTCGTCAGAGGCTGAGGCACAGCCAATGCAGAAGGACCTGGGAGGCTCGAACCCTGCTCAGGATGTTTTTTGCGACCATAGAGGGCGGGGTTGCGTGATGTGGGCGCAAGCATGGAGTAGAGGTCTTGCGTGATACAGGTGCTTCCCAGACTCTGATGAAAAACTTGACTGGCTACCCTATAAACGTGGCTCGGGTGGTAGTGGTGCAGGGTATTCATGCACCTCGGTCATACCCGCTGGTTCGGTTGGAGTTGGAGGTGGATGGTGTGGCACGTGAATTGGATGTCGGGATTGTGGAGAAACTGCCAGTGGAGGGCGTCGACCTTCTTCTCGGCAACGACTTTGCAATGCCCGCTTCTGAGGTTCTACCCTTAGTCGTTGCCGAGAGGCCGGCCGACGTGAGTAGGGAAGAGCAAGAGTGGGTCGAGCGGTGCCAGACACAACCCATGGCGTGTGTTGTCACCCGAGCTCGGGCAGCTAAAGTGTCACAGCCTAGTCCTCCGTCTTCAGACCAGCGGAGGAACGATCAACAGGAGGAGGCTAAAGCTGAAGTTGGTTTTAAGAGTTTTGACTCGGCGGCTCTCCTGGGTGATTCAGTATTAGCACCATTACTTAATTCTGGAGTAGCCCCTGGGCCTGTCATCGAGAATGACGAGGCTGGGCATGACAAGTCTCCACGACAGCAACGTTATGTACATCGAGAGAGACAGAGGGAGCAGCCCAGTATCGGGGAAGGTTATGCATTGCTCCGGGAGCAGTTAGATCGCTTGGCACCCTCAGATATACGTCGGTTGCAACTAGAGGACCCTGAGCTCCAAACGTGTGCTAATGGAGCTGTAGAGCGCGACGAGGACGGCGATGCACAGCCAGGAGATTTTTTTTATTTAGAAGGCATCCTCTATAGGCGTTTTCAAGACCCTAAACGTAGTTGGCAAAAGGGGTCCGGAGTAGTGGACCAGTTGGTGGTGCCACGGGAGTGCAGGGATAGCCTACTGAGGTTGGCGCATGACACACCACTGGCAGGACATCTAGGGGTGAGAAAAACGGTTGGGGCTTTGGGGAAATTGTTTTGGTGGCCGGGGATGAAGTCTCATGTGCAATCATGAATAAACTCATGTGATATTTGTCAACGTGTCGGGAAACCGAACCAAGTTATTCCTAAGGCTCCGTTACACCCTATTCCTGTGATTGGGCCACCCTTTAGTAAAATTATTGTTGACATGGTTGGTCCACTCCCTCCCACTAAGGCTGGAAATAAATTTTTGTTAACCATAATGGATGTTGCCACTAGATACCCCGATGCATACCCTATGAAAAATGGAATGGCTAAGACGGTAGTCAGTAACTTGTTGTGGTACTTCTCAAGGTACGGGTACCCGGAGGAGATTCAGTCTGATCAGGGATCTAATTTCACCTCCAACATGTTCAAGCAAACAATGCAACAGCATGGGATACGAGCAGTAGTATCGTCAGCGTATCACCCTGAGAGTCAAGGGGTGCTTGAGCGGTGGCATGCTACACTTAAAAGCATGCTCAGGTGTTATTGTGCTGACAACGGTATGGAGTGGATTGGATTGCCTTATGTGCTGTTTGCTGCTCGGGAGGTACCTGGTGAGAGCCTGGGATTTAGTCCAAACGAGCTGATTTTTGGCCACCGTGTCAGGGGCCCCCTTAACATGCTGAAAGAAATTTGGGAGGGGACTGTGCAGCCTTGTCCATTATTAAAGTATGTGCTTGAAAGCCGTGAGCGCATGCTTAAGAGTCTGGAGATGGGAGGTAGAAATTTGACAGAATCACAAGCTTTGATGAAGGACAGGTATGATCGCAAAGTGAGGCTCCGGACGTTCACTGTAGGACAAGAGGTATTAATTTTGTTGCCTTTGGTTGGTAACCCCCTCTCTGCGAAGTACACTGGACCTTATAAAATTGTAGAAAAAATTTCAGACTTAGATTACCTTGTTGCCACTCCAGACAGGAGGAAAAAGAACCAGTTATGTCACGTGAACCTTATTAAAGAGTATGTGAGGCGCCCCTCTGAGCCTCTCACTGTCCCTGTGTTGGCTTGTTGCGGCCGTGGTGGAGAAGGAGAGGGGGACAGTCAAGCTTCAGAGGAGGATAGCTGGGATCAACATGTTTCAGCGGATCAGTGGGCGGGGAACTCGAGCCTAAGGGCTGACGAGGCTATAGCTCATTTGCCTGAGCCGCAGTTTGATGCTATCGTCAGTTGTTCGGTTCATACCCCACTGTATTTGCTGAACACCCAGGCCTCACTACTCAGGCTATGCATGATGTTGACATGGGGGACCATCTACCCTTTAAGTCAATCCCGTACCGTGTGCCCCCCATAAAACTACCAGCTCTGAGGGATGAGTTGGAGTATATGCTCGGTAGAGGGTTGATAGAGAAAGGCACAGTTAAGTGGACTTCCCCCGTAACACTGCAGCCTAAGCCAGATGGCAAGGTACGCTTTTGTATTGATTTCCGTAGGTTAAACGGTTTGACTCCAACTAACCCATATCCTCTTCCTCGGGTTGATGATAGTGTTGACAAAATTGGTAATGCTCTGTTTTTTGTCTAAAGTAGATTTAGTTAAAAGGTTACTGGCAAGTACCTTTGTCCGAGCGTGCTAAAGAGGTATGTGGTTTTGTTGTGGACGGGAGTACCTACCAGTGCAATGTTATGCCTTGCGGACTTAAGAATGCACCAGCAACGTTTCAGAACCTGATGAATGAAATTGTAAAGGACATTCCAAATTGCACCGTATATTTGGACGATGTAATCATTTATGATGACGACTTTGAGAGCCATTGTGAGCACCTTGAGACCTTGTTTCGGAAACTTAGTGAAGCAGGTCTGGTAGTAAATTTGGCAAAGTGTGACTTCGTAAAAGCCACTGTGCAGTACCTTGGGTTTGTAGTGGGAAGGGGACAGGTGTGCCCTCCTCAGAACAAGGTACAGGCTATCAATAAATTTCCGCACCCAACAACCAAGAAGCAGATTATGAGATTCTTGGGTATGATAGGCTACTACAGACGCTTCATAAAAGGTTACTCAACGGTGTTGGCACCTCTCACAGATTGTTATCTAAAGACAAAAAGGTTTTGTGGGCACCTGAGTGTGAAAAGGCTTTCACTTTGGTGGAAACATTTGCTATGTACTCACCCGATACTCAGGGCCCGGACTTTAACAGGCCTTTTCAGCTGGCAACAGATGCTAGTGGTGTAGGGGCTGGTGCCGTCTTGCTACAGACAGACAATGAAGGTGTGGAACACCCAGTAAGTTTCTTTTCTAAGAAGTTCAATGCTGCACAAAAGAACTATTCTACAATAGAAAAGGAATTACTGGCGATTGTGCTGTCGCTCAGGCACTTCGAGGTGTATGTTCCAGCCTATGGCCCAGTCGTGGTTATCTACACTGATCATCACCCTTTGGAGATTCCTGAATCAATTTCACAATCGTAATATGAGACTGACCAGGTGGTCTTTGATGTTGCAGGAGTATAACCTGGATATCCGTCATATTGCTGGATGTGACAATGTGATCGCGGATTGTTTATCAAGGGTGGATGATCATTCGTAGGCTATCACAGGTGTGTGGGTTTGAGTGGAGGAAAATAGGCTGCCCTTATAGTGCAGCCGGAAAAAACATATTAAAATATAAAAATCATATAAAAACTCTTTCTTTTGATATAGATAATCGTATAAGTTTGTCATAGCCTATAGAGTTTGAGTAGTCCACGAACTATCAAACGGCTGAGCTGCTGTAAGCTCGCTCTGGGAGCATGATATTGTGTCTTTTTGCTATTGTTGGGAGGAGTTATAAAATGTGATTTTTTTTTTTAATAATAAGATGTGTTTTGGTGATAAACTCAGCTTTGTTTTAGTGCCATGCGGTCGCTGGGTGTGAGGGGCTTGATGGGGTTCTGTGTTTGTCAGATTTTAGCTCAGGGTTGAGCAAGTAAAATCTTGGGGGAGGTGTGACGCATGTCCAGTGTGAGCATGCTGTACAGAACGCCTAGTCATGCCCCACTCTCGCTAGGATCGTCAGGGCAGGACTTTGGCTGTAGTCTATGTAGAGTTTCCTAACTTAGTTCATGTGAGCCGTTGTACTATAAGTAATATGAATATGTATTTTGTTTTCATCTGAGTCAACGAGTTCTATTTTATATCATTAGTTATAAGTATTGTGTGTAAAACTTATTTGTAATGATGGGTGTCGGAATAGGGTAATGATCCCGACAGGTTTTGGTCCAATAGGACATTTGAATTTGGCGGTATCGTATCGCTTGTACGATTTCGGCTGGTTCTTTGTGTATTGTAGTTTATTCTAAGTTAGGTTAATATTAACTGTAATGTATAAATCTACATCCCTCTAGTATTATGAAACCAAGTTATGGGTTATAATTATGAGCCGGCAGCCATATGTAATTTCGCGAAGCGATCGGAGGCCTGCCCTTTAGTCTCTCAATCAACACCGTACAGCCAACATCTCCTCCCCCGGCTCTGACTCAACCCACAGTTCACCATGCTACAACTACAATAAATATTAACAACAGTCCTACATCACCAGTCCTCTAAGCTAAGTTCATTGTATCGATATTGTATTATTGGAACATCCTACATGTCATGCAATTGAACTAGCCGCGTGTGGGGGACTGGATTACACCCATCAACGAATTACCTCGTTGGTAATTAATATACTATTTGTTGGGATATTTCATTGTACCAGGATATGAATTTAACCTTTATCTAAATTCCCGATAAATATTGGTCCTTCGTGCCCTAAAGCTTCCTTACTGTAGTACCGTTTTGTTTGCTTCCTTGACGCTTGTGGGCTTACAAAGGGCTGCCGCCTCGCGCGTTGTTGGCCGCCTGCCATTTCCCTAGTTTAGGCCCAGCTTCTTCCCTCGTGTTTTTTACCGTTTAGGCACCGTCCCTATCTTTTTTGGGACTAGTTTCCAGGTTTTTTTGGGGTGTGATCCTTGGCATTTTTTGGTGGGTTAAACTGGGCTGGGGTTTGAGGTAGGGTAGTTCGTCGGTCGCCATTTTGCGCTCGAGGCTAGGCTAGGCCTGCAGGTGTCTGTGGTGGCTATTCATTTCGCTTTGGTGGTGTGCCTGTGGTGTTAATTGTGTTTTGTCTTTGTGGGACTCATTATGATTTTGCTGGTGGGGAGGGTTCTCATGTGACCTTTTATATTTAAATTTCATAATAGCCTAGGCTTAGTTGCTTAAAGTGGCGGTCATGAGTGTCGGTCTTTGTTAATTCCTAGGCGATTGACGGTTAATAGTCAGACCTCATGATTGTAGCTTAACCTACTAGGCTTACCTATAAAGGTCTTACAATAATTAGTGCTTCACCTTACCCTTTCTTTTAATGGATTTAGTATTTAATTCTTTTGTCTAGTTAGATCATTTCCTTTCGATAGTTTATATTAAGGGGGATGTAAGTATTATGTAATTCGTTTTGAGTAAATTCGTAAGTAATGGGGTTTGCCGCTGTTGATTCCTAAGCGATAACGGTTTGTAGTCTGACCTCATTGTAGTTTAAGTTGCTTAAATTAAACCTTAACGATGACAGATTTGAAGAAACTTAAGATTCTTAAGGGAGGGATGAAGGGAAGTTTAAAGAGGTTAAGAGATCTTGATGAATTTTTAATAAGTGCCACGGCTGATCAGATAAAAGGTAAATTTGCTACTGTTACTAAATCGCTAGCTACTTATGATAGTTATCCTCAGCAGGTATATGGTTTATTGACAGTTACTGACGATGTGGAAGAAGAAATGTCGGCAGATTTTGAGTACTTTGAGGACGTTAATACAGCCTTAGCCAGACTATCTTCCACCCAAGAATCAACCTCTGTTAAGGATACCGGTACACCAAAGGCGACTGGTTTTAACCTGCCGAAGCTTACTTGCCTACCTTTTCCGGGGATTCGGCTACCTGGACTGGATTTTGGGATATTTTTGAGTGTTCCGTCCATCATAATAAAACACTCACATCCATCCAAAGGTTCACATATCTCCGTGGTCAATTGAAAGGGGAGGCATTGAAGTTAGTCGATGGGTACAAGCTAGAAGCTACCAGCTACGAGTCTGCAGTGGAGTTGCTGAAGAGAACTTACGGGAGAGTGGAAGTCATCAAGACCGCGTTAATTACTAAGTTCTTCACGCTAGATCCTCCATCCTATGATGTGACGGCCCTAAAGGAGTACAATGACTCCTTTGAGAGCCTCCTCCGATCTATGGAGACAATGGCCGTCACCAAGGAGGAGATATTTGTGAAATATCTTGAATAAAATACCCTCTCCCCTAAGGGAAATCTTAAGACGACAACTAAGCGACTCTCCACTAAACTTGGAAGCGTTGGTGCAGGTGTACCAGACTGAAGTTTTCAATGGAGAGTACTGGACACTACCGACAAGTGGAGATGTCGCCCTCTACTGCAGCTTCCGCGGTACAGACCTCTCCTAAACAGAAAAGGCCAATATCATTAGGTTGTAAGTTGTGCAGTGTCCACGGTCATCTGTGGTATCAGTGTCCTAAGTATCCTAAGGCTACACAGAAGATTAGCAAGGCTAAATCGCTTAAGTTATGTACCAGCTGTCTGGCAAGAGACCACTTCAACAGTACCTGCACCAATTCCTACATCAAACCTTGTAAGTATTGCAAGGGGAAACATTGGTTTTCCCTTTGCACCCAGTCTGATCGGCATGACGGCAAAGAAAAGGGGAGAACCCCCAAAGAGTCACATGAGAAAGGTAAGAGCGAGGGTGATAAAGTATCTGCCATATCCATTGCTTCTCGAGAATGTCAATTGCTTCCTACTATAATGCTGCCAGTAGTGGGGAGTAATAATAATACTATAATGACGCGCACCTTACTTGACCAGTGCTCACAGAGGTCATTCGTTCTGCGGTCATCATTACCCCAGCTCAAGTGTACCAGCAAGGGTCAAGAGAATTTGCGTCTCCATGGTTTCACTGGTGAAATAGATTCCAGTGACTATGATGTAGTGGAGATTTCCTATGTTTATAGAAAAAAGGTATGTCCCATCAAGGCTGTTGTGGTCGACACACTACCCAGTTTCTATATAGCATCAGAGATTCAACCACATTTGAAATATCTCAGAAGCAAGGGGTATAAACTGGCTGATGATCAACTCTCTGCTAACAATGGTATTATGCTACTGGTCGGAGCTGATTATTACTACGACCTGGTTCACCCTGGATATCGGCGGGTAGATAAGCTAATAATGCTCCCCACGATCCAAGGTTATGCCATTTCTGGATCCTATGCCACTT
The DNA here is from genome assembly GCA_032716605.1 of Paralithodes platypus. Classification (NCBI taxonomy): domain Eukaryota; kingdom Metazoa; phylum Arthropoda; class Malacostraca; order Decapoda; family Lithodidae; genus Paralithodes; species Paralithodes platypus. Next base: position 48,297,695 of record CM064506.1, read on the forward strand.
CTTCTCAAGACACACAGGTGGAGGTGGTTACGGTCCTCAAGGTAGCAGTAAGCCCCATAGATAAATATTCGGCCAAATGTGCCTGATAATACATTACTGATATAGATAAGCTATGGGACTTGGACAATATTGGAATTGACCCACATGAACTTGATCGTGAGTCCAAGCTAGCGTTAAGCTCGTATGAAGAGACTGTAACGTATGACTCTGGCAGAGGTCAGTACGTGGTAAGGCTCCCTTGGAATGATAACAAGAGTAAATTACCTACTAATTTCCATCTAGCACTTGGTAGGTTACGTGGCCTTCAGAAGCAGTTTGTCAAGGATCCAAGTTATTGCGAGACTTATGCGGCAGTATTAGCCGAGCAGGTACAACGTGGATTTGTGGAGAGAGTAGATCTCAATGAGTATGGGGATAACATCCATTACCTTGCTCACCATGGGATTAAAAAGGACAGTTCCACCACTCCTGTTCGTATTGTGTATGACTGCTCTGCTAAATCCAGTGATCGCTCCTATAGCCTGAATGATTGTCTGTACACGGGTCCGTCCCTGGTCTCTGATCTAGCGCATATTATGTTGCGCTTCAGATGTCATAAGTTTGCATGGGTCGCCGATATTGAGAAGGCCTTCCTGATGCTTCAACTCCATCGTGAAGACAGGGACTCGACAAGATTTTTATGGCCACGGGACCCAATGGATCTAGATTCAGAGTATCTGGTCTACAGGTTCAGAGTCGTCTTATTCGGGGCGACCTGTTCCCAGTTCCTTCTCAACGCTACTATCTTGCGTCATCTTGAGGAGGCTGGACTAGATCCTGACTTCAAGAATGAGATCAAGCAGGGGATCTATGTGGACAATCTTCAAGGCACCGGAGACAATGAAGATTTATTGCTCAAGAGATGCTGGGAGATCCGTGATATATTTGCCAAGGCTCATTTATACTTAAGAGAATGGGCCACTAATAGTGATCTTTTGAAAGGTCAATTTGCTTCTGACGGTGGCTACTGAGAATAGTGAGGTGAAGTTTTTAGGCCACAAATGGGACACTACCACAGATTGTATATCCTTCTGTCACACCCCATGCGGCAGTGAGCTTATGACCAAGCGAAACTGCTTAAGCTTGTCAGCGAGGTTGTTTGATCCCCTAGGTTTTTTGCTGCCTGTATCAATCCGTGCTCGTATGTTTTTACAGCAACTATGGCGGCTAAAACTAGATTGGGACACGCCCCTCCCGACTGTGTTACAAGATACTTGGCGGTTGATTCGGTCGGACCTTTCCACATGTTGCAAGGTCCAACTTCATCGTCAGGTTATTAGTGGTCAACAAGTGGATCTACATGCCTTTTCTGATGCTAGTAATAGTGCGTACGGTACTGCCATATACATATGCAATGGTAGTGAAGCGACGCTGGCTATAGCGAAGGCCAAAGTAGCCCCTATAAAGAAAATTACAGTTCCTAAATTAGAAATAAATTAATCAGTGATAGGCAATATGGTTTTAGACGATGTCGATCAACTGCAGACATTCTTTGCCTTCTTACGCATCAAATCAACCAAGCTACAGACCAACATGGTGAAACACATACAATAGCACTGGATATATCAAAGGCATTTGATAGAGTCTGGCATCAATCCTTATTGTCGAAGATGTCACACTACGGCCTTGCATCATTAGTTCCACTAATTTCTTCTTATCTTCATAACAGAAAAATATGTGTAATGGTAGATGGCCTTTATTCTCAATTTCACTCAATAAATGCTGGTGTTCCCCAGGGATCAGTTTTGGCCCCAATTCTGTTCCTCATTCATATCAATGATCTCATATCTACCACTCATAATCCAATACATTCCTACGCAGATGACTCAACACTCCACAGTTCCTTCACATTTACCAATTCTTTCACCCAACCCGATCTTATAAATTCAAAAATAAACACTGCAATTTCTCTGAACCAGGACCTTTCTAGAATTAATGAATGGGGACAGGAGAATCTAGTTTCCTTTAATGCACAGAAAACCAAGTACATTCAATTTTCTAACCGACAGAATCTCACTGACTCCCATATATTTTTTAATGATGTAAATATTCCCACTTCCCCTAGTATTGACATTCTCGGTGTAACATTAACTACTAACTTGAGCTGGACACATTATGTTAGAAGCATTGCTAAGAATGCCTCTAAAAAACTGGGACTCCTGTACAGAGTTCGAGAATTCTTCACTGACGAGCGGTTGGCCGTAATATATAAAAGTCATGTGCGCTCTCAGATGGATTACTGTTCACCTCTGTGGGGTGGAAGTGGAGTGGTTGCATTGAGGAAGTTGGACAAAATTCAAAATAAAGCTATTAGATTAATCAATAACCCTGCAATCACACAGGACCTTCCTACATTAGCCATACGAAGAAACGTTGCATCCCTTGCATTATTCTACAGATATTTTCACAGCAATTGTTCCGAGGAACTTGCTTCAATTGTGCCGCCTCTCCACATCTTTCCCCGTAGAACTAGGGCAGCTGAGAGCGCCCATGAATTTACACTTTCTCCTCCACAATGCAGAACTTCTGCTTATCAGAATTCATTTATCCCCAGAGCTACTACTCTTTGGAATTCACTTCCCTCGAATTGCTTTCCACAAACTTACAATCAACAAATGTTTAAATCCAGTTGTTACAAACATTTTATGAATGGAGGATGCCTTTAGGCACATGGACCTTTTTGTTTTATCTGTGTTTTTCCTTCCTCCATTCATTGTCTCTTAAAAAAAAAAAAAAAAAAAACTTACTGCATTGCTTCTGTCTGCTCGTCTAATAAAGTTTACACTGGATGCTTATGCAGACATACTACAGATTAATAACGTCTATGTCTGGAGCGACAGTCAAATAGCGCTTTCATGGGTACACAGCCAGAAAGTGTTACCTGTTTATGTTTCTAATCGCACTGATGAGATTCATGACTTAGTTCCTACAGCTACATTTCGCTATGTGAGCACCAGGGATAACCCCAGTGACATAATTTCCCGGGGGATCTCGGCGCAGCTGTTTATGTCGTCCTCTATTTGGTGGCATGGACCTCCATGGCTTACATCTCCAACTGAATGGCCTCAGGATTTCAGGGAATGCATATCTGCTCCTTCAGGTCGGCCCCAAGATGATGTGTTAAGTAGTTCGAATGTGAGTACTACACATCAGGATAACAAGTTGGTAGAGTGGGAACGTTACGGCAGCTATGATCAAGTAATACGGGTATTTGCATGGATATACCGTTTCATTAACAACATGAGAAGTCGGGCTCACGGGTTTTTCCTTAGTGAAGATTCGAAGCATATCAGACTCCATGAATTGAGATCAGCAGAAGCAAAACTAATATGTTTAGTACAAAAGGAATCTTATCCTACTGAACATCAAATCCTGAGCAAGGAGTCAAAGGCCAAACCCTCAAACTTAATGAGGCAGCTAGGATTATATATGGAAGGAGGCATCATTAAGTGTAGAGGCAGGATACAAAAAGCGGACATTATTGATTCTGCTAAATATCCTGTCCTCCTTAGCTCCTCTCATTTGATTAGCAATTAAAGGGATCCACAATAGCTGTACTATCTGTAAAAGATTACAGGGTAAGCCTTACTCCCAAGTTGATCTACCTCCCTTGCCTGAGTTCAGGGTACAAAGGACTGAACCATTTCAGGTAACCGGGGTAGACTACACCGGAGCGATTCATGTTAGAGAATCGCCCGGTAATATCATAAAGGTATATGCCGTCCTATTCACATGTGCGGTAACCAGAGCGATTCATATTGAATTGATTGACGACCTATCCAGTGAGGGGTTTTTGCATACTCTAAGACGCTTTGCAGGCCGCAATGGTTTCCCTCAAATTATTATGAGCGATAATGCGACTTGTTTTGTCGGGGCCTCTAAATATCTCCAGAGTTTAATGGATGACCCGCAGGTTGTGGCTACCCTCACTGGAAAGGGTTGTTAATGGAGATTTATACCAGCACGTGCACCATGGTTCGGGGCGATTTGGGAGAGAACAATCGGTATCGTCAAATCTGCCTTGAAGAAGGTATTAGGAAGGGCACTGGTGACCAGACGGGAGTTGCAAACCATCTTAATAGAAATTGAGATATCAGTCAACGACAGGCCCTTGACCTATACCTCGGCAGATGTTGATGACCTCTTACCCATTTCGCCTTCCATGATGACACGTGGACGAACCCTTAATACCTTTCCTAGATCGTCCGTAAATGACGAAGATCTGCAAGACCCTACGTTCGGCAATGCTGATGCCACACATCGTCGCTTCCAGTATGTAAACAAGGTGTCCGACGATCTATGGAAACGGTGGACCCAAGAATATTTGCTGTCTCTTCGCGAGCGTCACTCTCATAAGATCAAAGGGACGAATCAACGATGGCCTCGTATCGGGGATATCGTCCTGATTCATGATGAGCGTCCTAGGTTATTTTGGAAGCTTGGGAGGATTATCCATTTGTTCCAGGGCATTGATGGTCTTATAAGGGTTGCTAGAATACGAACTTCGACTGGGGTTACTACTCGCCCAGTCGTAAGGTTATATCCCTTGGAGCAGGATGTAGAACTGCCGGATGATCCTGGCGTCTCTACTGATACCCCTCCGCGGGAGAGTGCTGGTGACAGTGCTCCTCAAGGTGGGGCAGCTGATGATGAGAAGGATGATCCTCCTCAGGCTTCAGGTGGCGCTCGTCCCAAAAGGAGGGCGGCTATGAGTTCCGTGGATCTTTGGAGTCACACAAGGTGATCTTTGACTTCGATGTCCTTTTTTTGTTCTCTGTATATAGCTCCTGTATATCATTTTTGGTGGCGGGCAATATGTCGGGAATAGGGTAATGATCCCGACAGGTTTTGGTCCAATAGGACATTTGAATTTGGCGGTATCGTATCGCTTGTACGATTTCGGCTGGTTCTTTGTGTATTGTAGTTTATTCTTAAGTTAGGTTAAATATTAACTGTAATGTATAAATATCTACATCAGCTCTAGATGTATTATGAAACCAAGTTATGGGTTATAATTATTATGAGCCGGCAGCCATATGTAATTTCGCGAAGCGATCGGAGGCCGGCCCTTTAGTCTCTCAATCAACACCGTACAGCCAACATCTCCTCCCCCGGCTCTGACTCAACCCACAGTTCACCATGTGCTACAACTACTAATAATATTAAGAACAGTCCTACATCACCAGTCCTCTAAGCTAAGTTCATTGTATCGATATTGTATTATGTGAACATTCCTACATGTCATGCAATTGAACTAGCCGCGTGTGGGGGACTGGATTACACCCATCAACGAATACCTCGTTGGTAATTATATTATAACTATTTGTTGGGATATTTCATGTACCAGTGATATGTAATTTAACCTTTATCTAAATTCCCGATAATGGGAGAAGCAGCAGCCACAGTTGGGGGTCAGTGGGTGCGCCATGCGGGAGGTGGGCCTAACTCACTAGCACTCCCCCCTCCCCCCTCCCCTCAGTGCTAGGGGAGCCTTTGTCTATCCCAGAGGAGAGAGAGAAATTACGTAATGATTGTCAGTGGGCGGTCCTTAGTAGTTCACGTTGGGCTCACTAGAGGGCCGGGTATAAAAGGGAAGTCTAGCCATTTTTTCATCAGAACTCATTAGGCAGAGCGACTTCTCATTTCCCTTGCTAACTATATATATATTCTTCTGACTGATGTGAACTTTCTCTACTACCTTACATTCTTATCTCCTCTTTTCCCTGCCTGTTTAACTTCCATGGTCCCGTTGGTGCAAAGCTAGTCAGCCAACGTATTATCGCTTGAGTTCTCACTAGATACTTGCCTATTAGATAGCCTATTTTGGAATGGTTAACTTAGAATAGGATTGATTTATGTTTGTTGCACTTGTATATGCATTTCCCTGTGTGTTATTATTATTATTCCTGTTTTCTGCTAGTCTAGGTAATGCTAGACTGGGGTAAGGCTTTTCTGTGTTACGAGTTGTTGTTTGATGCAGTGGTTAAGCGATAAACCTGCATACTCGTTTCGGTTCAGTGAAGCCTAGGTTGTCTTCGCGGCTGACTGTGTTGAGTTAATAATTTACAGTGCGTGAGGGCAAGAGCCTAACCACCCTGTATTTTATTAACAGTTTGTTTTTACTTTGTCAAGGAGCCGGGAGAAAACCAGATACAAGGGATCTGGATTTCTCAAAGTGCACTTGTTAGTTTTAACGTAATACTTTAAACAGTTGTGAGGACTTCGCTAGGCTACGAGCCGTTTTTGCTCAGTCACTGCTACCTTTTGTCCACAGTACCCCAGCTAGACTTTACTCGATTAGTAGATACAGAATAGTATTGAAGCTTTCCTTATGTATGATATTGTTTATGCACTATTGATTTCATGTGTTGCAAGCTTGGCTACTTTAGTGATTAGTGGCCCACGAGCACAATCCGAGTAGGCTATTGCCGTTGCATTTGCGGAGTACTTCTTTTTAATGTTTGCTATTTACTATTGCATATTCTTTTAATTATTCTTATGCCAATTTAAACCTTTAATAGTATTTAATTGCCAGTGTTTTTGCTTATTGAATTACTGTTCAAAATCCGATACGTACTTCTTACGAGCATCCGAGAAGCATCTAACCTTTTTCAGAAGATTCCTTGCTCGATGCTTAACCCTCCAGCCCCGGCTATGTATTATATATATATTCCTCGAAACCCGGGTATTTTGGCCGAAAAACGTCTAGGCTAGGCTACCGTATATTCGTTAATCAGACTGCTTCCCGCATTCCGCGCATCCCCAAGCGTAGCTGTGTTATTTACCTGTAGAATGGCATTAAGTAGAGCTCTCTAAGTCAACTGGTTGAGCTGTGATGATGATTTCATTGGAGATAACTTTATGGCCAAAACAGCCACTTTACACCACTTTTCGATACTTAACAACAACATACAGGCACACACGAACAAGCGACGCTCTCCTTCTTGTGGCCGGAGATGCGGGGCGACGGTCCAGCCGGCTGTTGTTTACATGCGTCGGACCGACGCCTCGCACACGAAGCTCACAGGCTTTCAACCACTGGGCGTTCAAGAGACCATCCGGGTACCTGTTATATGCTTTTTTATGGGCGTTCAAGAGCCCTTCCGTGGTGAGAGGGTTAAGGACTATTAATTAACGTAACGTAATAGTGCCGATCCGAAGTAGAGGGTGGAGGACTTCTTAAGTTCTTAGTCAAGGGTGGATTACTTCGGCTTCGGCCAACACTATTCTTTGGTGTTGTTGTTTCTTACTTCATTGTTTGATTGTTGACCAGACTAGATAATTCCTGTCTCTTTATTAGTCTGTTGTTAAACACTAGTACCGAGTTCTTGTATACCCCGTTATAGCAGATTGAACTCTGGAGGGTATTGGTGTTTTTTGTTCGGCTGGCAGTACTCAGGGGTTGGGATCGTGTGTTTCCGTTGTGGCAGCGAGCCGTATTCGAGTCCTGATGGAGAGCCCTTGTGTACCCGAGTGCCAGGTCGTAACACTAGGCATTGCCCCCCTGTAGCAAATTTTGAATATGGGAATATTCATACAGTGCTATTTAATCAGGGAACAATGAGGGCATTTTTTGTTTTGGCATTTCGGTGTGCTGTGGTAATGCACTGAAACTAGGTACAGCACAAATTCCATCCCAATAATATCTTCCCATTGACATACTGGGATTCGAACCCGGGTCCATTGGATTACCAGTCCAGTGGCAAGACCACTCTGCCACACCTCCCCTAAACCTGCTTCATATGTGATACAATATATGAAGAGAATGAAGGTTATGTGATAACCCGTTCCTTAAACTAAAATAAGTCTAGTCAGGAAATTTGTTAATGTTTACTTAATGTATGGCAATAGAGTTTCCATTATGCTCATCAATCCTAAGGATTAGGATTAAAAGCAAGAGTACAAATATTTTTGTAATTCAGTACCTATCTATCTATCTATTGCCTGATGCCGTGATCCCCGAAGGGGTGGCCACGAACGAACCGCCCCCATGCACCTCTGTCCCCAGTCAGTCGACGCCCCTCCCCCCAACCAGCACCGCCTTCGTTCATGTAGTTCCTCACTCCATCCTTCCACCTCATATTCGGTCTACCTCTCCCCCTCTGTCCCTCCACCTCGCTCTCGTACACCCTCTTAGTCATTCTCTCGCTTTCCATACGTTCCATATGGCCAAACCATCTCAAGTTGTTCCTTTTCACACTTTCCAGCACATCTACCTCCACACCACACCTCCTTCTTACTTCCTCATTAGTCTGTCTATCCCTCCATGTAACTCCGCACGCACTCCTTAAGTAATTCATTTCCACTGCTCTCACTCTTGGTCTGAGTCTCTCAACCAACGTCCATGCTTCGCTTCCGTAAGTCAGTGTCGGGATTACCACACTGTCATGCAAGGACTTCTTCACTTCCATACTGACCACCCTATTTCTTGTTACTGCTTTTATTATTCAGTACCTGTGGGCCATATTATCAGTATTTTCTAAGATATGAGATATTGATTTATTTATGTATGCTAAAATGTATAGTTTATGTGTGTCTCACCAACTGTTCTGTCAAACGTAACGGTGCTACACAACAGGCAACCTTAACCCGGGAACTGCGGGGAGACTCTTAAGAGTTCCCCCGGCGGACTGCGGGAAGACTCTTAAGAGTAAGGGAAACAAAAAAATCCATTTAAAACACCCAAAATCATCACTGTTACCAAGCGTGGGAAAGAGCGAGAGAGAGACTATTGCGGAACAGTGTCTCTCCAGACAAGGGGAGGGGTGGAGGGCAGGGAGGTTGCCTCAGCCATACATTATGTAACTCCCGGCCTGTATCGCCGATTTTGACCATCCAAACACTGTTTCCACTTGTTTTATTGTTGTAACAGGTTAATACCTTTATAATCAACCTATAATAGGCGCATATGGATAAGTATTAATGCAATTTATGGTAAAATAACGATGCTAGTGATGGGAACAGCTCAAATACGTCAGCACAGGAGTGTGGTGTCTCATACCCCCCATGCGCACTTCTTAGGCTAAAGAGATGCCGCCTGTACAAACTTTTATTATTTTGATTAAACTATGATCTTTTTCGTACGTGTTTATCTTTTAACCTTAGTAATTCGATGTTCATGATGAATGACCCCCTCCAGTCTTGAGATATCAGGAGCATCGTCAATGATGAAGGGGCCACTAATAAATTATAAGTTTGAGTCCCGAAGGGAAGAAGGAAAACCTAATATTTAGTAGTGGCCCCGGAATCATTGTGATTTTTGGCCCTCCCTTCCATCCCCTTCCCATTCATCTGCTATGTTTTGAAAGTCTTGATATATCAGATTAACCCAGGAGCTGCGGGGAGACTCTTAAGAGTTCCCCCGGCGGACTGCGGGGAGACTCTTAAGAGCAGAGCTTTTGAACGCGTACCAAAACCGCGCGTTTATAGCCAGGCGGCTGAAAATTGGTGTGGGTATAGTACTACATGTCATCTCTCGACACCACCCCGCCAAACGCTCGCCCCGCACTCATGCAAGCACCACCGCGCCAGTAACCACGCACTAGTCATGGAGCCCACACGTCCCTCACGCTCGCTCCCTGATGACACAACCAGCCCTCCTTCTGGTGGTGTTAGCCGCCGTGGAAGGCAGAGGGTGGCTGCTAAAGACCCTAGCTACCAGTACGACACGCCCTACAGCTCGGAGGACGAAACACCTGCACCCAAAGCACGAAACACACGTGCAAGCACAACAAAGGTGCAGAGGTCATTGGTGTTTGGGGACACTGCCACCACGACCCAGGCCACTGCAACAACCACTACCACCACCACTGCCACCACTGCCACCCCTGCCACCGGTACCAGCGACGCAGGAGGCCGCCCTAGGGCTGCAGAACCTGCGGGGGCAGGAAAAATTAAAGGCACGGGCGTAGGGAAAAGAACCCGTACGCCAGCCACAGTGCCCCTACCACCACCACCACCACCAGCCGCCCCTGGCCCGGCTGCCCCTGCCGCCCCTGCCCCTGCCCAAGGAAAAGGGAAGGGGAAGGGGAAAGGGAGAGGGAAAGTGACTGCTGGGCCTGCTGGCCCTGGTGTCCCTGCCGCCCCTGCCCAAGGAACAGAGAGAAGGGCGACAGGCACCACCATCATCTTGCCATCAAGACTACGCACCACTGCTGCCCCTGCCGCCGCCCCTGCCACTGCCTCTGCTGTCCCTGTCCATAAGACTCCCGCACGTGCAAAAGTGACCCGGAAAACTCTGACACCATCAAAGTATGCCGCCCTGCTGTTTGATGGTGATTCGCAGGACATTGGCAGCCCGGGTTTCGACGACGAAGCCCTAGCACGGGACCAAGGGTGGGGGGATTTGGGAGTGGACAGTGGGAGTGAGTCCGACGTCGGTGACGAGAATGAGGAAGGGCATCGTCTGTCAAGTGAAGAGTACAAAGGAGTACAAAGGAAATCAAGCAACAACAGGTCTAGTGACCCTTCTAGGTTGCTTGTCCTCCAAAACACTGAGGATCAAGTGTCCAAACAGTGGTTTAGAGTGGGTAAGGGAACATTGGAAAGGGAACTACTGCCCTGCCACTAACGTGGCAGGACTAGGAAGTTAGTAGGGGACATATGGGTTAGTAACTGAGGGGAGGATAAAGTTATTCATTTACAAACGCAGTCAGTCGCGGGTTTGATGCGAGATATTTGTCTAGGCGGAATTTAAATGAATCAACGGTGCTGCAGTCTATAACGTCTCGGGGAAGCCCATTCCACAAGTTGACAACTCGATTGAAGAAGAAATTCTTAGATTCGTGCGAGTTAAAAGATATACATAATTTTGCAACCGTTTCCCCGCGTGTAATTAGATTGGTCGATAGTGAAGTACTTACTACAGTTCATATTGTCGATGCCTTTGATGATTTTGAACACTTGAATTAAGTCGCCTCTTAATCTGCGCTGGGTTAAAGGAAATAGATTTAATTCTCTAAGACGCTCTTCGTATGGTTTGTTCTTTAGGCTAGGTATCATTTTGGTAACTCTACGTTGAACTCGTTCTAGCTTGTTTATATCTTTTTGGTAATAAGGGCACCAGGATTGAACGCAGTATTCCAGAAGAGGGCGGACTAAGGAATTGTAAAGGGTTAGGATAACTTCTTTGGATTTATGCTCAAATGACCTGCCTATAAAGCCAATTATTTTGTTTGCCTTCTTAACAACTTCTGAACATTGTTGACTCGGTTTTAGGTTACTCGATATTGTTACTCCCAGATCAGTTTCTCTGTTTACATTCTTAAGCTGAGTGCCATTCATCGAATAGTTTGCTATCTCATTTAGGTATCCGACATGTAGTACTTTACATTTATCCGCATTGAAACTCATTTGCCAAATTTGGGCCCAACATGACAATTTATCTAGATTGTGTTGCATATCGTCAACTTGTTCTTTTGAGAGTACGCTATTTGCAATTTTTGTATCGTCAGCAAATTTTGAGATTGTGCAGGTGAGACCCTCATCTATGTCGTTGATGTAAATTAGAAAGAGAATTGGTCCTAGTACCGATCCCTGGGGTACCCCGCTACTTACATTGGTCCATTTAGATGCCTTACCGTTTATGACTACCCTTTGCTTTCTGTTGCTGAGCCAATTTTCTATCCATTTCAACACACCGTCTTGTATTCCATGCGCTTTTAGTTTTAGCAGTAAACGTTTGTGGGGAACTTTGTCAAAGGCCTTTTGAAAATCAAGGTATATAATATCTACAGCTTTACTCTCATCGTAGAGGTTGAGGATATCGTGGAAGAAGTCTAAGAGGTTTGTTAAACAGGAACGTTTTTTACGAAAGCCGTGTTGAGTATCTTTAAGTATGTTATTTTCCTCCAAGTGATTTACGAGTCTGTCTCGTATGACCGTTTCTAGCATTTTACATACAACTGAGGTTAAGCTAATTGGACGATAGTTACTGGGTAGGGATTTGCTGCCTTTTTTGAATATCGGTGTTACGTTGGCTAGCTTCCACTGATCAGGCATAGTTCCAGACTGCAAGGATTTATTGAATAGTAATGTCAGTGGTTTGGAGAGCTCATTCTTAGCTTCCTTTAGAACTCTAGGCGAGATTGTATCAGGTCCTGGCGTTTTATTTACCTTGAGTTTATCTAAACAATTCAATACTTCTCTCTCTGTAACGGTGATATTGCTTAGAACATCTGAATTATCAATCTGAATCGGCGATGGTGTAGGGATATCACTGAGGTCTTCTATTGTAAAAACTGATGCAAAGAAGGTATTGAGGGCATTACTCATTTGTACTTCGTCTTTGGTGTATTCTCCTTTTTCATCGACTAACGGTCCAACAGTTGAAGTAACTACTTTTTTCTTTCTGATATAACTATAGAATTCTTTCGGGTTTGTTTTACTTTGATTCGCAATATGTAACTCTAAGGTCTTTTTACTTTGCTTAATTAACTTTTTGGCTTTGCGTCGTAGCTCTACAAATTTCACCCGTTCTTCGTCATTTTGTGAGGATTTTAATCTATCATTAGCAATTTTTTTAGCAAGCAGGCAGTTTGAAATATCTTTATTCCACCATTTGGGCTTATTATTATGCCCTGGACGCCGGCTTTTTACGATGGTATGCAGTCTTGCACTGCTTTTAGGTAAGTGGTTTCGAATAACTTCCAAGATGTATTTATGTCGTTATTGTTAATTAAAAAGCTCCAGTCAGTTTCTTTAAACATAGCTCTAAGTTTATGGAAGTTTGCTTTCTTGAAATTAGGGACTTTTTCGATGCTACTATTTGGTTCGTTACTAGTAAACTTTAAAGTGAAAGTTATCGTACGATGGTCGCTGTTACTGAATTCATCACCAACATTCAAATTCTCTATCAATTCTTCTTTTGTTGCAAGTACAATGTCAAGAACGTTATTACCACGGGTCGGCATTCGAACAAATTGATAAAGCGAACTCTCTTGCAAGTTCATATAAAAGTCATGTCCGGAGTGTGAAGTAAGAGTATCGCCCCACTTGGTCACAGGTAAATTAAAGTCGCCAAAAATTACGGTATCTTGTGAGTTACTTACATCTGCAATTTGTTCGTAAATTTCTCGGTCAGTTTGCACTGATTGAGCTGGAGGTCTGTATATTAACGCAAGTATTATTTTTGTACCTTTATTATTCTTTATTAGCACAAAAGATGTGTCGACGTTCACAATTTGAGGTTTTGACACGAGGGTCGGGTTAAGACTTTCTTTGATATAAAATAAAACGCCACCTCCATTTTTATTTATTCGGCTGTTCTCAAACATTACATAACCGGGAAGTGAATACTCTGCTAAATAGTCTCTATCTTGTGTATTGAGCCAAGATTCTGTTATGCCAATCACATCATAATTTTCTGTAAACACTAGTTCCTCTAAATCTGAAAATTTATTGCGTATGCTACGAGCGTTTGCATAGAAAACCTTTAAAGTTGCGGTTTTAGAACTCGCAGATCGTTCTTTCATCGAATTTTTGGTTCTGGTCGGATCTACATTTACATTCATGGCTGTCCTCGGTCCTCGGTCGTTATTCCTGACGGTTTTGAATTTGGGTCGTGTTGGTGGAGCTTTATCCAAATTCGCGGTTCTTGACGGATTAGTATTTAATTCCTTTGTAGATTGCCGTCCTCGCTGTCTTCGGTCCTCCTTCCTGGTTGTCCTGTGCTGAGTCGATTTCTTCTCCGAAAATCCTTCACCGCATCGTTGAGAAGACGCCCAAAACGCGCTGCTCCCACCTGGTTCAGATGAACTCCATCGTCCGAAAACAAATAGTCATCGTAGTAGAAATTGTCCCAGGTGTCGACGAATCCCACGTTCTCCTTCCTGCAGAGGTTTGCTAGACAACGATTTGTGCTGGTGGCTATGTTGTAAAATCGGCTCTCTACACCGAGCCGGGGGACGATTCCTGAGACGATGATCCTTGATGACTTCTCCTTAAACGACTTGATCAGCTGGTGGTACTTTAAAAGCAAATCTTCCGACCGGGTTCGCTGTACATCGTTGGATCCAACGTGGATGACGTACATTGTATTAGCAGGGGCCAGCTTTGATACTTCGTCAACTGCTGCAACTACGTCATCCACACCACCACCAGGGATACAAAAACGCTTCCTGGTCTTAGGTGCCCTGGCGCAAAACTCTGTGAGCTGACCACGTATCATCGAGTCTCCCACGAGCCGGACTTCTTCTATTTCCTCTTCGTCATCTGAGTCTGCGAGTATCTGGAAACGGTTTTGACACTCGGTAATCGGTATGTGTTTCCTGGTCTTGGGGCAAACGTTGTTCCTCACGACACGGAAGTTGTCTTGAGGGGGAAGAGAGTCGCTATTTGTATCTTGAGTATCGGAAACATCAGCTGAAATGGCTACTGTAGGCGTTGAATTGTTGGCAGTTGACGTTGGGGCGTTGGTGGCTGCTGGAGTTGCGGTGACAATTGAAGTTTGTGGCACTCCAACGTTGAGTGTTACAGTCGTTACAGAGGAGGGTGATGATGATGCAGTGCTGTATCGCGACCATGGAAGCGATATTTCAGACGATGAAGGCGACGCAGACGACATTCCGATCCCTGGGCTGCCTTCGTTCGATTGGTCTGACGGGGTCAATTTTGTACCTGACGTGCCCCAGTTCAATCCTGGGACGTCAGGAACAACTGACGACTGGCCCTGTGACGATCAAGCGAACGAAAGCGACTTCTTCCTCGCTTTTTTCGATATGGAGGTAATGACGTACATCGTTGCCCAAACAAACGCCTACTACAGGTGGGTGTTTGGCAGATTGGACGTCCTTTCTCCATAAGCGAGAATACGAGGCTGGGTGGATACGACTGTGGAAGAATTTATGACGTTCTTTGCCTTGTTGTTCCTCATGCCTCTGATCAAGAAGCATGTGTTGCAACACTATTGGAAGCACGACCCCCTCATCGCCACCCCAACTTTCAATAAGTTCATGACTCATGACAGATTTTTGTTGCTGCTAAGATTTATGCACTTTGCAGACAACGAAAATCCTAACAGGATTGACAGGATATGGAAAGTTCGGGATGTGTTCACCATGTTGTTGGAGAGGTATAGGAAATACTTTTACCCCTTCCTCAATTTGGTGATTGACGAGTCGCTCGTGCTCTTCAAAGGACGTCTTGTTTTCAAGCAGTATATCCCCTTGAAAAGGCATAGGTTCGGAATCAAGCTCTTCATTTTGTGTGACTGCGAAACTGGAATAGTGCTTGACATGATCGTGTACACAGGCACTGACATTGACATACCGAAAGCCGCTGCCAATGACCCCATGGGCATGTCAGGTGCCATCGTCAGGAAAATGTTGGCACCTTACCTGAGCAAAGGCCACATCATCTACACTGACAACTGGTATACTTCTCCTGCTCTCTGCCAGTTTCTTCATGACAACCAAACGGGGTCATGTGGGACTGTCAGAAAGACAAGAAAGTTTATGCCTAAGTTCACCGGTAATGTCATTCCTCTTACAGATGCCTCCTCCAGTGACACACCTTCTGAAGACGACCTGGCCCAGGAATACCGCGAGAGGCATGTCCGAAGAAGGCGACGAAAGGGGCAGAAATACAAGCAGCTCGAAAAGTGTGGGAAACTGATAGCCCTGAAGTGGAAGGATAAGCGAGACATCCACCTGCTTTCCACCGTCCACACAGGTGCCCATATGGATTCTGGCAAAATCCACTACCGAACCAGGAAGACCATCTACAAGCCCGACATGGTAGTGGACTACACTAAGAACATGCGCCTGGTGGACAAGTCTGACTGTCAGCTGTCAGGTGTTGAGTGTCTGAGGAAGACTGTGAAGTGGTATCACAAGCTCTTCCTCCACCTAGTTGATATCACGATGCTCAACGCCTACAACTTGTGGTTGGTGAAAAAGGATATGGCCCCAAACCAGAAGCTGAAATTCCGGGAGTTCGTCTACAACGTCTCATACCAACTCCTGGAGAAGTATGGCACCACCACTCACAGACGTACGGCATGGCGTGGGGATCACGTTCCTGACCGCATCCAGCTGGGTGTCGAAAGACACTATCCAATCAACACCGAGATGCTTGGCACTCGTCGCATGCAGGCGCAGTGCACCGTCTGCAGCACCAGTGTCAGGAAACCCCATGTCACCAAAAGAGTCACCTCAATGTGCGCTGAGTGCAAAGTTCCACTCTGCCTGGGTGACTGCTTCAGGGACTACCACACCTTCAAGAATTACTGAGTGTCGCCCTGCCCTGCCCTGCCCTGCCCTGGACTCGCCCCCTGCCCCGCCCTGCCCTGGACTCGCGCCCTACCTTACCTGACCTGACCTAATTGATCACGCTACCTCATAATGTAACATATATATTATATAATGTATAAGTTCCAAAGATGTCCCTGTGATATAGCTTTTACATTATATAATTGTATGTTTCATTATTTAGTTTATAAGTTTCAAAGATTTACATGTAATATGCCTTCTTTTTTTAGTATATCAATATACAGGTATATGTTTGTTATTAGCCTAAGTAATGTGTATATAATTATTTTCTTACCTCAAATGAATTGTACAAAAATAAATATGTTTCAATAAATCCTGTCAAACCTACTAAGATAATAAAATAAAACAATAAAAAAATAACCAAGGTCATGTCATTGTATTCTTACAATATGATATATTCTATGAATATTTCATATTGTTTGAATACAATGGCATGATCTTGTAAAAAAAAAAATTTATCAAAATTTTTGTAGACAATATAAAACCTTCCCCATAACCCCCTCCTGGATTCGATCCCACTACCCTAACACACTTTGAGTTTTCCAGTCCGCGACCTTACCAACCATGCCACAGGAGCTCATACCAAATATCACTCAAAACTTCGTGTCTACAATCGAAATGACAATATACAAAAAAAAATGAATTATCCCACCAATTTACGTTTGTAAATTGATGGGATTATCAATTATATCATGCCAAGGTTTATAAAAGTTTGTCTCTGTCAAGAATTAGTAATTATATAACTTTATTCTGTCAAAAATTGCCCAAACACTCAGCAAAATTGCCCCTCTCAGTGTGACTCCACTCATTTTCACACGGTCAAGCGGTGACCCTTGCCGCTCCTTGATGCTCCAGCTACACCAGCTACAGCAGCTCTGTCTGGGAACAAAATTTGTATAACTACAATAATGGATAAAATACTCTTCACAAATACATTTGTATTGTATAATATTGTAAATAAAAATGAATAATAACTGTGTGGGTGTCGAAAATTGCTCAACCAGCTTTCTTATGTCTCGCCTACGCGCGTATATTGGATTATACATAGTCATGACTGTCATACAAATACTTGCAGTAGGTCTCGAATATACATTTAGATTGCATATTACTTGGAAATAAATAAATATAAGTTTCTCTGGTGGCAATCTACCCTTTCGCAAGTGTAAGGAGACACCAGTCTATATTTAGCCCTCTATCACAAAAGGCAATCTGCCTGTGTTTACTGACCACCGTCGCTGGTGGTCTATAATATAGTACTTTATTTACAGTCAATGGCCTACATGTTTCTGTGGTACTTCACATGTGTCTAAAATGCAATGTCTGCTTGCATAAAAATGCAATTCTGAAGTCCATTTATACGTACGACATACGCATGTCTCAGTTTCTCTCTCTCTCTCTCTCTCTCTCTCTCTCTCTCTCTCTCTCTCTCTCTCTCTCTCTCTCTCTCTCTCTCTCCATTCCTGACTCATGTTATTGTAAAACTCTTGGTGGCAACAAACACCAGACACCTGGTAGACATAAGGTTCAAAATCCCAAGACATCAATACGCCTCGGGCGCCTCCACAATTGTCACACAGCTGGCTATCTATCTAGAGATCTGCCTGCCTTCCTTCTCTCCACGACTCACTCACTCCCTCCTACCCAGCCACCCCCACCCACCCTTTCAGGCTTCCGTCTGCTAGAAACACATTCACAATTTGCGTAAATATCGCATCAATTGGGCTATATGCGGTATATTCCTTGTTATATGGGACGCCTACATACGTACACGTCTTTATTATAGCATGACAGTGCTCTAAATACAAGATTTACGTGATATTTATGGCGTAACACACCCTCTCCCCCTTTCATTCCCAGCACAACTCACTCACACCTTGGTTCACACATAGAAACTCATTGATAATGTGCGTAAATATCGCATGAATTGGTCTATATGCGGTATATATTTTGATATATGGCACGTATACATACGTACAAGTCTGTATTATAGCATGACAGTGCTCTACGTACAAGATATAAGTGATATGTATGGCGTAAACCACACTCTCAGCTCATAAATTGCCGCCAAACCTCCAACACATCTTCATTCCCGCCTAAAAATTCTCTTATAATTCCCTTATATATTGCAATTTTTGGTCACTATGAGGCATATTCATTGTTATATGGGTGGCCTACACACGTATACATACTCTACATAGCCTAAAAGGGCTCAAAAAAGGAGATATACGTGATAATACGCGGTAACCCACCCCCTCCTCCCTCTCCTTCTATCCCCTGGGCGCGTGAAAATTCGGCAGGGAAATCTCGCCGCTCGATGACAATCTAGCCGCGCGGTGCCATTCGCTCCACATTTTTCAACTACGGACCGTTCCCCCACCCCCCCCAGACATTTTTTGGGGGGTCAAATATATATGGGCCGATGCACGCAAACATTCCCTACACGATGATGTACTTTTTATCGAAATTGGCAATGGGTCCCAAAATCATCATAGGTGCGCACAGTCTTACCCTGTAGAAAAACCCCTGTGCGCCGCGGAGAGGTTAAGGGCGAGTGATCGCTTCGATGAGTGAGGCGAAGCGTGCAGAAACAGCAGACGCATGAGAAGCGCAATGCTAAGATCAAGTTTAATCTTTTAATTTTATTATTTTTTGCTAGTTTTTTCTAGTAGTGGTACCCACATCATATAGGACGAGTCCGTGAGTGGTTTTCTAGTAGTGGTACCCACATCATATAGGACGAGTCCGTGAGTGGTTTTTAAGAGCGTTTCGCTCACGATGTGTGGCAATCGTATTTTGATCTCTCCCGGGCGGGAAGTTTGAAAGACAAGCTTGAGTTCAAAGATTGGCCATAAACAATGTTAAGGCGCATCGTCAATGATTCCGGGGCCACTACTAAATATTAGGTTTTCCTTCTTCCCTCCGGGACTCAAACCTATAATATAGACCAAAAACCAAGCACTACACCTTTAAATTGACTGTATGTATGTAAAGTGGATATATTCTTACCTGTCTTGATAGCAGTCACCGTCCTCGCTCTGGCTTCTGCCTGCCTCCTCATTGTTGCTTTTTGGCTGGATTTCGAAAATCCAGATGTGGCCCTGGCGGGAGCGTTTGTGGCTTACGAGGAATTTCCACCAATTGCGGGAGCGGTCGTCTGCTGGTCTTTTGGTGGTGGTATGCACGGTAACGTACGAGGTCTTCTCCGTGTATTCCAGGCCCGTTTTTAAGTCATCTAGGCATCTGAGTTTGTTTACGGGGTTGAGCATTTCGCCCCATGTTAACTTTCCGATGTAGAGGCCGCCAGAGTCGGGTTGAGGGGCAAAGGAAAAATGTGGCTCTTTGGCTCCCAGTCTGCCTACCTCGAGGTTGGCAGTAGGCAGGTCAACACACGGAAGAGACGCCGCCACTTGAGATCTAGAAAATATATAAGTAAAAGGAACAGTCAGAGTAAGCTATGGGTATGGCAGAGATCGCTTAACTCTCTCCCTGTTAGACTGGATTAAAAGGACCTGCTGCATAACTCTTATTTGAACAATATTAATATATATTAATATGTACATATGTGTACATATATAAATTACATATACCGGTATGTGTAATTGAAGTATAAAAAAACAAGAAAGAAGGAAGGAAGAAGGAAAGAGGAAAGAGGAAAGAGGAAAAAGAGAAAAGAAAGAATGGAAAGAGTTGCCAGAGTTTCAATTCTTTGTATTCACTGATTTGTGGTTTATTAGTTTTGTTTGTCCCTATTCAGGCTCTGTCTCGAGTCAGCCACCCCCATAAAAAAAGGGGTAATTGCCAGAGTATATACATACTGTACTGTACATACATAATTTTGTTTGTAGATGCTGTACATACTGTACTGTACATACATAGTTTTGTTTGTAGATGCTGTACATACTGTACTGTAGATCGGCACGTATAGTCCGATCCCAGGTGTTCCTCGGTCCACCCCTTGGTGCAGCTCCCTCCACAATCACAGACCTGCATCTTTTCACCCAATTTTGTTCATCCATTCTCTCCACATGTCCATACCATCCCAGTCTACTTGTACGTATCTCTCGCTAATACTCTTTATACCTAAGTGTCTCCTCAGCTCATCATTTGTTGTTCTATCTTGCAGTTTGGCCCCACACATCTATCTCACCATTCTCATCTCATTACGTTCCATTCTGTTGACATCCTCTACTTTAACGGCCCATGTTTCTGAGACATATATCAATGCATACATATGAAACACATGAGGCATACACCTTTCCCTTCAGGGGGAAAAGCATTCTTTTCATGATCAGAATTGGCAGCAGTTCTCTGAACTTCCCCCAGCTATATCTAATTCTAGCAACAGTGGCAGCTTCGGCCCCACCACCGGCAGAGATGGTATCTCCTAGATAACAAAACTTGTCCATCAGCTCCAATGACTTATTTCCAAAATTCACAGCCACAGGATCATAATTTAACACAAGCTCGCCCTTGCACACTACGCACTCAAATTTCTTGATTGCTGACTGATCCTTCGGCAGGGGTACTTTTATTCTACTATAGGGCTTACTCCCATGGTGTACCCAACATCGACAGATGCTACACTGAATAGAGTTAGCGCCCACACCCTTTCCACACACTGCACATGGGTATGCACCGCTCTTTTCCACAGTGCCTCGTCTCAATCTAAAATGCATAACCTTGGTTTTGTTAATATTGACTCTTAAACCCTTGCTCGTCATGCCCTCTCTCCATCTTCTGAATTTGGCCTCAGCATCTTGCACATTGTCAGCTATTAGGACTAAATCGTCTGCATAAAACAGTTCCCACGGAAGTCCGGATCTAAAATCTCTAGACAGTGCCTCAAGGAGAGGAGGGGGCTTAACAATGAACCCTGATTAAGTCCAACACAGACTGTGAACTCCTCACTCAGTAGGCCTACACCTTTCACCCTCACCGCAGTTCGCGAATCCTCATACATCTTCATTATCACACGCACCAGCCACTCTTCCACACCAAGTTTCCTCACAGCCCACTGCAAAACATCTCTAGGCACCCTGTCAAATGCCTTCTCCAGGTCTAGAAACACAAAGTAAAGATCCCTGCCTTTTAGTAAGTATCTTTCCTGTATCTGCCTGACTATGAGATAGCATCGGTTGTACCACGTCCTGGCATAAAACCAAACTGCATATCATCAATGGAGAGGCTTTGACTGATCAAACCCTCAAAGACTCTCTCACAGACCTTCATGAATTGGTCAAGCATTTTCAGGCCCCTATAATTACCTCTATCTAGCGCATCCCCTTTTCCTTTGTATATATTTACTATTACACTTTTGTGCCAATCCTCAGGGATTTTCTCCTCTTTAATAATGGTATTTATCATCTCAGTGACTAATTTGACACTATAGTATGTTCACTAACGTATGGAAAGCGAGAGAATGACTAAGAGGGTGTAAGAGAGCGAGGTGGAGGGACAGAGAGGGAGAGGTAGACCGAATGAGAGGTGGAAGGATGGAGTGAGGAAGTACATGAACGAAGGCGGTGCTGGTTGGGGGGAGGGGCGTCGACTGACTGGGGACAGAGGTGCATGGGGGCGGTTCGTTCGTGGCCACCCCTTCGGGGATCACGGCGTCAGGCAATAGATAGATAGATAGTATGTTCAATTGAGAAATATCTGTAAGCCCCGCCCCATTCCACCAGTGCTATAGATAACATCAAGGTTATCGTCCCGCAGTCTCGGCTGTATTACTTGATGTGTTACCATGAAGCTAAAAAGGTCTCATTATAACATTCAATCATCATATCCGACGCCTTGTTTCCCCCTGGGAAACCCCCGCTAAAGGATGGCCATGACAGAAACGTCTCCAGGCTACTTTGTCAAGACATGCCTCCTTTGCCCGTGCCACAATGTCCCTTCCACTACGTGGAAGTTTTTCTTCCATATATTTTTCCACTTTCTTTTCCCATACCATAGGTGGTCTTCCATTATTAGCTGTTCCACTCACCTGACTCCCATATATCTTTCTTGGCATTCTGTCTCCATCCATTATCTGAACATGACCATACCACCTCAAAGTACTTCTCTTTATCCACTCAACCACTTCACAATCAATGCCTAAAGCTTGCTCTTCCATTCCAAAGGACTCATACACTTCCCTATTACTAGGCCCATCTAGCCTTTTCACACCAGCTGCCATTCTGAAAAAGCTCATCTCCACAGCTCTCAGTTTGGAGAGGTCCTCGTCACTTGCTGACCGTCGGTCAGGCAGTGGTGGGAGGTGGACGTAGTTTTTGAGCTCCGACATATTATCATGTGCAAGATTAAATATAACGGAATATCGAGAACATACTGAGCGAGCGAGGAGAGGAAGGACTGGTGAAGTGCTAGGGGGAAAAATTGGTGTGGTGGAGGGGTGAGTTATATAATAACTTATATTGTAAAATGAGTAATTTAACAAGGGTCAGCTGGAGTGTAGTGATTGTAAACAAACATGGCGGATGGAACGGCGGGAATCTCGGAGTCGGAAGAAAGGTTAGAGCGATTTCGTGGGTTTAGGAGTACAGATAGGAAGGTCGAAGAGAGTATTAACCCTCTCACCACAGAAGGGCTCTTGAACGCCCATAAAAAAGCATATAACAGGTGCCCGGAAGGCCTCTTGAATGCCCAGTGGTTGAAAGCCTGTGAGCTACGTGTGCGAGGCGTCAGTCCGACGCATGTAAACAACAGCCGGCTGGACCGACGCCCCGCATCTCCGGCCACAAGAAGGAGAGCGTCGCTTGTTCGTGTGTGCCTGTATGTTGTTGTTAAGTATCGAAAAGTGGTGTAAAGTGGCTGTTTTGGCCATAAAGTTATCTCCAATGAAATCATCATCACAGCTCAACCAGTTGACTTAGAGAGCTCTACTTAATGCCATTCTACAGGTAAATAACACAGCTACGCTTGGGGATGCGCAGGAAAGCGGGAAGCAGTCTGATTAACGAATATACGGTAGCCTAGCCTAGACGTTTTTCGGCCAAAACACCCGGGTTTCGAGGAATATATATATAATACATAGCCGGGGCTGGAGGGTTAATGTTGTGAAGTATCTGGAAAAGTGGAAGAGTGAAATGGAGAAATGGAAGGGGGAAATTGGTGAGAAAATCAAGGTACAGTAAAAGTCCTTTAATCCGACGACCGATGATTCGAATCTCCCAATAGTCCGAATTTTTCAATTTGAGGCCAAATCCGAATTCACCCGATGGTCCGAATTTCAAGAAGTCCCAAAGTCCCCTTTTTGAGGCATTAGTCCACTCAAATGACACATAATGGAGCACACACATATCATATGTTCATGAATTCACTTTAAAAGTTTACCATTGTCATTGTAGCCTATTACCTACTTCAAAACATTCAGATTAATGGTCAAAGGAAGCTACTGATATAAACGTAAACACCACATCGTCTGCTAGAGAGTTTGTTTTGCTCTTGAACGCATCCTTGGGACGCTCCGATGCGCTACTGGCTTGCACCGCATTTTCTGCAAGCGCATTCAGTCTTGAGCTTGAAAACGCACCTTTGGATGTTCCGATATGCTACTATTTATAGTTCAGTGATCGGAGCGTCCCAAGGGTGCTTTCAAGACAACAAGACAAGGGTGCTTTCAATACAATATAATATAACAGAGCACGTCACAAAAGGAAAATTACAAGAACCTCTCAGGGAAGTGTCGTTGTTAAGGCATTACTTCCCAAACCACATCTGATCTGATCTTCAAGAGCAAGACAAACTCGCTAGTAGACGATGCGGACATATGGTGTCTACGTTTATATCAGCAGATTCCTTTGACCATTAATCTGAATGTTTTGAAGTAGATAATACAGTAGGCTACAATGACAATGGTAAACTTTTGAAGTGATTTCATGAACATATGATATCCTGTGTGCACCATTGTGTCATTTGGGTGGCCTAATGCCTCAATGTTTTCGTCAGGCCATTAATACACAGGTTCATAGGGGTAAAGTCCGATAATCCGAAAAATCCACTAATCCGAACGAGGGCCGGTCCGCTGCCCTTCGGATTAACGGAAGTTTACTGTATTGTGCGAACTATGTGGTGCGTTGGGGGGGGCAGGGAATAGGCCTAGGCTTAGTGAAGGAAGCGAATGTGGGCCTATTTCGGAAGCTAATAAGAACCTAGAGATGGTATTAAAAAGGGTAGAGGAATTGGGAGCAGAGAATGTGGCATTAAAGGAGCAGCTGATGGAATACGAAGGACGATTCAAGGAAGTGAAGGAGTCAACTGCATGGACGGAGGTAGGTGAACAGAAAGTTAAGGATTTGGAGGAAATTGTGAAAGAACAAAAGGAGGAAATTAATAAGAAAAAAACAGTTTTGAGAGTGCAGTCGTAGGTGTCATGAAGAACAAGGAGAGTGTCGTGAGGGAAGCCATGGACAGGGATAGAGGTATAATCATGCATGGAGATATAGAGGCTCATATGAATGATAATGGAGTGAGAAAAGTGAGAGATATGGAGAAAGTGAAGGAGGTCATGAAAGCCGTTGATGTAGATGGATATGGATGGGATGGGCAGGTGGAGGAAGTCAGTAGGATAGGTATAATATATAAGGGGGGAGATGAGACCTATATAAGGGTACAGTTTAAAACCAGGGCAGTGGTAGAGACTGTGACAAATTTTAGGTGGAGACTAAACACAAGTGAAGAACTGAAACATATAAGATTAAAGAAGGATTTGAGCATAGAACAAAGAAAAAAAATAAAGGAACTACAGGAAAAGGCTGATGAGGAATGAGGAAAATGGAAATTTGGGTGAGGAGGATAAGAAGAAGTTTTTCTGGAGAGTGAGGGACGGGAAATTGAGGAAGTGGTTTATAAGAATGGAAGGGAGAGGGAGAGCAGGGAGGGAAGAGAATGTGACAGAAGTTGTGGCAGAGGTGGAGAGCAGGGTGGAAGCATCTCGGGGAGAGGCAGAAGCTGCAGACCCAGTACCAGTAGTGTGAGAGGGGGAGTAGGGCACGGACAGGAGGAGCGGGATAATGTAGCTGCTGAAGGAATGTTTGTTGTTGTTGTTGTTGTTGTTCCCTAAGCTGCCTGGCCGAACAGCCCCGAATCCCTGAGAAAGGCCATGGCCACGATCGGGCTTTCCCACAGAGCTCTCATTGAGTGTAGATTGTGTTGTTGGCTTAAGTGGTTGTGTGAAATGCAGTCTTCTATGATGTGTTTAATGGTATGGGGTGCTGTGTTACATCCCGGGCAGGCGTCGACAACGGAGTCATCCAGTCTCTTCTGATAGCTCAGGAGAGCTGGATGGTGTCCGCATCTCAGCCTAGCCAGGTGGACTCTGTCCTCGCGAGGGAGGGAGGATTCGGAAGGATGCATTTCGGGAGGTCGTGCATGCAGCTGCGTGTTGTCTGTGAGTGAGTGGATGGATCGGCGAGAGATATGAGTATGGATGTGCTGAGTATGGAAGGAATGGTAGAAAGATTAAGGATTATGTTTAGTAATGTGGATGTGTTTACCCAGGACAAGAAAAGAGAACTGATATGTAGGTTGCAGGATGAAGAGGAAAAACCTTATGTCATAGCCTTACAAGAAGTAAGACCAAAAAATGCTAGAATTGAAAGGGAACTGGTGGAGTATAGTTTGGAGGGTTTTGAGTTGTACGAGAGGAATGCTATTAGAGCAGAGGTTGGAAGAGGACTGTTTATTTATGTAAGAAAAGAGCTCAAGGTAAATGAGGTGGATATGAGACAGCAGTATTGTGAGTATTTGTGTATTAAAGTAAAATGTACAAGAGGGTCAATTCTAATTGCCTCTATATACAGTATAGAAGCCCAAATAATAGTAGGGAAGAGGATGATAACCTACTGAAAGCAATGGAGGAAATAGATAATAGAGAGAACAAATATAAGATTTTGATTGGTGATTTCAATTTGCCAAAGATCAACTGGGCAAATTGTACTACTCCAGCGGGACAGTGTAGCCTGGAAAACAAGTTTAAAGAGAAAGTAAGAGATTGTTTTTTAACGCAACATATTACAGAGATGACAAGATATAGAGATGGGAAGCAGGGGAGTGTACTTGATTTAATTTTTAGCAATGAGGAGGATATAGTGGAACATGTCAATGTGGATAGCCCTATAGGTCGTAGTGACTATCTATCTATCTATTGCCTGACGCCGTGATCCCCGAAGGGGTGGCCACGAACGAACCGCCCCTATGCACCTCTGTCCCCAGTCAGTCGATGCCCCTCCCCCCAACCAGCACCGCCTTCGTTCATGTATTTCCTCACTCCATCCTTCCACCTCATATTCGGTCTACCTCTCCCCCTCTGTCCCTCCACCTCGCTCTCGTACACCCTCTTAGTCATTCTCTCGCTTTCCATACGTTCCATATGGCCGAACCATCTCAAGTTGTTCCTTTTCACACTTTCCAGCACATCTACCTCCACACCACACCTCCTTCTTACTTCCTCATTAGTCTGTCTATCCCTCCATGTAACTCCGCATGCACTCCTTAAGTAATTCATTTCCACTGCTCTCACTCTTGGTCTGAGTCTCTCAACCAACGTCCATGCTTCGCTTCCGTAAGTCAGTGTCGGGATTACCACACTGTCATGCAAGGACTTCTTCACTTCCATACTGACCACCCTATTTCTTGTTACTGCTTTTAGCGTTCCTACAACCCTCTTCCCCTGTTGTACCCTCTCCCGCACCTCTTCATCCATAGTCCCATCTTTACTCAACACACTGCCCAGATACTTAAAAGAGTTGACGATCTCCATAGCCTGACCGTTCAGCTTCATCTCACACTCAGTGACTTCACCCCTTTCGAAGACCATAACCTTGCTCTTCCCCGTATTTACCTTCAAATTCCGTTTTTTGCACACTGTTCCAAACTCATTTACCAGACCCTGCAACTCCCATTCATTATCACTCATCAGAACTGTATCATCCGCAAACAGCAGTATAGGTAGCTTTCACTCAATTCCCTCCCTTTTCAGCGATACACCAACATCCACTGCTCTTGATAGTATTTCTTTCATGACTCCATCCATATATACAGTAAACAACCACGGGGACATCACACACCCCTGTTTCAAACCAACATTCAGGTCAAAGAACTCGCTCTGCTCACTCTCCACACGTACTGCCGCCTTTGCACCCTCATACATGCTCTTCACTGCTTTCAGCAACTTGCCCTCTACTCCGTATATTCTAAGTACTTTCCACAAACCTTCTCTATCCACTCTGTCATAGGCCTTCTCCAAGTCCATAAAGGCAACATACACCTTTTGTTTCTTCTCCAGATACTTCTCCACAACACAATTCAGGGTAAAAATCTGATCTACACATCCTCTTCCCTTCCTAAAACCTCCCTGCTCGTCGCCTATCCATTTCTCCGTTCTCACTCTCACTCTCTCAATCACTAACCTACTGTATACCTTCCCTACTACGCTTAGAAGACATATTCCTCGGTGGGTACCACACACTCCTCTTTCCCCTTTGCCCTTATATAGGGCATATAGGTCGTAGTGACCATGCCTGTATAAGTTTTAGTTGCAATATTAAAACAGAGAGGGATGATAGAAGCAATAAAAAAAATATACATGTATGACAGAGCAGATTATGAGCTGCTGAGAAGGTGTCTGGACATTGACTGGGGGCAATACTTGAACGGTGAAGACGCTGAAGGAATGTGGAGGAAGTTTAGAGTCAAACTGGAGGATGTTATATCCAAATGTGTACCAGTAAGGGAATATAAGGATAAAACAAAATTGAGGAAAAGAACGAACCCAGAATTACCAATGAAAAGAAAGCTGTGGACTTTGATAAGAAGAAAGA
The DNA here is from genome assembly GCA_032716605.1 of Paralithodes platypus. NCBI lineage: Eukaryota > Metazoa > Arthropoda > Malacostraca > Decapoda > Lithodidae > Paralithodes > Paralithodes platypus. The sequence continues at coordinate 48,325,824 of CM064506.1, forward strand.
AATGATTGTGGGATAGATTAAAAGTGTTAAAAAAGAACAGGGGGTCTAGTATAGAAGCTAAAGTTACAAATTAATTTCTGCTGGTAAATTTAAATACATATGTTGCATCTACCGTTCCCCAAATACTCCTCCAGAGCAAAGTCTTTTTGATTCTCTGTCCTCACAACTCAGTGTCCTCAACTTAAATGCTTCTTCTGAAATCACTGTGTTGGGTGATTTTAATGTCCATAATGTTGAATGGCTCACTCATTCAGCCAGGACTGATGATGCTGGTCTTGAATGTGAGCTATTTGCAGACTCATTTAATCTCACTCAACTAGTCAACCTACCCACCCGTGTACCAGATAATCCTAATCATAATTCCCACCTACTGGACTTATTTTTAACAACCAATTCAGAAAATTATGATGTTACAGTGAGGTCCCCGCTTGGATCTTCTGATCACTGTCTGATACAGGCCACCTGTCTATCACCTACCACACCTTCCCACTCTGAACCTGTTTTGGTGACTAAATGGCATTACGATAGGGCAGACTGGGAGGGTCTTCAAGGTTTCTTTATTGATATTCCCTGGACCTCTTTCTTTTCTAATGATGCACACTCCACCTTGAGCCACATACAAGATTTTGTAAAAATTGGAATGGAAACTTTTATTCCTCATCAAAAGTACAGTAAAAGATCTAATTCACCTAAATGGTTTGACCATAATTGTGCTAGAGTAACTGAACAAAAAGCAATAGCCTACAATGCATACACAAGATCAAAAACACATGAAGCCTTTAATTACTTTAGAAACATCAGAAATCATGCCAAAACTGTATTAAACCTAACTAAATCAAACTTTCTCCACAAGCAGGCAAATAAACTTCTAAATAATCCAAATGATAACAAAATATTTTGGTCTACTCTTAACTCATTTAAATCCAACTTCACTACTGCTTCATCCATTTCACCATTAAAATCTCCGACTGGCAATCTTGTAAGTGACCCACGAGGTAAAGCTAACCTTCTTGCGGATATTTTCTCCACCAACTCAACCTTAGATGAAATAAATCAAGATGTCCCTGTACTTAATTTTAATTTGCCTGAAATTCCCTCACTTAAGATCCACACCAGACATGTCAAAACTATTTTGCAGAATCTCTCAGTAGATAAGGCTCCTGGTCCAGATGAAGTTCCTCCAATAGTACTTAAGAATTGCTCCTTGGTGCTCGCTCCTGTATTGGCAAAAAATTTCCGTCTGTGTACTCATACCTCATGCTTCCCAGTACCCTGGAAAGAAGCAAACATCCATCCAGTTCCTAAAAAAGGTGCCTCTTCAGATCCATCAAACTACAGACCAATAGCTATAACTTCCACTCTTGGTAAAGTCTTTGAAATTATATTAAATAATCACATAATTAAGCATCTTGAGAATAATAAATTAATCAGTGATAGGCAATATGGTTTTAGACGATGTCGATCAACTGCAGACATGCTTTGCCTTCTTACACATCAAATCAACCAAGCTACAGACCAACATGGTGAAACACATACAATAGCACTGGATATATCAAAGGCATTTGATAGAGTCTGGCATCAATCCTTATTGTCGAAGATGTCACACTACGGCCTTGCATCATTAGTTCCACTAATTTCTTCTTATCTTCATAACAGAAAAAATGTGTAATGGTAGATGGCCTTATTCTCAATTTCACTCAATAAATGCTGGTGTTCCCCAGGGATCAGTTTTGGCCCCAATTCTGTTCCTCATTCATATCAATGATCTCATATCTACCACTCATAATCCAATACATTCCTACGCAGATGACTCAACACTCCACAGTTCCTTTACATTTACCAATTCTTTCACCCAACCCGATCTTAAATTCAAAATAAACACTGCAATTTCTCTGAACCAGGACCTTTCTAGAATTAATGGATGGGGACAAAAGAATCTAGTTTCCTTTAATGCACAGAAAACCAAGTACATTCAATTTTCTAACCGACAGAATCTCACTGACTCCCATATATTTTTTAATGATGTAAATATTCCCACTTCCCCTAGTATTGACATTCTCGGTGTAACATTAACTACTAACTTGAGCTGGACACATTATGTTAGAAGCATTGCTAAGAATGCCTCTAAAAAACTGGGACTCCTGTACAGAGTTCGAGAATTCTTCACTGACGAGCAGTTGGCCGTGATATATAAAAGTCATGTGCGTTCTCAGATGGATTACTGTTCACCTCTGTGGGGTGGAAGTGGAGTGGTTGCATTGAGGCAGTTGGACAAAATTCAAAATAAAGCTATTAGATTAATCAATAACCCTGCAATCACACAGGACCTTCCTACATTATCCATACGAAGAAACGTTGCATCCCTTGCATTATTCTACAGATATTTTCACAGCAATTGTTCCGAGGAACTTGCTTCAATTGTGCCGCCTCTCCACATCTTTCCCCGTAGAACTAGGGCAGCTGAGAGCGCCCATGAATTTACACTTTCTCCTCCACAATGCAGAACTTCTGCTTATCAGAATTCATTTATCCCCAGAGCTACTACTCTTTGGAATTCACTTCCCTCGAATTGCTTTCCACAAACTTACAATCTACAAATGTTTAAATCCAGTTGTTACAAACATTTTATGAATGGAGGATGCCTTTAGGCACATGGACCTTTTTGTTTTATCTGTGTTTTTCCTTCCTCCGTTCATTGTCTCAAAAAAAAGAAAAAAAAAAAAAAAAAAAAAAAGTAGTGGATTTGGAACGTAGACAGATAAACAATAAAATAAGGTGGGAGACAAGGAGTAAGGAAAGGGAGAGAGAGATTGCAAGAAACGTGAAGGATAATCCAAAAATATTCTGGAAGTACATTCAGGAAAAGTTAACGAGAAGAGTAGGGATCCCGGAGCTCGTAGGGGGGTTGGATGATGGGAGTAGAGCGGAGACGGATAAGGAGAAAGCAGAGGTGCTGGGGAAATACTTTTGGGGGGTACTAACAGTAGAGTCAGATGATGCAGTGCCCAATATTCCCATCAAACAGGCACCTGCACTAGAACTAATAGAGTTTTCCCATGCTAGAATAAGAAGGGCTATAGAAAAAATGAACAGAAGTAAGTCACCGGGACCGGATGGGATACACCCAAGAATCATAAAGGAAGGAGGTGAGACGTTAGTAGAGCCATTGAAAATGTTATTTGAGGTATCGTTTAATACAGACAAATCCCGATGGACTGGAGAGAGGCGAACATAACAGCTATATTTAAGAAGGGAAAGAGAAATTACCCAGGAAATTATAGACCAGTCAGTTTGACAAGTGTTGTGTGTAAATTAATGGAAACGGTAATTAGAGAAGGAATAATGGAGCATATGAAATCAAACCAACTTTTCAGTGGGACAGTTCGGATTCTTGCCGGGGAGGTCGACGGTACTACAGCTAATTAAGGTGGTAGATGATTGGATGCAAATTCTAGAGGATGGTGATGTAATAGACGTGGTATATTGTGATTTTATGAAGGCCTTCGATAAGGTCCCACATAAAAGGTTAATAGAGAAAGTTAGAAGCTATAATATAGGGGAGAAATGTGTGAAATGGATAGAAGCCTTCCTGAAAGATCGGAGACAGAGGGTGCTGGTGAATGGAATAGGCTCGGGGTGGAGGGAAATTACAAGTGGGGTTCCTCAGGGATCTGTGTTGGGACCACTACTGTTCGTTATATTTATCAACGACTTACCTGAAGTTATAACTAATGGAAGTGAGGTATACCTGTATGCGGATGACACTAAGCTGTATAGAAGAGTGAGGGGTAAGGAAGATGTGGATGGTATGAAGGGATGGTCTGAGCATTGGTTAATGCCTTTTCATCCAAAAAAATGCAAATACATGCAGATTGGGACAAGCAAGATAGACAAGGTAGGATACAGTATGTATGAAGCAATGGAGGAAGTGAATGCAGAAAAGGATATAGGAGTAGTGATAGACAATAAGTTAAATTTCTCAGAACATTTAGTGGAAAAGATAAACAAAGCCAATAGAATTGTAGGGCTGATAAGGAGGACATTTGTGTCACTTGACGAAGAAATCTTCAGGAATCTCTATACAGCGCTGGTTAGGCCGCACCTGGAATATGCAAACCAGGTGTGGGCTCCATATATGGTAAAGGATATAGAAGCAGTGGAGAAAGTGAAGAGGAGAGCTAGCAAGCTAGTACCAACGTTGAAGAATGCGGGCTATGAGCAGAGGTTGAGGACACTGGGGCTTCCGACACTGGCATATAGGAGAAAGAGAGGGGATATGATAGAGACTTTTAAGATAGTGTCAGGAAAGTATGATGAGGATGTGTGTGAAGGTATCTTCTTGATGCGGGAGGGAACAAGAACGAGAGGACACTCAGAGAAAATTTACAAAGAAAGAAATAGGCTTGAGAAGGCAAAGAACTCATTTTGTGATAGAGTGGTAAATGATTGGAACGCACTGCCCCAGTATGTAGTCGATTCCGAAGCAGTGAGGGAGTTTGAAAGTAATCTTGATAAAGCATGGGGAAGACAAGATTTGAAGTTTGATTATAAAGCAAAAATACAGAATAGTAAAAATGTTGCGTCTGCTACCGCCGCCGCCAACACCGTGAACGACCGCAGCAGTGCAAGTACTGGTACTGAGCTGGATACACAGGCCTAGTTTGCCTTTTTCCAGAGGATCTACTGTAAGAAACTGTAAGAAATGTCTCACTTCCATACGAGAGTGTTGGGAGCAGTACACTGTTTCTCAGTGACTTTTTAACTTCCTGACTAACCATTCTTCCTTTGAGAATACAGTACTGTACTATCAAGTTCTCCAATCACCTTTCTCCCTTGCATTTTTCACTCTTTTATCTCACTCTCCATTTTACCATATTTGCATAGTAAGCTCCCAAATACTTGAAGCTTTCTACCTCTTCCAGTACTTAATTTTTAATTTTTATTTTACAACTTTTCTCATGTTCTTTCTTAATTCTATATTTTTCCTTAAAATCTATGGTTTCATGCATTCTTCTCTCAAACACCATTACCTTACATTTCCCTACATTGACCTTTAACTTTCTCTTTTCGCATACCCTGTCAGTCTGTGACCACTTTCTGAAGGTCTTCTACATTTTCTGCCAACAGGACTGCATCGTCCGCATATAGGCATGTTAAAATCTTCCAGACTCTTCCCTCTGATTCCAGTCTAGCTCCTACACCCATTGATCCCGCCCTACATTCTCTAATCACTCCATCCATGTATATATTGAACAACCAAGCTGACATGACACATCCCTGTCTTACTCCTACTGTACATTGACCTCAAAACTTTCACTTAACTTATCCCCTACCTTCACATTTGCCATTGCATTCCTATAATTTTTTTTTAATGCCATTAGCAACTTTCCTCCCACACCATATACTGTTAACACATCCCATAGACCTTCCCAGTCTACTTTGTCATAGGCTTTTTCTAAATCCATGAATGCTGCATAGCGTTGTCTGTTCTTGGCCAGATACTTCTCTACTAACAAACGCATTGAGGCTATCTGGTCAATGCAGCCCCTGCCCTTTCTGAAACCTCCCTGTTCCTCGCCTATTTTGTCATCCGTTATCTTCTGTAGTCTCTCTGTTACTACTCTTGTGTGTACCTTTCCAAGTACGCTAAGCAAGCTAATTCCCCTATAATTCTTACACTCCTCTTTACTACCCTTCCCTTTGTACAAGAGTACTATCACTGCTTTCCTCCAGTCCTCTGGTACACTTTCCTTTTCCCATGCTAATTTACATAACCTATGCATTATGTCAACAGCTTCTTCTCCTCCATATCTCAGCATTTCACCTGGGATGTTATCTACTCCAGCAGCTTTGCTCATTTTAAGTCTATTGATTGCTTCTTTTACTTCTTCTCTGTTTATCTGGCTTTCATTTACCCTGTTTATTTTACCTCTCTCCATTCCCATGGATGAGATTTTTGCCTTCCCCCTACTCTTTACAGCTAAACTACTAACATTATTTTTCCATACTTTCACCACACCATCACCCTCTACCACTTCCCCATTCATGTCCCTCATCCTACCACCTGAGACATTCTCAGTCTTCTTCCCTCTGGCTTCTTTAACAGCTTTGTAGTACAGTATGCTTTCTTGTCATTCAGAAACTGTTCACTAATCATTTTCCCATATTCCTCATCTTCCTTCCTTTTAGCGTCTTGTATCGTCCTCTTCACTCTTTGTTTCAAATATTTATATTCTTCTTTCCTCGCACCTCTAGTTTCTCTAGGTATATTCTTTTAAAGCATACTCTTTCTCAACTCTTTCTTCTTTTTCACTATTTTTTCTATCTCTTTGCTAAACCATGCGTTACCTTTCTTCCACATTTTAAATGTTTTCTTCCCACATACTTTCTCAGCTGTTTTAATCATGGAGTCTCTTGTACCTTTCCATACTTCGTCTACAGTATTTCCCAGATCTATCATAACATCCATGTCCTTTATAGTCTCTTTCGGATATCCTTGTATTTTGTTGCATTACATTCTTAATTTAATTTGCTCACATTAATTCTCTCTACTGTCAGTTTTCTCTCTTTCCTCTCATATTTCCACTCCTTCCTTATCCTCACTTTTGTCAGCACTATAACATTCAATGCAGGACAAAATAATGCTTACCGTAATACATGTAGATCTGCAGTTCTTGTTTGTACTGCACAATTTTCCACTACACCACTATACAGTACAGTACTGTTGAATGTTTGTGTTATGGAAATTGATTTCCAATAGGTAAAGATAAACTACAGTAATAAAATTAGAACAAGAATAAGTGGAAGATTGGTTGAAAAATGCTTATACCACTGTTTACTTATCATCGATATTTTCACCAACTGTTGAATCAATTCATGAAGCAAGTAAACATTCTCAGACAGACAATTATTGCCAATACAATGGTAACTTTGAATTGTATCGTATAAATACGATAGAATATGACTCTTTTGTGATCTCGTATGTCTCTGTGACGTCACGATCTCTCCTACAGCACGACGTAGGACGAGTAGATCGTATATTATAAGATTGTAAATAAGTTAAGTTATAAAAGGCCTAATATGCTATTAAGCAATATTGCCATGGTCTTATGTAGTATATATGAATTTATCGTATATATTAATATAATTTATCGTATAGAGCAACCTAAATGCGGTACGATTATTTGGGCTCCTGGCGGTTTGCCAAGGCAGCAGGGTGTGCTTTTGAGGTACGCTAGAGCCTTCACGAACACCAACCAGTTAACATCTAAATTTTCCGCCCTCAGTTGATCGAGCTTTTGTGCCTCTAATCACAATACACATACAGCAATACACTCAGCTACACCATCACGACGCTCTCATCGACATCATGACTGACTGATAGATAAGCATAAATTATAATAATCATGTCCATTCCCATGTAATCATTTATTCTTTCTTTAACTTGACTCGAGTCTTGGGACCGAAGTCTCGTTCCCCATTGTCCACCGCCATATTGGGTAAAACGTTCTCCCTTGCCTCATTGCCACGTGGAACTATTGGTGAGTTAATTCCTGGCTAATATTAACCCTTATAACCTTACCCTATATATACATTTATTATGTGAGACCTTTGGATATAAATTAGCTTGTTTCAGATTGAATTCAATTTAGATATAGAGTAGTTTTCATTTAGATTGATTTTATTTGATTCATTATAGCTTAGTAATATTTAACTTCCATTGATAGTTTACCACATTGGTGCCCAGACCCGGGAATTAGCTACCAGTAAGGGATTTTAAGGCAATGAACAAGGGGACATATAACAGGATGCAGGAACAACTCTATGATAAACTGGCAAGGCTAGCCAAGCGATGGTTAGAGCCGGAATGCAGGGTCACATCGTTGCACCTGCCTAAGTCCTGCATCCCACCCATCATCTTACCCCAGTAATTTTCTTTTCCGTTTCGGACTTCCTGTGACATATGACCTGACCTAACATTTTTTCTTGTTCAATATGATCCATTAGTAGGTATTGCTATTTAGAGTACTATTTTTTCTCCATAACATAGAAGTCCGCCGGTTGGCGTCTCTTAATTAGACTATTATTTGGCCGTTGTTTTTGTAACGTAACATTTAGATACATAGCCTATAGGCTCACATGCAAAATGGATAAAGACCATATAGAGACACCGTCTAGTGGGGTGCTAAGCAAAGCCCTTAAAAATCAAAGGGCGGGACTTCGGGGAGTATTAAATAGGCTAATTGTGGACTTAAACACTTTCATCACTACTGCTGAACTAGAGGAATTGGAGGCTAGATTAGATAACGTCCAGGCTATCCACGGTCGTATTACGGCTCTGAGTGAGGTGATTGTGGCTGACATGATAGAGGAGGAAGAGATAGTTACAGAGTGTGATAATCGCGCCCTCTATGACGAACCTGTCTTTAGAGCGAAGCGCCTATTACAGCGTGCTGTCGCAAGTAAGAAGGGAGGCGATAATGAGGCCCATAGAAGGGCTGACCCAAAACATACTGTACACCTCCCAAAGCTCAATCTTCCTACATTTGGGGGCAAGTTAACCGAGTGGTTAGCTTTCTGGGACGTATTTCGATCTACGGTTCATGAATCCTCTTTGGATAATGTCCGCAAGTTTCACTATCTGAAGGGACAAATGGAAGGAGAGGCCTTACATTTAATAAAGGGTTTTGAAGTAGTGGGTGGTAGTTATCTTGAAGCGGTACACCTATTAGAGTCCACATACGGGGATAGAGAGCAGTTGAAGATGGCCCATGTTGTTGCCTTGTTGGGGCTCGCAGAACCACAGTATAAGGTTGATGAGTTGACAAACTTCAGGGCAAATATGGAGTGCCATACTCGATCGCTAGACACCCTAGGGCTTACCACGCAGGAAATGATAGTCATTATCTTGCGTCAGAAGCTTCCTATGGCAATACTTGATAAGGTAAGATCATTTGAGCTGGGGGAATTCAAAACTCAGTTCAGTAAGGAGATCAATAATCTACAGTTGAACAAAGGGAGAATGTATGTGTCGGGAGAGAGTGAGAATGTGGAGAAGAGGGGAACAGTAAGCATGACAGTGGGGACTAAAGTGAAGAAAGAGGGTGCGTATAAGAAACCTGCTCAGATTCTATGTAAGCTATGTAACAACAAACATAAATGGAGTTTCTGCGTAAAATACCCGACAAATGAGACAAAACTAGCACAGGCGAAAAGATTGAAGCTATGTGTAGGTTGTCTAAGTGGGGAACATGGTAAGCAGGGACAATGTACTGCTACATACTTAAGGCCCTGTCGCCACTGCAAAGGACATCACTTTGATAAGTTGTGTCCTACTGCAGATAAAGTCAAAGATGTCAAAAATGAGGGTACTACAACTGTGACACTAGGTAGCACGCAAGACACCACTATATTGCCCACAATACAGATTCCCATGGAAGGTAATGACAGTAACAAAGTTTGTCGGGTACTTCTAGATCAAGGGTCTCAACGTTCCTTTATAAAGAGGACCGTACTAGTGGGACTGAAGCACCGAATCGTAGGGGCTGAGACTCTTAGATTACAGGGCTTCACAGGGGTTACTGATAAACAAGACTACGAGATAGCGGAGATTTCATATTTCCATCGTAAAAACCGGTACTTTATGACTTGTATCGTAGTAGACACCCTACCAGAATATGTATCTGTGGGTGTGAAGAAGGTGGAACACGCATTACGTAGCAAGGGGTTTAACTTGTCAGATCCCATGGGAAATCAGAGTGAGGTGCATGTTTTACTTGGTGTGGATCATTATTATGAAGTAGTATACCCTGGATTTAAAAAGATGTGTGGTGTAATTTTAATCCCCACTAAATTTGGATACTGCATGAGCGGAAAGGTGCATACTACACAGTCAAAGGTCCTGGTCGACACGGTCTCGATATATAGTCAATGTAACCGCGGCAGAGGAGTTGGGAAGGGAGGATTCCCAACCTAGTGACCCTAAGATGGCTGCCGAGTTCGACCTGGAACGACTGTGGAGATTGGATCACATAGGCATTAATCCTATGGAGACTGATTATGACTCGGAAGTTGCGCTACAAAGGTTTGACGAGTCTGTGTGCTACTGTGCCTCAGACAAGCAATATAAAGTTAGTTTACCCTGGAAGAACAGTGAGATAAGCCTGCCTACCAACTATGGTTTGGCATTAGGTCGCTTGCGCGCATTGCAGCGGAAATTGTCTAACGAACCGAGCACGCGCCAGGCGTATGACGATGTATTTCGGAGTTATGAGGATAGGGGCTTTATAGAGAGAGTCGATGTCAAGGAACCGTGTAAGAAGGGTAGGGTTCACTATCTGGCCCATCATGGGGTAAAGAAAGACAGCGTCACCACACCAATACGGGTGGTGTATGACTGTTCTGCCCACCAAGGACAACAACCCAGTCTAAATGACTGCCTGTTGACAGGTCCGTCCATGGTGTCGGACCTGTCCCAACATCTATTGCGGTTTAGGCTGGGGAAGTACGCCTATACCAGTGACATCGAGAAAGCATTCTTGATGGTCAAGCTAAAGGAGGAAGATAGAGATGTTACCCGCTTTCTTTGGTTCGGCGACATTAGCGACTCTGAAAGTCCCATCATAATATACCGTTTTCGGGTTGTACTCTTTGGGGCCACTTGCTCGCAGTTTTTGTTAAATGCCACAATCAGAAAATATCTAGCTGACACTCATGAGGACACAAGTAAACTATCTCGCAGATTATACATTGACAATTTGCAGGGTACTAGCGATAGTCAAGATGATTTGTTATATGCATACTGGCAAGCACGCAGATTGTTTGCGGATGCACATCTATTTCTCCGCGAGTGGGTTACTAATAGTGAAGATCTTCAGAGTTTAATACAGGTGGATGGTACGGCATCTCTTAACCAGGAAAAGTCCAGAAATTTGGGGATGATCTGGCAACCTAAACATGACATACTAACTTTTTAAACAAGGTCTTTTGCTCAGCAGACAGGAGCGCACACAAAAAGAAGTCTGTTGAGCAAAGTTGCGCAATTTTTTGATCCTTTGGGTCTAGCATTACCTGTTACCATAAGTGCTAGGATTCTAATGCAGGAAGTTTGGAGACGTAAGATAGGATGGGATGACAGTTTGCCCGAGGACCTGAATGACCAAGGGACATTGTTGTTGAATGAATATGCCATCCTATGTACTAAACCTATACCTCGTAAAGTGGCGGCGTTCGGTGACGTTACGTTACACACGTTTTGCGATGCTAGCGCCACGGCATACGGGGTAGCCATATATGTTGTTACTTCATTTGGGGCACATTTAGTTACAGCCCGGGCCAAGGTAGCCCCGGTTAAAAAGGTAACTATCCCTAAAATGGAATTGACTGCCATGCTGCTATTAGCACGTCTGGTGCAACATGTACGCGCAGCATACGAGAGCGAATTAAATATTGAAATCGTTCATGTATGGTGCGATAGTCAGCTCGCACTCAACTGGATACATAGCAAGAAGTCTCTGCCAGTTTATGTGCGGAATAGGGTAGATGAGATTAGAGCCCTTTTGCCAGACGTTGCTTATCATTATGTAAATACAAAAGAAAACCCTAGTGATCTCATAACTAGGGGTATAACGGCTAGCCAGTTTGAAGTCCGAATTGTGGTGGCATGGTCCAAAGTGGCTGCTCCATGAAAGTGAATGGACGATATGGCATGCTGTTGGTGAGGGACTTCTGCCACTGGAAACAGTGGCAGTTACAGCCCAACCAAATGAGCCACCGGGTCCTATCATGAAGTGGGCAAGATTCGGTGACTATAATAAACTAGTCAGAGTTGTAGCTTGGGTGTTGCGATATGTATCCAATCTCAAGCTTAAAGTAACAGGCCAACTCTGCAACAGGGGTCACAACATTGATGCTCGTGAATTTAAAGCAGCTGAAGTAACTTTGATCAAATGGGTTCAAATAGAAACCTTTTCCAATGAATTAGAATCCTTGAAAAGCTCGAATAAGACATTAATGCCTAATATAGTGCGTCAACTAAGGTTGCACCTAGACAATGGCCTCATCAGGTGTGAGGGTCGCCTGAAGTGGTCGGGTGTACCAGACGGCACAAACCGACCTATACTTATGCCAACAAGACATCACGTTACTGATCTATTGATCATACGTGCACATAGGGAAGTAAAACACTACGGGGTATGTCATATTATATCAAATTTACGTCTCACATGGTGGATACCCAGAGTTCGACAAGTAGCTCGACGCGTAGTGAGAAAGTGTGTAATATGCCAGAGACTAAAGGGTAAACCGTATGCAACTGGACCAGCTCCACCCCTACCTGAATGCCGTGTAAAGCATGTAGAACCTTTCCAAGCGGTAGGATTAGATTACACAGGGGCATTGAAGACGAGGGAGAGTGAAAAGGTTTATATATTATTGTTTACCTGTGCGACGTCTCGAGCGGTACACCTAGAACTATGTGATAATATGTCTAGCGAAGAATTTATGCTGGCGTTCAGACGGTTTTGTGCCCGTCGTTCATTCCCTCAACTCATTCTTAGTGACAATGCTCCCACTTATGTCCAAGCATCAAAATATCTAAAGGATATGAGTAGTGATCCTACTATCATCACTTTTTTGGGAGAGAAGAAGTGCGAATGGAGGTTCATTCCAGTTAAGGCACCTTGGTTTGGTGGAATGTGGGAACGATGTGTCGGCATAGTAAAGTCAGGACTAAGAGCGGTTGTAGGACGTGCTCTATTAAAGAAAAGTGAGTTGACGACAGTCCTCACAGAGATAGAGGCAGTCGTGAATGATCGCCCGCTTACATATGTGTACACCGACCTGCAAGAACCACTACCATTAACGCCAGCTCACTTGCTATATGGAAAACCATTGACTGCGTTTCCATCTGATTTTCAGTCCATAGTAGAGTTAGAGGATCCCTCGTTGTACTCTGAGGTAGCGGTGTCTAAGAGATACCAGTATATATCCAGGATAATCGAGGATTTTAGGAAACGGTGGATTAGTAAATATCTGCTAGCATTGAGGGAAAGGAGTGTTACTCCCTCTGGTAGACCAACGGCACCTACAGTTGGTGCATGGCTGGTGCACTACAAACAGACTTAATCTAGCCCCAGCCAAATCCACCGCAACCCTGCTCACAAGTTGGACAGGAGAACACGAATACATCCCTCAACTCACCATAAACAACACACCCCTAACACATACACACACACCCAAAATCCTAGGAGTAACATATGATACTCATATGACATTCAAACAGCACACCACAAACATTAAAAAGAAACTGACTCCCAGACTTAACGCCCTCAGGTCACTTGCTCACACAAAATTTGGACACAACAAAGAAACTACCACCACAGTATATAAACAATACATAAGATCAGTGATGGAATACGCAAGCCCAGCCTGGGCTTCTAACCTAGCTGAAACACATCATAAGACCTTACAGACTATTCAAAACAAAGCCCTGAAGATCATTACAGGCTGCACAGCTACTGCACCCACAGATCACCTACATCAAGAAACCAAAATCCTCAAAGTCAAAGACCATCTGGACATGAGAGGCACTCAATTCCTGGCAGCAGCCTCCACGAACCAAGACCACCCACTAAACTACATGGCAACACACCCACAGACACCAAGAAATCAAAACAACACCCAGCACACGGTATCACACACAATTATTGTCCTCTCTCCCTCCCCGAACCAACTTCCAGAAGCACATCCATACTCATATCTCTCACCGATCCATCCACTCACTCACAGACAACACGCAGCTGCATGCACGACCTCCCGAAATCCATCCTTCCGAATCCTCCCTTCCTCGCGAGGACAGAGTCCACCTGGCCAGGCTGAGATGCGGACACCATCCAGCTCTCCTGAGCTATCAGAAGAGACTGGATGACTCCGTTGTCGACACCTGCCCGGGATGTAACACAGCACCCCATACAATTAAACACATCATAGAAGACTGCATTTCACACAACCACTTACGCCAACAACACAATCTACACTCAATGAGAGCTCTGTGGGAAAGCCCGATCATGGCCATGGCCTTTCTCAGGGACTGGCTGTTCGGCCAGGCAGCTTAGGGAACAACAACAACAACAACAACAACAGTTGGTGAAGTTGTTTTAATTAAAGAAGATAGTCCTCGTTTATACTGGAAATTAGGCCGCGTATTGGAGGTATACAAGGGGGCAGACTCTGTAGAGCGGGTGGCGCTATTGAAGACAGCCACTGGAACTACTGTTCGTCCTATCGCACGTTTGTACGCTTTGGAGCTCGATTCCGCATTGCAATCTGAGGCTCCACCTGTTATTGCTGGGTCCGAGGATTCTCAAAGGAACGACTCACCTCTTACTGATGGTGATCATTCTCGGACCGGGACGCGTCCCAGACGCGCTGCTGCTGGCGCCGTCGACTTGTGGCGTCAGAAGATAGCCTCTGGGCAACTTTAGGTTTAAGGTGGGGTTCAGGTCTTTTTGTGGGGGGAGTGTATCGTATAAATACGATAGAATATGACTCTTTTGTGATCTCGTATGTCTCTGTGACGTCACGATCTCTCCTACAGCACGACGTAGGACGAGTAGATCGTATATTATAAGATTGTAAATAAGTTAAGTTATAAAAGGCCTAATATGCTATTAAGCAATATTGCCATGGTCTTATGTAGTATATATGAATTTATCGTATATATTAATATAATTTATTGTATAGAGCAACCTAAATGCGGTACGATAATTTGGGCTCCTGGCGGTTTGCCAAGGCAGCAAGGTGTGCTTTTGAGGTACGCTAGAGCCTTCACGAACACCAACCAGTTAACATCTAAATTTTCCGCCCTCAGTTGATCGAGCTTTTGTGCCTCTAATCACAATACACATACAGCAATACACTCAGCTACACCATCACGACGCTCTCATCGACATCATGACTGACTGATAGATAAGCATAAATTATAATAATCATGTCCATTCCCATGTAATCATTTATTCTTTCTTTAACTTGACTCGAGTCTTGGGACCGAAGTCTCGTTCCCCATTGTCCACCGCCATATTGGGTAAAACGTTCTCCCTTGCCTCATTGCCACGTGGAACTATTGGTGAGTTAATTCCTGGCTAATATTAACCCTTATAACCTTACCCTAATTATATACATTTATTATGTGAGACCTTTGGATATAAATTAGCTTGTTTCAGATTGAATTCAATTTAGATATAGAGTAGTTTTCATTTAGATTGATTTTATTTGATTCATTATAGCTTAGTAATATTTAACTTCCATTGATAGTTTACCACAAATTGTATGGAAAGTATGGCAGGGTCGAGGTAGATGGTGTTATATGTAAAGATTTGCGAGTGCATGGACTTGATTTTGGTGTACTCTACCTCCTCGCCCTCTTGTGTCTGTATCTTGATCCTCCTCCCCCTCTCTCTCTCTCTCTTTTAATGCAAAGTGCATACAGTGTTAAGATCAGTCAACTTGCTACAGTCAATACTTTTGTGATCCATTTAGCTTTCAATAATGATAATACATCTAATTAATTGGCTTTATTCGTTGTCAAGGTACAAGAAAATGTAGACGACAATATTCCTGGCTTGACTGAAAAGTTGGGGTACACCAGCAGGTCTGCCATATATATTTATGGTCTGCCAAGGGGAATGGATGAGAGACGGCATCCTTCACCTTTAGAAGACAGGCGGCGACTGAAGTGAATGTCGATTGTCACTCCGTCACTCCGTGAGAAGATACCAGCGTTGTCAATGTAGCTACCTTCACGCTAGATCTAGAAGTATTTACTTGAACAAGGGAATGGAGGCATTGAAAAGAGGCTCCAGTCTTGAAGTTTCTTCCTGACTTGATAATCTAGAAGGGTTGATAGCATTGAAAGTCTTTCTTAACAAATATTAATTATAAATAAATATTTACTTTGATCTAGCGGTAAAGTATATAGGCCTACCTAGCGATAAGAATTTTCGTAGTATTCTGAATCTTCAAGCCCTTTTTGGTCAACATTGTGGTATAATTCTAGCAATTTTAGGCATCTATCTATCTATCTATCTATTGCCTGAATTTTAGGCATCCATTAACTATTTTGTATTCTTCTAGCAATGTTTGTAAACTGATTAAGCAGTATTTTTTATTTGGTTTGGTAACCCTGCAAGACACCGCTACGTGATACAGGCGTGCCAGCCGAATGATAACGGTTGGGGAAGTGGGCGGGGCTTACAGATATTTATTGACTGAACAAACCATAGTCTCCCCTGAGACTTTAATCATCTCAGCGACAATGTCAGAGCACCCTGGAGCTTTACCGTCCTTCCTTTTATTGATTGCATCGCTCACTACAGCTGGTGCTATCAAAGGAGGGGGTCCAGATATTGGTTTTTCGATACCAAGAAGTTCCTAGCCCCAGCCAAATCCACCGCAACCCTGCTCACAAGCTGGACAGGAGAACACGAATACATCCCTCAACTCACCATAAACAACACACCCCTAACACATACACACTCACCCAAAATCCTAGGAGTAACATATGATACTCATATGACATTCAAACAGCACACCACAAACACAAAAAAGAAACTGACACCCAGACTTAACGCCCTCAGGTCACTTGCTCACACAAAATTTGGACACAACAAAGAAACCACCACCACAGTTTATAAACAATACATAAGATCAGTGATGGAATACACAAGCCCAGCCTAGGCTTCTAACCTAGCTGAAATAGTCAAGTTGCCAAAATGTTGACCCTGCAATGTTAATTACTGTAAACTTTTTTTGAGGAAATGTATTATATATGGTTAGGAGAGCAAAATTAGCTTGGTTGCTACTTGTGCAACCTTTAGCATTTCTCAGAATTCAAGATGGCGCCCTCTGCCATCTTGAATTTCGGCCAGTTTTCACCTTTGGATCTTGATGACATAGAGGGTCGTGTAATACCTCTTTTTAGGGGTTTTCCAGGACGGGGAGTCCATTTCCGGGGTTAATTTGTGGATATAGGGTGAGTATCAAGGTCAAACCAGAGGTCAGAGATCAAATTTTGCCTAAAATCTGGAAAATCACCAATATTGACCGATTGTGTGGTTCATTGTCTTTCTATTCCAGCATTTTACTAGGTTGGGTAGGTAGGTAGATATAATATGTTTGCTACGTCTACATGTAGGTATATCCCGGGAATCATTATATATTTTGTATTAAATTTTGTTTAGCAGGTTGAGCAATGGGTCAGAGTTCATTGAACACCAATATTCACCATGCATGCACTCCCCACGCTATGCGATCAGTGGTTTAACAACTTTTCTTCTCATTTCAGATTGTGACAAACCAGTGTAATCAGCATTGATACCCCCAGGCTGTCACACTCATCATGTCTGCTGGAGTGGAGAAGTGCCTGTTTAGTCCATGTAATGCCAGTGGAGCGCTGCAAACATTCAAGACCGTCGCTGTGCAGAAGATCATCGCTACAATCAAAGTGAAGCAGGATGAACTGTACAGAACTCTCTCTGGAAGTAATATTCTAGCTCACAAGTCATGTTACTGTAGCTATACTTCGAGAAGTAGAAACAATGAACAGCCGAAGAGAAAGTCTACACTAATTGACAATGGTGTTTCCAAAAGATTGTTGAAGTCTCAATGTAGTGACTTTGTTTTCAAGTGAGACTGTTTGCTGTGTGGGAAAGAGTGTAAGCCGAAAGACATCAAGAACCCACACAGCTGGGTGCAGGTTAGACAGTGTAAAACTTTAGATAGAAGTGGTGATATCACGTTCAAGCAACACTTGGAGGACATCTGTGATAAGATTATTGTTGTTGAAGACGTGTTTAATTTAAACTAGCCCTCTGGGCCGAGGCCCTCATAAGGCTAGTGGTCGGCGGGGGGATAGTAAGTCAAGTCATATAGGTCACTGGTCAGATTTCATCGTAGAGATTAAGAGCTGCTAAGAAATGGCGGATGGCTATGAACGAGAATGAATCTGAGTCAGAAAGGATGTCTTTTAAAGAGGTGTGTCGCAAGAAGAGACGTCTTTCAGGGCTGTACATGGGACAAACGCATAAAATGTGAGGGATAGTAAGAACTGTGACAATGGTGACATTTTGGCGGAGGACTACGGGGAGTGGTCATTAGATATCCATGAGTGAGTCTCGTGTGTCCTATGCGTAATCGGACCCTGTCAGCGCGACAGGGGCTGAGTGAAGAGGGCCACATGTGAATGTCGTCTTTGATGGAACGAAGGTGATCTCCCAAAGGTTGATCCCTCCATTCTGAGCGCCACTTATCATGAATATGCCGTCGAACTACAGGAATTAGGTCATCCGATCTGAGGACAGTGGATGCCGGAGCACCTAGACAGGCCTGTTTAGCAAGGGTGTCAGCACGTTCGTTACCCGCAATGCCTACATGGGCGGGGATCCAACAGAGGGTGATGGATCGAGAGCTGCATTTTAATTCGTGGATTTTCAGGATAACATCGATGATCAATGGGTCATGTGGGGCGTACTCTCCTAATGCTTGCAACACACTTTTTGAGTCACTGCAGATAACTACGTGAGGAGGATTGTTTGGAAGTGCAGAGATGAGGGTCAGGGCACCATGCAGTGACTCACAACTCTGCAGTGAAAACGGTGGAACAAGGATGTAGGGAGCTTTGATGGATACCATGGTCAGAAACCGCTGCACTACCTACGGCATCCGGAACCTTCGAACCATCAGTGTAGATGAAGGCAGCTGGAACATGACTATCAAGATGTTATAATGCTAAGGTACGGCGTTGGACTGGAGTCACAGCCTCTACTTGGTCAGTCAAATGGAAACAAACTTCAGGGTGTTTAAGAATCCAGGGGGTAATTGAAATACAGGGGAGGGGTGAATGAGGTGTTGGAATATGCGAGTAATTGGCAGGATAAGAGGGTAAAAGGCAAGGTAGTAGTAGGAGTAACACAAAAATCTTGGGAACGGAAAAGGTCCTTCAATGTGGGATCCTGTTGGAGACGGATGGCAGTTCGCAGCTGAACCAGCTGACGATGATACGTTAATGGCAGGACCCCAGCCTCACTGAGCACACTGTACACACGAGAGGACCGGAAAGCTCCTGAGCTAGTACGTATGCCAAGGTGATGAACGGAGTTAAGTGTCTGCAATGTGGATGCCGAGGCAGTGCCATATACCGGGCAACCATAATCCAGGGCAGATAGAATGGTGGATCTATAAAAGAGCAGTAACGTAGATCGGTCAGCACCCCAATGAACATGTGCCATAAACTTGAGGATATTCATGAGCTGAAGGCACCGAGCCTTCAGAGTGGCAACATGGGATTTCCAATTTAGGTGGGTATCAAAGATAAGGCCAAGGAATTTAGTGGAGGCAAGGAATTTAATCTTGGAAGAACCCATAGAGAGGGTGATGGACTGCTTACGCAAGTGTCTAAGGTCGCGATAGAAAACGACAGCATTGGTTTTTTCAGTCGAGAAACGGAAACCAGTTGAGGACGCCCAAGCTTATATGGAATGAAGAGCAGTGTTTAGACGACGTTGAATGTGTGTTAAACTAGGAGACGTATAATAAATGGCTAAGTCATCCACATAGAGGCTATGAGAGATATCAGGAGGGAGGTATTTTGTAACACTATTTATTGCAATATCATAGAGTACACTACTTAGGGAACAGCCTTGGGGTATTCCATTAGTTTGAGGTTTTATTGCAGATAATATACCGTTGTTTTTAACCTGAAATGTGCGGTTAGATAGAAAGTTCTGGAGGAATTGGGGAAGGGAGCCCCGCATACCAGAGCTATGGAGGATTTTTAGAATGCGATAACGCCAAGTGGTATCATAAGCCTTCGCAATGTCGAAGAAAACCGCCACTGTGGGTTGTTTCTTCGAAAATCCTTCACGTATTTGGTGCTCCAGGTGGATGAGAGAGTGTAATGTAGAGTGGCCGGGACGTGAACCATGTTGATACGGGGATAATAAGTCATGTGCCTCTGCATAATGAAGAAGGCGTGGATTGATAATTTTTTCATAAGTTTACATAAACATGAGGTGAGCACTATGGGCCTATAGTTTGTCGGAAAACTATGATCTTTGCCTGGTTTTGGGACAGGTATGGTATACGCATGTCGCCAATTTGGTGGGAAATAATGTCTATCCCATAATTGATTATAAAGTTGCAAAAGGTAATTTAGTGCACGTGGATGAAGATGACGAATGAACGCATAGGGAATGGCATCAGGACCCGGGGTGGAATCCGAGCAGTGGTCAATGGCATGTTGAAGTTCAGGTAATGAGAAAGGAGCGTTATAGTCATGAGTGCGACCTCCGGAAAACGTGATCGGGTGGGACTCCTTCTCTTGTTTTAAGCGGAGGAATTGTTGAGGTAAAGATAGGTTAGAGCTAACTTCACTGAAATGGTTTGCATGCATAGCAGTGACGACGTGGGGATCATGGGTTAAAGAGTCCGAATCAGTGTCCCGTAATGGAGAGAGTTGGGGACGGACAGTTCGCCCGTCAACACTACAACATTTTCTCCACAGAGTAGAGATTGGGGTGCGACTAGTGAAGGACGAAATGTACGAGCGCCACGAAAGCACTTTACTTCGGATGATATTGCGTTTGACAATAGCGCAGACTTTATTATAGAAAGTTTTGAGGGCAAGTTTTTCAATGGTGATGGTGATGAAACGGAAGCATTGAGGATGAGTAGCAAGATTGGAGAGGGAGGTTTTAATTCTCCGTTGCTTATCACCCACCCTGTTGAGAAGGCGCTCTTCCCTGTTTGAATTTGATCATGCTAGCCAGTTTGAGTGACCACCAAGGGACTCGTCGAGGATGTTGCAAGGAGGAGGTGAATGGTATGTGATGCTGTGCAGTAGAGGTTAAGAAAGACGTGAAATATTCAAAGTTAACTTTGGGGGTGATCATATCCGAGAAATCTTCAATATCAGCTGTGGATTCCGTGTATGTCAGCCAATTAGCTTTGGAGAGATTATATTGAGGTAGTTGTGTAAAGGGTTCAGGGGATAAGTAGTTTAAAAGAATCGGGTAGTGGTCGCTGGAGAATCTTTCCTGCAGAACCGACCACTCAAATAAAGGGGCGGCGTCAGTCGAAGCAAGTGAAAGGTCTATCGCAGAGAACGAGTTGTGTGCTGCAGACCTAAATGTAGGGGAATCTAGGTTCAAACAGCAGAGTTGTGAGTCAATCAGAAGGTTTTCGATATATTTACCCGGGGTGTCTGTAAACGGGCTTCCCCATAGTGGGGAATGTGCATTGAAGTCACCAAGAAGGAGGTAAGGAGGAGTTAGTTGTTGTGTGATATGGAGAAGATCAGCTGTGTCATGTTTACAAGAGGGTTGATTGTAGGACGAACAAATAGTGAGGGATGGAAGCTGTGGGAGGGAGATGGTAACTGCAGAAGTTTGTAATGGATTGGGATTGAGGGTGACGGGAAGAAAAGGATATTGGTAATGAACAAGAATTGCTGTACGATAGTGTGTGGGGGTAATCGGAGAACTAACCGCGACAGAGTAATGTCTGGGGGGGATCACAATATTGCCTACATGCTGTAGGCATATGCAGATTGGAGAGTATAAGCGAATGAGTCTTTGTAATTCTCCCATATGAAGGCGAGCATGGTATCCGTTAATGTTCCACTGGACAATATTATGAGGCATTGTGTACAGAGGGGAACACATCTGTATTGGGTGTGATGTCGTTTAAAGAGTCAGGCGAAGAACGGGGAGGGATAGTTGCTTGCGGGATTTGAGACGTAGGGGCAGATGAATTGGGTAATTCATCGTCATTTATTGCAGAGAATTGTTTTACGAGTTTGGGAACAAGTGTTGGAGAGTGAAGGAGCTTTAGCTGTAATGTATGTATAAAGTCCTGCGGCGAAGTAGTGGCAGTATCTGTGTTAGGGGGGAGAGTACGTGCAATGATGAAGGCGTTTGCTCGTGCAAGTATTTGAGAATCTGGCTCAGAGAGATGTGGGGGTGATGTACTCCCGAAAACATCCAGAGCATCCGCAGGCACCAGGGGGAATACCCTTGCTGCAGATCAAATGGGGGTTATCAGAAGAGGGTGGCACAGGGGTATCCAGATGCATAAGTTCTTCAGTCGTGCTCTCCGTATGAGTGGCAAGAGGAAGCGGAGTATTTGGAATTGGGGGGTGTTCATCAGGGTCTGAATCACAGGGAGCGTCCTTTGTGAGTAGACGTTTACGAGTACCACACTTTTCGTGAGGAGTTGGGGTAACGGGTGTCGTCGATTGATGGACATCAAATGCAGACTGTGTGAGTACCATATCGGTCAGATCGGAGTCAATGAGATTATTGTCCTTCAGGAATTGTGTCATTACGTCTGTGGGTGGAAGGTCAGGGTGTTGGATATGAGAGACACAATAGCAAGGGGGTTTGTGATGTTGCTTATTGTTTATTGGACTACGAGAGGATACAAAGTTCCTAAAATGTTCTTCGAAGGCTCTAGGATTGGAGGTTTTGTGCCGGAGGAGAAAGTATTTTCCGCAGTCGTGACATCCACAGTCGTATCGTGATTAGGCATGGTCCACAGTTGGGTGGGTGAGTCGTTGTCTGAATCACGAGAAAGGGGCCTAACTGGTATAGCAATCCTGCGTTTTTTAGAAGCCTGTGTCCTTACTAGTTGAGGTTGTGGCGAAGGAGCATTTACGTGGTCAGGGGTACGTCGCACGACCTCCTCCTCCGTAGGCATTGACCAAAATTCCATATCTTCCGAGATGCTGGTAAAGCCCTCGAATCTATTGGAAGTGGACAACCCAGGAGAAGAGAGATTAGCGAGGCGAAATGTTTCACTTGAGGGAGAACGTCGAGGACTGTTTTGTGATGTAGATGGTCCCTTCGGACGGAGAGTAGCAGCTGTTGCGGGAGGTCCATATCTCCGGTAGGGAGGAGCTTTGCCTTCATCCCTGAGTTGCGTTTCGGCCGCCCTGAGTGGGAGACCCGACGAGGCCTGTAGGTGTAGTATCTCCCGTTGGAATTTGTAATGTGGGCAGTCCCTATTGTTAGCTTCATGGCATCCGTCACAATTTGCGCATCTGGCCTCCTTTGACTGGCAGTGTTCCAGATCATGGAGCTCAGAGCCGCAATATTGGCAACGAGGACAGCGTGCTCTGCACCGTGCAGTAGTGTGACCAAAACGCCAGCATTCTGTACATTGTCTAGGTCTATAAACGTAGCGACGTACTGGCAGTTGTCGTCCAGCTAGTTTGACATGCATGGGGAGGACGTGCCTCTTAAAGAAAACCTTGACAATACGCAAACTGGGTCGATAATAGCGTTGGGGCACAACATAAGTGTCTACTTTGACGATGGAGGAGTCTGTATTTTTCAATAATTTCAAGATGCATGGGGCCGAGTCTTGAAAGCCTTGATCAGCAATTTCGAAGTCCGAGGGGAGGGCCACTGTACCTATGCGCTGATTAAGGTATTCGTCTTCCTTACCTGTATACCTGCCAACGTGGGTGAGAAAATGGTCTTGTAAGGCTTCTGATTGTTCTTGTGTGGCAGCCTCAATCATGCGTTTTCCTTTCCCGACAGTGTGTACGGTGAAGTCACCGAAGGTCGAAGCAAGAGAATCATAAAGATCAAGATCATCCATGGGGTCACCAGTGACCTCGAAGAATCGAGGCCAATCAGGGGGACGAAACATGGCGTCTAGGGTTGGTTTTGGGACTGGGGTATATGTGGTACGACGACCTTTGCTCCGTGTGCGCTGAGGAACATGCGGCTTGAGGGTTTGCACAGTTGTTGTTGTTGTTGTTCCCCAAGCTGCCTGGCCGAACAGCCCCAAGGCCCCGAGCAATTCCAAGGCCATAACCGAGTGCCCCCACAGAACCCTCCCCGCTGACCACAATAAAGCCTGGGTGACCGAAGCCACTCCATGGCGGGGAGCTGAGGAGGATGCGGAAACGCCCGGGAAACCAAAGCCCCACCCAGGGCCCTGTGCCCCTCAGCAATTATGAAGAGAAAGTTGAGGGGCAAGGGAAAAATGTGACGCTTTGGCTTCCAATCTTGGTAGATTGGGAGGTCAATCCACGGAAGAGACGCCGTCACTTGAGATCTAGAAAATATATAAGTTAAAGGAACAGTCAGAGTAAGCTATGGGTATGGCAGAGATTGCTCAGCTCTCACTCTGATAGACCAGCCCATCACCTGGGTTTGCACAGTAGATGTAGATCCTTTATGAGAGGAATGAGGAGTGGATGTGTCGGTAGATTGTGAGGTCAGAGTTAAATCAGTGGTCGTTGGGGCAGGATGCACAGTATGGGCAGTTGAATTCCCTTCATTACCGGTACTCAAGGTATGCAACGGCCGAGGGTTAGTTGATGTGACAGTAGGCCTTTGAGATCTTGGAGGTACATAAACAGGTTTGTTGGAGGTAGCAGATCCAGCATCCTGAGGTAAGATGGTAACAGATGTAGTCGCAGACTGGTCAGGGATACACAAAGTATCCGTAAGGGTGCTGAGGGCATCCGAGCTTCATCATTAAGGTCCTCGACTGAATGAATAGGTAGTCTAAGGCTAGGATCATGATCTGGTAATTTAGAAGTTAAGGTTGAGACCGTGGGGTTGTCATCGCTAATAATGGTCACAGCGGCAGTACTTTGCATTGGAATTGATGCCGGGGAGACCAACTGATCGATCTCTCTATCCGACGATGGAGAATTCGTCACATTATCCATAGAAGGCTTGCCAAGGTCAGGGTTATAGGGGGGGTCCATAGAGAGGGGTGAGTCCAAGGATGGTGCAGGGGCCGGTAAAGAATCCGGCATAGTGCCACCACCATCCGAGAGGATGACGGTCAAGGAAGGTGAATCAGTCTCAATATCCATATCCATGCCAGTGCCGGTGATCAAGGGTTCAGGGGAAGTCTCCATATGACGAAGGTATTATGATTCGTCCGGGATAAGCGCCATACCCACCACGGAGCCTATAATTAGAGGACTTGGTATTTGCCCTAGGAGTCAAACCCTGATATACATCCCTACCCCCTGTGCTTATAGACGGTCAACTCGTCAGCTTCGGGTCCAGCACAGAGAGCGAGATTTGACGATAAAAGGTTCCCCTCGTGCGTGCACGTCAGGTACTCCAGTTCTACGGGTGGAAGGGAACACCGTCCACATCCACCCTCCATCAATTATATAGAGTAGTCCAGTCGTCAACGATAGAAGAAGGGGAAGCAAAGAAAAGGACAAAGTTAGAGAGGGAAAAAGACAGAAAAGTGGTACCTTGCAGGCCTCTGGAACCCTACGAGGAGGGAGGTCTTGGTCCACTAGGGCGGCGGAGCCTCGAACATAAGAAGGTCTGTCCCCTCTATAAACAGAGTCCACCGGCCAAGCTTCAAGCCCCGCCACCGCGACACGGTGACTCCCTATCGGCGGGGATCTGTGATGAGAGACAGGACCAGTGGGCTAATGAGGTAGTTGTTCGACTCAGTGGGGTCATTGATCTGCATGCTTCTGACGCACAATACCATGTCAGCTGTTATGATAAATTTTGAGTTGTCCCAATGTCCTGCCCCTCCATGACGGCGCCTGTGGAAGAGGCGCTGAGGTCCGTGGTCACGACGATGGCTGAAAATATGACAGAGACGTGGACGACAGCGGTGCTGTACTCCATGTACATCGCTGCTTCGGGCACTGTGACAAGAAGACAGTTTGTGTCCAACATCACAGATTACTTCGGCGCCAAGCTGCTTGTACTACACATCGAGGGTTGTGAAAGCGTAGTTGGATTTAAAGCCAGCCTCGGACAGTTTATCAAAATTGCCAAGAAAAGCAGCAGCGACGATGACGAGCTGGAGAAGATGGTGAGGAAGATTCGTGGCGAGGTCAGGGCGACACATAGGCCTGGAGACTACAACCTCAGTGACTATGTTCGTCACAAGATCATTGAAAACACCAGTGCTACTCTTCTTAAACTAGTATCTAGCCTTGTACAGTAGGGTCTCACATAGAACGAGAAATTGGTCGATAAACGAGGCCGTTCTATGTGATTTCGCTCTATGTGATCGCGGCATTTTGGTGGCCCAATATGGTCAATGTTCACTGTAAGCGTAAATTTCCGTCAGGAGTGTACGATATTTCGTACGTTTTGTACGATATTTCGGCGCTCTACTGTATATGAGAACTCCTCTGATTTGCCCTACTTTGATGGCGAAATCGTTCTATATGATCACATTCGTTCCTAACGAAAATTTTGGAACAATATTTTAGGTCGGTCGTTCTATGCGAACACGTTTTATGTGAGACCCTACTGTATCTGGAGGCAACATCACAAAGCCATCCCTGACCCTAGCTCAGTGCATTCAACAGCACATTTGCGGTGCCGGCAGAAATCAGACTACACTCGGGCTCGCTGTGAAACTACATCACAAGCATGGCATTTCAGAGCTCATCAAGACTCTCAATGAGCATGGTATCACAAGCACATATGATGAAGTGCTGTGCTTCCGCAAGTCAGTGGCCAAGTTCGTGTTGGACAACAAATCAGATTACCACAAGAAACTTGGCTTAAGCACAGAGATCGGCCCTATCTTCAGCTGGGCTGACAACTACGATTTGTACATTGCGAGCCCAAATGGAATGAAGAGCACCCACGCCATGGTCATGGAGTTCACCCAGCATCCTGCTGGTATCATCAACAGGAAACATTGGCATGATGCAGCTGACTATTCCTCGACTCAAGAAACATGACATGTCCTCTGTGCGATTCACCCACCAGAGTATACAGCTGGAGCACTATAAGGGGCCTTCCAAGGTGAATCCACCCCTGCTTCCGATGAAAGCTCTGTCCGCTGAAGAGTTGCAGGTTCAGTCCGCATCAGTCATGTTCAGTCAAGAGCGAGATGCGGCATGGTTGTCACAAGTCCACGGGAACGATAAGCCAGTTGAGTGGGCAGGCTTCAATGCTCAGCAAGACCGATTGGTGGCAGGTTCTGCCCAGAAGCCCAAGACACTGGTCGTGTTCGGACCAATGATCGACTCACCGCCTGCTCACCCCGACACTGTAATAACTACGCTTGTGTATCTTGAGAGGACTCTCAATAGTTTTGGGATGCAGTACACTCACCTCACAGTTGACCTCCAACTGTATCAGACTGCATGCCTAGTTCAATGGAACGACGCTCTGCGCTGGACCGGCGTCATACTTCACCCAGGTATGATGCACACTCTCATGAGTTTCCTGGGCTGTATAGGAAAACTGATGAAGGCATCTGGTGTGGACATTCTCTCAGTGCAGCGTTTGCTGGCATCACCAGCATTGTCAACGGAAAGGCCTGGACCAATGCTCTACGGGCATACCGTCTCATCATTGCCGTGTTGCTGCAGAATTTCTTCTCGAATGGCGCCAAGACTTATGAGGAGCAGAGTGTCTACCTGGAGTCAGTCAGACAACACCCGACCGGGAGGCTATGGGTGGACTGCCTTGTCAAACCGACATTGTTGTCGCTTATGTTCCTGCGCGGAGAGAGACACGGTGAATTCCTACTCCAACAGCACTGTCTCAAGGAGATGCTGTCATACTTCTTCGCAGCAGATCATCAGAACTATGCCCGCTATCTGAGCTGGTATGTGCGACAGATGGAGAACCTTCCCCAGCATGCCAAAGAGGACCTACTGGCAGGTGCGCACGTGTGTCGGCACTCAGATGGCGGAACCGCAGTGCCTGCAGATCAGTTCGGAGAGCAGACATACATCAAACGAGGGAAGGGTTCTGGAGGTATGAAGGGCATTTCAACGAGCGCTGAGCAAGTGGCTGTGTGGGTGAATAGTTTCAGTGTGTGCGCCCACCTTGACATTGCCATGGAACATATGTACGATGAATCTGAGGAGGAACAGAAGCCACACGGTGGCGTAGATGGGGAAGAGAAGAGTAAGCACAAGGAGGAAGGAGAGAGAAGAAGGAGACTGGACGAGGCCGATCGGAGGAAGATCGCGGTGGAGCTGGAGAAGTACAGTCACCCTTTCAATGACCAGGAACCAGGTCTTTATAACATATGCAATGGACAAGTGGCAACAGACACAGTGAATGTTCAGAATGCATTGGCCATCGGGAGTGAGCAGAGCAGGCACTTCTCTGCTTCGCTGAGCAGTGAATTCCACAAGACAATAAAGAAGAAGGTCAAAACAATGGAGTCTCTCAAGAAGGCAGTCACTATCAAAGGGAAGGCCGTCTACGACATCGAAACTCTGTTCAGTCGGCTGTTAGTCGTGGGGCAGCAGCGCAGCATTGATATAGCCACTGTCTTCCAGTTTGAACTGAGTCCGGTCCCTCCATCCCTTATCGACGAGTACGGCTGCTTGAGGAAGGGTGACAAGGCAGTGCTCGTCAAATCTCTTGGCGTCTTTGTCACGACTCAATCTGCTCCAGATGTGGTGCTGGTTGATGGCGGTCAGCTTCTGTACCACGTTGTATGACCAGTCTCCGGGACTACAGGAGACCTGGCTGCAAGTTTCGGCACTAGACTGGCCCACTACTCTCCTGTCTCCAAGAAAATAGTTCTGTTCGACAGATATGACCAAGAAGCTCCCAGTGCAAAGGACCACGAGAGAACAAGAAGAGGAAGAGCCAAGGAAGTTCGGCTAACCGCAAATACTCCCCTTCCATGTCGAGACGCTATTCTTCACAATTCCAAGAACAAGAATCTGCTCAACAACATTCTATGCGGCTATCAACTTCCACACAATATTCAACTCATCAACAAGCTGGAATGTGTCGTTACCCATGACGAGGCAGACATAACCCTCTGCAGCTACATGCTAAAAGCAGTGGAAGAAGGCGCCGAGACCATCCGCATCCTCAGTGATGACACTGATGTCTTTGTTCTCTTGGTGTACTGGACATCGAGGATGCGAGTTTCCGCCAAGATTGAAATGGAAAAATGGAATGGGGATGTCTTGGACATCAACGAAACTGTTTGGCGATTAGGCCCGAGAAAGTGCAGCCAACTTCTTGGTGTCCATGCACTGTCAGGCTGCGATACAGTATCATACGATGCAGCTGCAGCAGTGCAGGCCTTTCATGCACGGACTACTGTAAGTGCGAGGGAGGAGACATTTGCTGTAGTCCTTTCACCAGGAAGCACATGGATATAGAAGACGAAGAAGGGGAGCTAGATGTGGATAATGAATAAACAAACATATGATTCACTTCTTTTATATATATACAGTAAAAGTCCGTTAATCCGACGACCGATCATTCGAATCTCCCAATAGTCCGAATTTTTCAATTTGGGGCCAAATCCGAATTCACCCGATGGTCCGAATTTCAAGAAGTCCCAAAATCCCCTTTTTGAGGCATTAGGCCACTCAAATGACACATAATGGAGCACACACATATCATATGTTCATGAATTCACTTTAAAAGTTTACCATTGTCATTGTAGCCTATTACCTACTTCAAAACATTCAGATTAATGGTCAAAGGAAGCTACTGATATAAACGTAAACACCTTCTTCTTCTTCTTCTTCCACATCGTCTGCTAGAGAGTTTGTTTTGCTCTTGAACGCATCCTTGGGACGCTCCGATGCGCTACTGGCTTGAACCGCATTTTCTGCAAGCGCATTCAGTCTTGAGCTTGAAATCGCACCTTTGGACGTATTAGTCTTGAGCTTGAAAACGCACCTTTGGACGTTCCGATACGCTACTATTTATAGTTCAGTGATCGGAGCGTCCCAAGGGTGCTTTCAAGACAACAAGACAAGGGTGCTTTCAATACAATATAATATAACAGAGCACGTCACAAAAGGAAAATCACAAAAGGAAAATTACAAGAACCTCTCAGGGAAGTGCCGTTGTTAAGGCATTACTTCCCGAACCACATCTGATCTTCAAGAGCAAGACAAACTCGCTAGTAGACGGAAGAAGAAGAAGACGTTTATATCAGCAGATTCCTTTGACCATTAATCTGAATGTTTTGAAGTAGGTAATAGGCTACAATGACAATGGTAAACTTTTGAAGTGATTTCATGAACATATGATATGTGTGTGTGCACCATTGTGTCATTTGGGTGGCCTAATGTCTCAATGTTTTCGTCATACACAGGTTCATAGGGGTAAAGTCCGATAATCCGAAAAATCGACTAATCCGAACGAGGGCCGGTCCGCTGCCCTTCGGATTAACGGAAGTTTACTGTATATATATATTTGCATATTGTAGTGGCTGACAAATAAATTCATATTCAAACCACATAAATGTGATTTTTCCAGATTTTAGGCAAAATTTTATCTTTGACCTCTGGTTTGACCTTGATACTCACCCTATATCCACAAATTAACCCCAGAAATGGACTCCCCGTCCTGTAAAATCCCTAAAAAGAGGTATTACACGACCCTCTATGTCATCAAGATCAAAAGTTGAAAATTGGCCAAAATTCAAGATGTCGGAGGGCGCCATCTTGAATTCTGAGAAATGCTAAAGGTTGCACAAGTAGTAACCAAGCTAATTTTGCTCTCCTAACCATATATATAATACATTTCCACAAAACAAGTTTACTGTACAGTAATTAACATTGCAGGGTTTACTATAGGAAGTATAGGGGCGGCAACTAGACTAAAACACATCATAGGACCTTACAGACTATTCAAAATAAAGCCCTAAAATTCATTACAGGCTGCACAGCTACTACACCCACAGATCACCTACATCAAGAAACCAAAATCCTCAAAGTCAAAGACCATCTGGACATGAGAGGCACTCAATTCCTGGCAGCAGCCTCCACGAACCAAAACCACCCACTACACTACATGGCAACACACCCACAGACACCAAGAAATATCAAAACAACACCCAGCACACGGTATCACACACAAATACTGTCCTCTCTCCCTCCCTGCCCACCCCAAACCATCTTCCAGAAGCACATCCATACTCATATCTCTCGCCGATCCATCCACTCACTCATAGACAACACACAGCTGCAAGCACGACCTCCCGAAATCCATCCTTCCGAATCCTCCCTTCCTCGCGAGGACAGAGTCCACCTGGCCAGGCTGAGATGTGGACACCATCCAGCTCTTCTGAGCTATCAGAAGAGACGGGATGACTCCGTCGTCGACACCTGCCCGGGATGTAACACAGCACCCCATACAATAAAACACATCATAGAAGACTGCATTTCACACAACCACTTATGCCAACAACACAATCTACACATGGTGATGGGCTGGTCTATCAATGGTGATGGGCTGGTCTATCAGAGTGAGAACTGAGCGATCTCTGCCATACCTATAGCTTACTCGGACTGTTCCTTTTACTTATATATTTTCTAGATCTCAAGTGACGGCGTCTCTTCCGTGAATTGACCTCCCAATCTACCAAGATTGGAAGCCAAAGCGTCACATTTTTCCTTTGCCGCTCAACTTTCTCTTCATAATTGCTGAGGGGCACAGAGCCCTGGGTGGGGCTTTGGTTTCCCGGGCGTTTCCGCACCCTCCTCACCTCCTCAGCTCCCCGCCATGGAGTGGCTTCGCTCACCCAGGCTTTATTGTGGTCGGCAGGGAGGGTTTTGTGGGGGCGCTCGGTTATGGCCTTGTCCTTGTTCGGGGCCTTGGGGCTGTGCGGCCAGGCAGCTTGGGGAACAACAACAACACAATCTACACTCAATGAGAGCTCTGTGGGAAAGCCCGATCGCGGCCATGGCCTTTCTCAGGGACTCGGGGCTGTTCGGCCAGGCAGCTTAGGGAACAACTCGGGGGTAAAGTTGGGTTCGCGGGAGTAACGTCGATCGTTTGTTGACATAGCGCTCGAGGTTAGTAGGCTACTTCGCGCATCTAACTTATTTCCCATATTGGCGGTTCAATTCAAATTTAGGCTGTGGGTTACAGTCTGTCCCCCTCACCCCTCCTGGACTTATCGTCATCATCATA
Source organism: Paralithodes platypus (assembly GCA_032716605.1). Lineage (NCBI taxonomy): Eukaryota > Metazoa > Arthropoda > Malacostraca > Decapoda > Lithodidae > Paralithodes > Paralithodes platypus. Next base: position 48,357,752 of record CM064506.1, read on the forward strand.
TATATTGCCGAAAGGGGACAAAAAAACAACAGCATACGTAACTAACGTCGAGCGTCTTGTCAACAAACCGACGATCGGAAGAGACGGTAAACTCCCGATTTTCGGCCCAAACGCGCTTCTTTATTCTCGTTGAAAACCCCATTAAAAACGTTATTCAATCGTTTCTATTACTAGTATCAGACCAGAAAAGGGTGTAGGTTGTTGATGGAGGCGTGGAAACCTAAATTAAATCTCTAAATACGTGGTGGTACCTGTCAAATGCACGCCCCTTCAGTAAAATTCTACAGTTGTATATATATGTATGTACAGTAAAGCAGATATATTCTTACCTGTCTTGATAGCGGTCACCGTCCTCCCTCTGGTATCTACCTGCGTATCTGTCCTCGTAACAATCTGAAAATATATATACAGTATATTAGTTACCTTACATACATACATACATACATACATACATACATACAATTTTAAGACTGAGTGTTCCACACATAAGTGCAGTTTCAGTCTCTTGTCCTAATGGCGGCATTCCAGGCAACCCTGTTAAGGGCTGCTTCACTTGTCAAGTTCTTGGATTTGAGATCGGCGCGTATAGTCCGATCCCAGGTCTTCCTCGGTCCACCCCTTGGTGCAGCTCCCTCCACAATCACAGACCTGCATTTTTTCACCCAATTTTGTTCATCCATTCTCTCCACATGTCCATACCATCCCAGTCTACTTGTACGCATCACCTCGCTAATACTCTTTATACCTAAACGTCTCCTCAGCTCAACATTTGTTATTCTATCCTGTAGCCTGGCCCCACACATCCATCTCACCATTCTCATCTCATTACGCTCCATTCTGTTGACATCCTCTACTTTAACGGCCCATGTTTCTGAGGCATACGTCATTGCACTTCTAACACATGAGGCATACACCTTTCCCTTCAGGGGGAGAGGCATTCTTTTCATGGTCAGGATTGGCATCAATTCTCTGAACTTCCCCCAGCCACACCTAATTCTAGCAACAGTGGCAGCCTCAGCCCCACCACCGGCAGAGATGGTATCTCCTAGGTAACAAAACTTGTTCACCAGCTCCAAAGACTCATTTCCAAAATTCACAGCCACAGGATCATCACTTAACACAAGCTCGCCTTTGCACACTACGCACTCAAATTTCTCTATTTCTGACTTATCCTTCGGCAGGGGCCCCTTTATTCTACTACAGCGCTTACTCCCATGGTGTACCCAACATCGACAGATGCTACATTGAATTGAGTTAACGCCCACTCCCTTTCCACACACTGCACATGGGTATGCACCGCTCTTTTCCACATTGCCTCGTCTCAAACTACAATGCATAACCTTGGTTTTGTTAATATTGACTCTTAAACCCTTGCTCGCCATGCCCTCTCTCCACTCTCTGAATTTGGCCTCAGCATCCTGCATACTGTCAGCTATTAGGACTAAATCGTCTGCATAAAACAGTTCCAACGGGAGTCCGCCTCTAAAATTTCTAGACAGCGCCTCCAAGACCATAATAAAGAGGAGGGGGCTTAACACTGAACCCTGATGGACTCCAACACGGACTGCGAACTCATCACTCAGTACACCCTTCACCCTCACCGAACTTCGCGAATCCTCATACATCTTCATTATCACACGCACCAGCCACTCTTCCACACCAAGTTTCCTCATAGCCCACTGTACAACATCTCTAGGTACCCTATCAAAGGCCTTCTCCAGGTCCACAAACACAAAGTAAAGATCCCTGCCATTTAGTAAGTATCTTTCCTGTATCTGCCTGACTATGAAGATAGCATCGGTTGTACCACGTCCTGGCATAAAACCAAACTGCATATCATCAATAGAGATGCTTTGCCTGATCAAACCCTCAAGGACTCTCTCACAGACCTTCATGATTTGGTCAAGCATTTTCAGGCCCCTATAATTTCCTCTATCTAGCGCATCCCCTTTTCCTTTGTATACAGTATATTTACAATTACACTTTTGAGCCAATCCTCTGGGATTTTCTCATCTTTAATAATGGTGTTTATCAACTCAGTGACTAAGTTTACACCAATCTCCCCTGAGGCTTTTATCATCTCAGCGACAATGTCGGAGCAACCTGGAGCTTTACCGTCCTTCATTTTATTGATTGCGTCGCTCACTACAGCTGGTGCTATCAAAGGAGGGGGCCCAGATATTGGTTTTTCGATACTAAGCTGTTCCTTATCCCATTCAAACTCTACATTTAGCAATCGTTCATAGTGTACCTTCCATGCTTCTCTGATTTCATTTTCTGCATACACAATCTTCCCATTATCATCTCTAACACACTGTTCACCTATAATATCCCTACTGTCATTTTTAACTCGCCTAGCTAGGTTGAAGATCCCATTGGGATTGTCAGTGTTACACACTTGTTCGAGGACCAGGTCCTTAATGCGATTTTTAGCATTGTAAATAACTCTTTTGGCAGTTCGTTTAGCTGCCTGGTATTCCTCCCTGCTGCCTCCTTTCTTCCATGCTTTGAAGCATCTCCTTTTCTCTTTCACAGCATGTTCTACCTCATCGTTCCACCACCAAGAGGTCTTATTCCTGGGGTGACCCTTTGTTTTCCCACAGACTTTGTCAGTGGCAGCGATAAGGCTATGCTTAAGAAAGTTCCATTGGCTATTTACATAGTTAGGCCTAGCTTCCTTATTTCTATTAATTTCCTTCACTTCATTATGAAACCTATCCCTAACTTCCTTGTCCTTCAGCAGCCACACTTTCCGTTTGGGTATGTAAACCTTCTTGCGCTTAGGATCTCTGTATAAGCTCATGTCGCACACAAGTAGCTTATGCTGGGGGATACATTCTTCGCTAACTCCGTAACCAATTCCTCCATGTACCCCCTCGTATCCATCTGCAGATGCTCCCACGTGGCCATTGAGGTCCCCCCCCACGATAGTTATTTCATTCTCCGAGTAAACAGTAAACATTATAATTTTAAAAAAAAATTTATATATTTTAGTAAGCGTTGTTTCCACATAGCGATTTTTATTAGTTATTTTGCCTTTATATTGTCTTTGTCCAAGTTTTGGTTTGTTTAGTTTGCAAGTTTTACATTTTAATTGTCTGCCTGACACGCAAATATGTTTTTGTTTGTGGTATAATGTCGGCTTAAGGGGAGTTGGTTCACTTTTTGGGCGATTTTTGCATGTATTCATTATTTTTCTAGTTTCCTCCCTAGACCTCCATCAAATTTAAAAAGAACATACATTAGATCCCCCTTCTAGATTAATTTGTACATTTTTCTGTAGAAAAATGTCCCTGCCAAAGGCCGGTTCTTCCAACATTACAGGCTCACTATAGTTCGCCAGGGAAAAAATTGACACCTAAATAACACAAAAGGACTAAATATTGAAGAAGAAATGGGGCAAACATCTTAACATCTGAAAACTAATGGGGCTAAACATGAGGGAGAAAGTGGTCCAGAAAACCGGCCCATCCCCCCTTAAGGTAGGCTAAAGGCTCAAATAGGGGACTTTGGAAAGTGGCTGGAGCGAATTGAATTAATTAATTAACCCTCAATTCGCGGTACCCGTCATATGACGGGAGAGAGAATATTGGCCACCCCTGCAGCGCGGGTGCCATTTTGAGGCCATTATAAACAATGAGAGAGAAGCCGAGCATTGCGGGGACGATAGGTGGCGTCGGACCGCTCACCACCGCTATGTGGCCGTCACCGAGACATACTGTATCTCATCACATCCTCCCTACTGCTCTCGACAAGGATGAAATCGGGAAAAATCCCTCATTTTAGGTTATTTTCGGCTCCAGTTGCACAATTGTTGCAAAAGAACCAGTGGTCGTACAAGGATGATTCAGGTGTTGTCCATACTTAGTGTACTCAAACTAGTATGAACAGTCTCGATGTTACGTAATCTGGGTTGATGTAGCGTTACGTATCATTCCGTAGTCTTAAGTTGAACGCTTCCATAACCTTGGTCGAACGTTCCATGATTGGGTAGAATATATTATTCTATAGTTGTATATGGGAAAGTATTGTAGGATTATAATTCCCATATATATATATATTTGTATTATTTAAGATTGTTTATAAGTATCTCATTGTAAAGAAGATGGGATACATTTTCCATATGTTATGCGCGTGCGCGGTATGTCACGACAGAGACGAACATAACGCGCTCGCCCACTCTCCAAGCAACCTCCGTCCCAGCTACACACGCTAAGCCTTCTTTCTCCTAGTTATTTCACCAGGTGTTTTCGCTTCACTTTTCATCTCATACTTCATAGTCACTACATCATCATCTTTTACTTAGCACAACTTAACGTAAATATCTAGCCTATCCTAGCCTATTGTAGCCTCTTTTCATACTCTGTTTACTATACTAACCACTTCAAGTCATTTAGCCTATTTTCCGCCATCCTCCAATCACCAGCTGAGTTCATCAAAGGGTAATTATATATTCTATATGGTTAATGTTTCTTCAATAACAATAATATACAGTCCACTTATCTAAATTAGCCATAGGTGTCATTGGAAATCTCTATTATCGCCCTTTCACGGATATATAATTGTAGTATGCTCTGGCTCTTGCTTATGCATGACAAAGAGCATGGAATGAAGCTCATAATTATCTGTAAATATACCCGCCAGGCGCTACGGTGATGTAAACAACATTGCCCGCTCGTTGAGAGTTAATTAATAATAGTACGCAGTGTGAATTTTTTCTGTTGTGTTGTCCCTATTCGGGCTCTGTCTTGAGTCTCCCCCACCCCCCCCAAAAAAAAGGAAAAGTGGGGAATGGAGCTGAGTAAATACATAACATTAACCGCATATATCGAGAGACTTGAATGTACTTGCTGAACCTGAGTCCCAAACGATGCATGAAAGCAGACGAGTGACTTAGGAATGGATATACAGTAATTTACTATATAAAGGCACTTTCTGTGAGTATTCTCTCTGTCTGTTGAACACTTGTATGAATATGAGAAGGAATACCGGTACAAGAAATTTACCGTGAAATAGCGGTGTTTTGGCCATTTTATCACTTCCAAAGACATAATTTGAACTATGAACCATAATTTTATCCTTACATACAGGTCTCCCTCACTATCCGATGCCCCAATTTACGATATCATTCTAGATTTTTAGGTGTTTGGGTTTTGTCTGGTCCAGAACGCATACCCATTTACCCCTATAATTTTAGGGTTCGCTATGCAATTTTTCTATTAAAGATCGGGTTTTCAGGAACGTAACCCAATCGTAAATCAAGGGAGATTTTTGTAGGGGTGGGGGCTCTTACCTGGCCGCGCCTTACCTGGGGCCGCGCTAGGCTGTTCCAATCGGGGACGGAGTCGAGATCTCACGACGCTAGACTGTTCCAATCGGGGACAGAGTCGAGATTTCATGGAAGATTTCTTGGCGAATCGAGATTTCACAGTAGATTTCTTGGTGAGCAGCTGCATAAGTTCCGGCGACAAGTCCATAAGATCCGGCAGTATTTGTTGAAGTCTCTCTGACAGGTTGGCAACTAAACTCGGTGTTGGCTTAGAGCGGCTCGATGATGGAATGGGTGATCGATCACGTGTCACCTGAGAGTGTCTGGGTGGCGGAGAATGACCACGTGTTAGCTGGGAATGTCTGCATGGCGGAGAATGACCGCGTGTTAGCTGGGAATATCTGGGTGGCGGAGAATATCTTGACTGAGAATATCTCGACGGAGAATATCTTGGCGGAGAAGAATGCCTTGGCGGTGGGGGAGAGGAACGCCTTGGTGGTGGTGGAGAGTAACGTCTCTGTCGTGGAGGAGAGCGTCTTGGCGGTGAACCGTATCTTGACGGAGATAGACGTCCGGATAGTGGAGGGGAATATCTGGAGGACGTGGGCAGGTGTCTTGGTGGCGATGGGGTGTATCTTGGTGGTGGTGGGGTGTATCTTGGTAGTGTTGGTGGGGCAAACCTGTGGAGGGAAAAGCTATGGTTACAATTAAGGGGGTAGTGTTTATTTTTTAGTCTATTTATCTACCAGTATTTATGTATTTATGTTACTGGACCTACCTGTCCCTATTCTTGCTCTGTCTTATGCCCCCCCCCCCCCCCCCCCCCACAAAAAACAAAACAAAACAGAAATGGAATAAAATGAAAATACAAAAATGGGAAAAGTGGGGATTGGGCCTGAGCATATAGATATACTGTATATAGATAGATTTATTTATTTATGTTACTGTACCTACCTATCGGGTACCTACCCGATAGCACTATCGTTAGTGAGTGCTATATGTATTTTGTACTACTGTATTGTTAATATCTTGTCAAATTGCAAACGTGCTTTCATTAATTTCATTGGAGGTGCTTGGTGTTGTGGTGAAATTAATAAAACATATATTATTATAAAATTTTAACAAATTTTAGTTTCTTTATTCATACAGAATTTAGTAAAAATTTACCAGAACGTCCTGAACTTCCTAAATTGACTTATTCCTTGAACGAGACGATAGTGCGTTGTTAAGTGTGCGATTAGTTTGCTTGGGAAACAGATTAACTTGCTTATGTAGTGATGTACACCCTATGTGGTGGTTTTGTGTTCTTTTATTTCAAAGTTTCATTTGATTAAAGTGATGTTTCCACAGCGATTTTGATAAGTTCTTCTGACTTTATCTTGTGTCATCCCTGTTTTGGTTGGTTTAGTTTGCAAGTTTTTCATTATAATAATAGTATTATATGTGGTGGGCTGGATCTATCAGAATGAGGGTTGGTTGGTTGGTTGTTGTTGTTGTTGTTCCCTAAGCTGCCTGGCCGAACAGCCCCGAGTCCCTGAGAAAGGCCATGGCCACGATCGGGCTTTCCCACAGAGCTCTCATTGAGTGTAGATTGTGTTGTTGGCGTAAGTGGTTGTGTGAAATGCAGTCTTCTATAATGTGTTTAATGGTATGGGGTGCTGTGTTACATCCCGGGCAGGAGTCGACAACGGAGTCATCCAGTCTCTTCTGATAGCTCAGGAGAGCTGGATGGTGTCCGCATCTCAGCCTGGCCAGGTGGACTCTGTCCTCGCGAGGAAGGGAGGATTCGGAAGGATGGATTTCGGGAGGTCGTGCATGCAGCTGCGTGTTGTCTGTGAGTGAGTGGATGGATCGGTGAGAGATATGAGTATGGATGTGCTTTTGGAAGTTGGTTCGGGGTGGGCAGGGAGGGAGAGAGGACAATAATTGTGTGTGATACTGTGTGCTGGGTGTTGTTTTGATATTTCTTGGTGTCTGTGGGTGTGTTGCCATGTAGTTTAGTGGGTGGTCTTGGTTCGTGGAGGCTGCTGCCAGGAATTGAGTGCCTCTCATGTTGGTTGGTTGTTGTTGTTGTTGCTGTTCCCCAGGCTGCCTGACCGAGCAGCCCCAAGATCCCGAACAAGGCCAAGACCATAACCGAGCGCCCCCACAAAACCCTCCATGCTTACCACTAATAAAGCTCAGGTGACCGAAGCCACTCCAAGGCGGGGAGATGAGGAGGGTGCGGAAACGCTCGGAAAACCAAAGCCCCACACAAGGCCCTGTGTCCCTCAGCAATTATGAAGAGAAAGTTGAGGGGCAAAGGAAAAATGTAATGCTTTGCTTCCCAATCTGCCAGTAGGGAGGTCAATCCACGGAAGAGACGCCGTCACTTGAGATCTAGAAAATATATAAGTAAAAGGAACAGTCAGAGTAAGCTATGGGTATGGCAGAGATCGCTCAACTCTCACTCTGATAGACCAGCCCATCACCACATGACTAGAACCCAATCCTATCAGCATCAGCTAGGAAAGGCCCTAGAAAGCCAGCGAGGGGATAGCTCCCCTATTTCACTTCCTTTCGGGGTTGGGCACCCACCTTGAGGGTTGGTGTCTTCTACTTCCCATAGCCAGTTCTGACTTTACTGTTTTCATCATTCTTATTTCTATCTTTTTTCCCTAAGAGTAGTGAAGGCATTGGGGCCATAATGGTGTGCCCCATGGTTCCCTAGTGTCTTACTCTCACAGCCCACTGGCACAAGTCTGAGTTTCTTTCTGGCGTATGGGTGTGGCGACCCCACCGCCGGCCAGGTCGGTGGGGTCAGCCTCAGTAGCAGTTAGTGATTTCTTGTTACTCCCTTAATGTAGCACCGTTAAGGCTGGTGTGGTGCGATTTTGCCAAGTGCAAGTGCTTCAGGGGGACTTTGTTGAGTCTTGCCGAGACACTGTTAGCGCTATACCAACATTGGCCACTGTGATGACATGATGGGGCCGTGTTGTGGAAAGTCTTTATTGTTGTTGTTGTTTGTACTGTGCTACAGTAAAGAGACTCTCTGTGGATGAAGCGGTCTTTAATCTTGTATGTATGTATGTATGTATGCAACCTCGCTTTACCTCCATCAAGCTTTAAAAGAACACCCGCTAGACCCTCCTTCAAGAATTTGTTTTGTCTTTTTCTAGAATTACAGGCTCGCGAAAGCTCACCGGGAAAAATAGACAACTAAATGGCACGAAAGGTCTATATATTAATAAAGAAATGGGGCAAAGGGTCTTAAAATCCCCAAATGAATGGAAGAAACATCTACAAAACTCAAAGCTAGTGGGACTAAACATGAGGGAGAAAAAACAACTACACCCCCTTAACCCTTTCTGTACTGAAGACGTCTTTTTTGTTTTATTTCAGCTATTTTTAGACAATTTTACGAAGCTTAGGAAGGATATATGGTAGCTAAAAGGATTAATTGAGATAGTCTGTAGTCTCTTAATGAGTAGACATCCTTCCTAAGCTGTACAAAATCGTTCAATAGTTGCCAGAATATAATGAAAAGTACATCACCGGTACAGAAAGGGTTGATAGAGTAATAATTCTCCTTACCAATAAATGCCTACAGTGGTGATGGGCTGGTCTATCAGAGTGAGAACTGAGCAATCTCTGCCATACCCATAGCTTACTCTGACTTTTCCTTTTACTTATATATTTTCTAGATCTCAAGTGACGGCGTCTCTTCCGTGGATTGGCCTCCCAATCTACCAAGATTTGAAGCCAAAGCATCACATTTTTCCTTTGCCCCTCAACTTTCTCTTCATAATTTGCTGAGGGGCACAGGGCCCTGAGTAGGGCTTTGGTTTCCCGGACGTTTCCGCACCCTCCTCAGCTCCCCGCCATGGAGTGGCTTCGGTCACCCAGGCTTTATTGTGGTCGGCAGGGAGGGTTCTGTGGGGGCGCTCGGTTATGGCCTTGGCCTTGCTCAGGGCTGTTCGGCCAGGCAGCTTGGGGAACAACAACAGTGGCCGATAGAGGCGCTGAACTCAAGGTTTACTGCGGTGCATTGTGGGAAATGGGCGACATCGCGGAGCTATCCACCCTCCCTCTCCTTCAACAATTCAGTATATGCAGTTAGTCGAAATTTCTGTAGCTGACAAATACTTTGGTCTATGCATACTGTTGTTTTATATATTTTAAAATCACCCATTTTCATAAATAACGTATATATTTACAATACAAAGTCAGCAGGTATTTTCGCACAAATTTCGTTATGATAATTAATCAGCTTATAATTATGTTTGTAGTCATAATCAGCTGCATATGGACCTTCCCTTTATTACTATACTATATAAGCACTTAGTGTAGTCGTATACTGTATAATAAAAACGTGTAGAATCACACACAAATTGAGATAAACTGTGCATATCCTAGGTGTTGGGTATAGTGATGTCTACAGTCGTAGCTCTGGTGCTAGTTCAGAAGCGTCCACCAGAGGTCTCAAAGGAATTGATGGTAGGGAGAATTCAGGGTATCACAACAAAGCTGCATGAGGAGAATGAGGAGATTGAGGTATGAAGAGATACATAGCAAAGTGGGCAGTAGGAACCTTTGTCGGCCAGAATGGACAGAAGGGTGCTAGGCTGGTATGGTCATGTTGAGCGAATGGAAGATGAAAGGCTTAAAAAGAGAATATGTGAGCCAGATACAAGGGGAGGTAGAGGGGTAGGAAGATCTCCATTGAGATGGAGAGATTGTGTAGTACAAGCGTTAAAAGACAGAGAAATTACTATAGATTATGCAAGAGAAATGGTAATATATAGGAATGAATGGAGAATGTTTGTGAATAGATGAGTGATAACGCGGTCGTTGGGAGAGGGGCGTCGGGCGCCACAGTTAGACTAGATAATAATCTGTCAGGCGCCTGGCCCGGAGAGCCTGTTTATATGAAGGGTCATGCCTGGATGTGAGGTGGGCGGGCATTGTGGTGTGCTCCGCTGCGTGTCTGCCTGCTGAGACCGGAACTTCTCCAGGAGGTCGGGGACCGGGGGAGTGCTGGAGGGGGCGCCCCTAGTGATACTTGGTCTCTGGGTCTTCTGGGCAACCTAGATGTGTGTGAATATATATTTTGTGTGGTTTTTTTTATGTTGTGTTGTGTTGTCCCTGTTCGGGCTCTGTCTCGAGTCGGCCACCCCCTGCTATGGTGAGTTATCTGCTCAACAGGTGGCGTTGTGTGTGTGTAAGTGTGAGAGTCCGAGTGTAGGGGTTGAGACAGTGAAGCACGGGAACAAGGTGGCTTCAGAGATGGGGTTGTTTCGGGCCATGAGTGAGCACCATGCCTCATGTGAAGGCAAGATGGCAGGTGCTCGTTGTACTCTACGTGCTTCACATGTCTCACTCCCTAGACTGGAACAAGACCTCACAGGCTTCCCTGTTCATTGTAAAGCGGTGAATGTTAAGGCTCTCAGCCTATGCCCGAGAGGAAGTAAGTTGGAATACAGAAAGAAAAAAAAAAAAAAAAAAAAAAATGGGGAATGGGCCTGAGTATATAGATAGATAGATAGAACTTAACACCTTACGAGCGGGCCCGTCAGTTTTTTTCCACTACGCGCCCAGCGGGTTTTTTTTTTACCCAAAATGGCCTTGTTTCCGTGCTCTTTTCATGCATAAACAAGAGCCAGAGCGTAATACAATTATGTATCCCTGAAAGGGCGTAAATTGAGCTTTCCAATGACACCAAAACTATTCTTCTACGACCACGCGTTCTCTTGCAACGATCGTGCAACACGAGTGCAAAAACCCTAAAATACGGTAATTTCCTTATATACAGTAATTCCCTGTGTGGCGAGGTAGGGAGGGTGGAGTTGTGTGGAGTCGATGTCAGTAGGCGCGCGGGGTCCGTGCCAAGCGGTCATGAGGCAACCTACGCTCCTCCCGTCGCTCGTCTCTCTCTCAGAGCCATTCTTGCTCAAAAATTGCACACGGACTAAAGTCGGGCCCCGCCACATAGGCCAGATTTTTAGATACAGACTTAAGTAGGGCCCCGCTAATCTTACAGTTTCTTACAGTAGATCCTCTGGAAAAAGGCAATACTATGCCTGTGTATCCAGCTCAGTACCAGTACTTGCACTGCTGCGGTCGTTCACGGTGTTGGCGGCGGCGGTAGCAGACGCAACATTTTTACTATTCTGTATTTTTGTTTTATAATCAAACTTCAAATCTTGTCTTCCCCATGCTTTATCAAGATTACTTTCAAACTCCCTTATTGATTCGGAATCGACTACATACTGGGGCAGTGCGTTCCACTCATTTACCACTCTATCACAAAATGAGTTCTTTGCCTTCTCAAGCCTATTTCTTTCTTTGTAAATTTTCTTAGAGTGTCCTCTCGTTCTTGTTCCCTCCCGCATCAAGAAGATACCTTCACACACATCCTCATCGTACTTTCCTGACACTATCTTAAAAGTCTCTATCATATCCCCTCTCTTTCTCCTATATGCCAGTGTCGGAAGCCCCAGTGTCCTCAACCTCTGCTCATAGCCCGCGTTCTTCAACGTTGGTACCAGCTTGCTAGCTCTCCTCTGCACTTTCTCCACTGCTTCTATATCCTTTACCATATATGGAGCCCACACCTGGTTTGCATATTCCAGGTGCGGCCTAACCAGCGCTGTATATAGATTCCTGAAGATTTCTTCGTCAAGTGACACAAATGTCCTCCTTATCAGCCCTACAATTCTATTGGCTTTGTTTATCTTTTCCGCTAAATGTTCTGAGAAATTTAACTTATTGTCTATCACTACTCCTATATCCTTTTCTGCACTCACTCACTTCCTCCATCGCTTCATACATACTGTATCCTACCTTGTCTATCTTGCTGGTCCCAAACCGCATGTACTTGCATTTTTTTGGATGAAAAGGCATTAACCAATGCTCAGACCATCCCTTCATGCCCTCCACATCTCCTTGAAGCAAACCCATATCTTCCTTACTCCTCACTCTTCTATACAGTTTAGTGTCATCCGCATACAGGTATACCGCACTTCCATTAGTTGTAACTTCAGGCAAGTCGTTGATAAATATAACGAACAGCAGTGGTCCCAACACAGATCCCTGAGGTACCCCACTTGTAATTACCCTCCACCCCGAGCCTATTCCATTCACCAGTACCCTCTGTCTCCGATCTTTCAGGAAGGCTTCTATCCATTTCACACATTTCTCCCCTATATTATAGCTTCTAACTTTCTCTATTAACCTTTTATGTGGGACCTTATCGAAGGCCTTCATAAAATCGCAATATACCACGTCTATTACATCACCATCTTCTAGAATTTGCATCCAATCATCTACCACCTTAATTAGCTGTAGTACCGTCGACCTCCCCGGCAAGAATCCGAACTGTCTCCCACTGAAAAGTTGGTTTGACTTCATATGATCCATTATTCCTTCTCTAATTACCGTTTCCATTAGTTTACACACAACACTTGTCAAACTGACTGGTCTATAATTCCCTGGGTCATTTCTCTTTCCCTTCTTAAATATAGCTGTTATGTTCGCCTCTCTCCAGTCCATCGGGATTTGTCCTGTATTAAACGATACCTCAAATAACATTTTCAATGGCTCTACTAACATCTCCCCTCCTTCCTTTATGATTCTTGGGTGTATCCCATCTGGTCCCGGTGACTTACTTCTGTTCATTTTTTCTATAGCCCTTCTTATTCTAGCATGGGAAAACTCTATTACTTCTAGTGCCGGTGCCTGTTTGATGGGAATAGTAGGCACTGCATGCTCCGACTCCACTGTTAGTACCCCCCCCAAAGTATTTCCCCAGCACCTCTGCTTTCTCCTTATCAGTCTCCGCTCTACTCCCATCATTCAACCCCCCCACCAGCTCTGGGATCCCTACTCTTCTTGTTAACTTTTCCTGAATGTACTTCCAGAATATTTTTGGATTATCCTTCACATTTCTAGCTATCTCTCTCTCCCTCTCCTTCACCCCCCTCCTTGTTTCCCACCTTATTTTATTGTTTATTTGTCTGCGTTCCAGATCCACTTCCTTAGCCTCTATACTAGACCCCCTGTTCTTTTTTAACAATTTTAATCTTTCCCACAATCGTTTCTTTCTTCTAATCAATATCCAAAGCTTTCTTTTCATTGGCAATTCTGGGTTAGTTCTTTTCCTCAATTTTGTTTTATCCTTATATTCCCTTACTGGTACACTTTTGGATACAGCATTCTCCAGTTTGACTCTAATTTTCCTCCACATTCCTTCAGCGTCTTCACCGTTCAAATATTCCCCCCAGTCAATGTCCAAACACCGTCTCAGCAGCTCATAATCTGCTCTATCATACATGTATATTTTTCTATTGCTTCTATTATCTCTCTCTGATTTAATGTTACAACTAAAGCTTGTACAGGCATGGTCACTACGACCTATAGGGCTATCCACATTAACATGTTCCACTATATCCTCTTCATTGCTAAAAATCAAATCAAGTACACTCCCCTGCGTCCCATCTCTATATCTCGTCATCTCTACAATATGTTGCGTTAAAAAACAATCTCTCACTTTCTCTATAAACTTATTTTCCAGGCTACCCTGTCCCGCTGGAGTAGTACAATTTGCCCAGTTGATCCTTGGCAAATTGAAATCTCCAATCAAAATTTTATATTTGTTCTCTCTATTATCTATCTCCTCCATTGCTTTCAGTAGGTTATCATCCTCTCCCCTGCTATTATTTGGGCTTCTATATATAGAGGCAATTAGAATTGATCCTCTTACACATTTTACTTCAATACACAAATACTCACAATACTGCTGTCTCATATCCACCTCATTAACCTTGAGCTCTTTTCTTACATAAATAAACAGTCCTCTTCCAACCTCTGCTCTAATAGCATTTCTCTCATATAACTCAAAACCCTCCAAACTATATTCCACCAGTTCCCTTTCAATTCTAACATTTTTTGGTCTTACTTCCTGTAGGGCTATGACATCAGGTTTTTCCTCTTCATCCTGCAACCTACATATCAGTTCTCTTTTCTTGTCCTGGGTAAACACATCCACATTACTAAACATAATCCTTAATCCATCTACCATTCCTTCAGCAATTACACCATCCCGCTCCTCCAGTCCGTACCCTACTCCCCTGTTAGCACTACTGGGTCTGCCTCTTTGTCTCCTGTCTCTCCCTGTGACACCTCCACCCCGTTCTCCTCCTCCGTCACAACTCTCATCACATTCTCTCCCCTCCCTGATCTCCCCCTCCCTTCTACTCTTATAAACCACTTCCTCACTTTTCCGTCCCTCACTCTCCAGTAAAAATTTCTCTTATCCTCCTCATCCAACTTTCCATTATTTTCATCAGCCTTTTCTTGTAATTCCTTAATTTTTTTCCTTTGTTCTATACTCAAATCCTTCTTTAGTCTTATGTGTTTCAGTTTATCATTTGTATTTAGCCTCCAACTAAAATTTGTCACAGTCTCCGCCACTACCCTAGTTTTAAACTGTACCCTTATAGGTCTCATCTCTCCCCTTTTATATCTACCTATCCTACTGACCTTCTCCACCTGCCCTTCCCTAATAAGGGGTTAAACCTTACAGTATAGTGTGGATGATGTCAATATTATTTTATTCTAGCTATAGCCCATTTAGATTTTTTTTTAGCCTCTTAGGAAGGATCTGTAGTAGCTAAAATGGTTAATTGAGAACTCTCAATTAACCATTTTAGCTACTTAGTAGCTTAGTAGCCTTATTATTGCTAGAGGTCCATCCTAAACTGAATATAATCATGTAGTACAGTAACAACCAGAATACTGTACTGTATAGTGAAAAGACTTGACTTGACGTTTATGAGTAAGGTTTTCAACAAACTATAGTCTTGTTTCTTTTCAACTGACGATAAAATTTACAAAGTTCCCATCACAATTTCTCAGTTATTTTAAAGATTTTGTAGTTAAGTATGGTGCTAATTATATAAACTCGGTCTTAATATGATGCAGACATAGTAGTTTCACATTTTGTGTATTAAATTATAATGTAAAACTTGCAAAATAAACAAACCAAAACTTGGACGAACACAGTAAAAAGACAAAACAACTTATCAAAATCGCTATGTGGATATAACGCTTTAGAAAAATAATAATTTATAAATAAAATAACACAATCCACCACATAGGATGTACATCACTACATGAGCAAGTTAATCTGATTCCCAAGCAAATTAACCGCACATATAACAACGCACTATCGTCACGTTCAAGGAATTAGTCAGTTTGGGAAGTCCGGGCCGTCCTGGTAATTTTACTAAATCCTGTATGAATAAAGAAACTACAATTAACGAGAATAAAGAAACTACAATTAACGAGAAATTAGCTGCTAAGGGATTTAATTTATCGTCAGCTGAAAAGAAACGAGAGTACTGTACTGTATATACAGTACCTATAATGAGTCAGTAACTTTTTGTGTGTTCATTGTTTTCTGTTGTGTTGTCCCTATTCGGGCTCTGTCTTGAGTGCCCCCTCTTCCCCCCTAAAAAAAAAAAATAATAATAAATAAATAAATACCGGTAAATACATAAAGTACATACTGTACATACACATACAATAACAATTTAAGACTGAGTGCTCCACACATACTGTACATGCAGTTTCAGTCGTTTGTCCTAAATAAATAAATACAAAAATAAAAAATAAATAAACAAATAAATAAATAAAAATAATAATAGGAAAAGTGGGGAATGGGCCTGAGTAAATAGGCTACATACAGTGCATACATAGGGCCATTTTATTTAACTATGATAAGAGCTTTCCCTACGACTTTCCCGACCAGATTGACCCTTATACAGATAAGCGATAAGGGTCAATCTCGTCGGGAAAGCTCTTACCATGGTTTAATAAAATGGCCCATACTGTACGGTTGCGCTAATAAGTCATGTCGCAGCTGTCATTACCTTTGGCATGCTCTGTGCTGTTTTAATGTCTGTCAGATGTTGAATAGGGTGGGTAAGTGTAGGAACATGTTTGTATATTTCACTCGATATGAAGAAATGAAGCTTAGATATTGCTGATACCAATTATTGATCAAACCATACTTGGTGCCGAGACATGACTTATTAGCGCGACTGTACATACCTTTCCAGCGTTGGTGGTGGTGGTGATGGTTGGCAGGGCAGAGGCGGTGGGTCGCGGGTTAAGGACGTCACCCTCCTCCTCTTAGGGTCGGGGGACGTCCCTAGATGGCCCCCTGCAAAAATAAGGGGAAAGTGGAGATTTTGGGAGGTCTACTTATTTATATTTATATTCGTCCAAGTTTTCTATCTATCTATCTATCTATCTGCTCAGGCCCAATTCCCACTTTTCCTATTTTATTTTTTTTTATTTTCTATTTAATTTTTATTATTTATTTTTTTCTTGGGGGTGGCCGCCTCAAGACAGAGCAAGAACAGGGAAAATACACCATAAAACAACAAACACACACAGACAAAACACAAAATCACACACACATCTAGGTCACCCAGGAGAAGACCCAAGTTTTGGTTTGTTTATTTGGCAGGTTTTTGTGTGTTCATTGTTGTTTGTTGTGTCATCCCTATTCTGGCTCTGTCTTGAGTTGCCCCCCCCAACCAAAAAAAACAGGAAAAGTGGAGATAAGGCTGTAGTATATACAGTAGATAGATAGATAGATATTATAATATATTCATTTATTTTTTGTTAGTTTCCTCCCTAGACCTCCATCAAACTTAAAAAACATCCATTAGATCCCCCTACAAGATAAATTTGTACATTTTTCTACCGAAAAATGTCACGGCCGAAGGCCGGTTCCTCCAATATTAGAGGCTCGCTATCACTCGCCAGGATACAAAGCGACACCTAACGGGCACGAAAGGTCTTAATATTGACAAGGAAATGGGGTGGAAGGTCTTAAAATTGAGAAACTAATGGAGCAAATTTCTTAAAATCTGAAAACTAATAGGGCTAAACATGAGAAGAAAAATGACCCATCTCCCCTTAACCTTATATGTATGTACAGTCGCGCTAATAAGTCATGTCCCAGCTGTCATTACGTTTGGCTTGCTCTGTGCTGTATTAATGTCTGTCAGATGTTGAATAGGGTGGGTAAGTGTAGGAACATGTTTGTATATTTCACTCAATATGAAGAAATGAAGCTTAGATATTGCTGATACCAATTATTGATCAAAACATTCTTGGTGCCGATACATGACTTATTAGTGCGACTGTACAGCACACCATGGTAACTACTCTGTACATGGATATTTTGGGAGGTCTACTGATTTAAAAAAAAAGGAAAAGTGGGGATTGGGCCTGAGCATATAGATAGATAGATAGATAGATATTCAAGATAAATTTGTACACTATCCATTAGATCCCCCTACGAAATAAATTTGTAAATTTTTCGGTAGAACATTACCCATGAACTGGGCAATAATGGGCAAAATAATAGGTCAAGTTGAAGGGGGGGGGGGGGGGTCATATAATATACAGTACAGTACTATAGGTAGCGCCAATGAACTTGACAATAATCTTGATCCCTTTAAGGGGAGGTTGGCCGTTTGTTTGGTCTATTAATTCATGTATTCATATATTTCTTTAGTTTCCTCCCTAGACCTCTATCAAGCTTAGAAACCCCCCCCCCCCCCTAGACCCCCCTTCAATATAAATTTGTACATTTTTCGGTAGAAAACTCGGCCGGTTGTTGTTGTTGTTGTTGTTGTTCCCAAAGCTGCCTGGCCGAACAGCCCCGAGTCCCTGAGTCCCTGAGGAAGGCCATGGCCACGATCGGGCTTTCCCACAGAGCTCTCATGGAGTGTAGATTGTGTTGTTGGCGTAAGTGGTTGTGTGAAATGCAGTCTTCTATGATGTGTTTAATGGTATGGGGTGCTGTGTTACATCCCGGGCAGGCGTCGACAACGGAGTCATCCAGTCTCTTCTGATAGCTCAGGAGAGCTGGATGGTGTCCGCATCTCAGCCTGGTCAGGTGGACTCTATCCTCGCAAGGAAGGGAGGATTCGGAAGGATGGATTTCGGGAGGTCGTGCATGCAGCTGCGTGTTGTCTGAGAGTGAGTGGATGGATCGGTGAGAGATATGAGTATGGATGTGCTTCTGGAAGTTGGTTCGGGGTGGGCAGGGAGGGAGAGAGGACAATAATTGTGTGTGATACCGTGTGCTGGGTGTTGTTTTGATATTTCTTGGTGTCTGTGGGTGTGTTGCCATGTAGTTTAGTGGGTGGTCTTGGTTCGTGGAGGCTGCTGCCAGGAATTGAGTGCCTCTCATGTCCAGATGGTCTTTGACTTTGAGGATTTTGGTTTCTTGATGTAGGTGATCTGTGGGTGCAGTAGCTGTGCAGCCTGTAATGATCTTCAGGGCTTTGTTTTGAATAGTCTGTAAGGTCTTATGATGTGTTTCAGCTAGGTTAGAAGCCCAGGCTGGGCTTGCGTATTCCATCACTGATCTTATGTATTGTTTATATACTGTGGTGGTAGTTTCTTTGTTGTGTCCAAATTTTGTGTGAGCAAGTGACCTGAGGGCGTTAAGTCTGGGTGTCAGTTTCTTTTTAATGTTTGTGGTGTGCTGTTTGAATGTCATATGAGTATCATATGTTACTCCTAGGATTTTGGGTGTGTGTGTATGTGTTAGGGGTGTGTTGTTTATAGTGACTTGAGGGATGTATTCGTGTTCTCCTGTCCAGCTTGTGAGCAGCGTTGCGGTGGATTTGGCTGGGGCTAGATTAAGTCTGTTTGTAGTGCACCAGCCATGTAGTGTGTTGAGATAGGGTTGAAGGAGATCTGTTGCTCTTTTTGGGTCATGGTGTGTGCATGTGAGTGTTATGTCATCTGCATAGGAGGCTAAGTTTATTTGGGGCGTATTGGGTGTAGTTATATCGTGCATGTACAGATTGAAGAGTGCGGGCGATAGGACGGATCCTTGTGGGACTCCGTTTGGAAAGTTTCTGATTTTAGATGACTGACCGGCAAAAGATACGTGTGCACATCTGCCTGCTAGGAAGTTGGCCAGCCACCTTTTTGTGTTGTTGTGCATGTTTGTGTTGTAGATTTTGTTTGTTAGGTTGTGGCGGGGGATGGCATCGAAGGCTTTACTAATGTCGAGTGTGGCTAATAGTGATCTGTGTGGTGGTCTAGCTGAGTTGATGCCGTCACAAGCTCTTTGTGTAAGGTCTGTGAGAAGAGTGTTTGTGGAATGCAGTGGCCTAAAGCCATACACACATACATACATAAAATTTTAAGACTGAGTGTTCCACACATAAGTGCAGTTTCAGTCTCTTGTCCTAATGGCGGCGTTCCAGGCAACCCTGTTAAGGGCTGCTTCACTTGTCAAGTTCTTGGATTTGAGATCGGCGCGTATAGTCCGATCCCAGGTCTTCCTCGGTCCACCCCTTGGTGCAGCTCCCTCCACAATCACAGACCTGCATTTTTTCACCCAATTTTGTTCATCCATTCTCTCCACATGTCCATACCATCCCAGTCTACTTGTACGCATCACCTCGCTAATACTCTTTATACCTAAACGTCTCCTCAGCTCAACATTTGTTATTCTATCCTGTAGCCTGGCCCCACACATCCATCTCACCATTCTCATCTCATTACGCTCCATTCTGTTGACATCCTCTACTTTAACGGCCCATGTTTCTGAGGCATACGTCATTGCACTTCTAACACATGAGGCATACACCTTTCCCTTCAGGGGAGAGGCATTCTTTTCATGGTCATGATTGGCATCAATTCTCTGAACTTCCCCCAGCCACACCTAATTCTAGCAACAGTGGCAGCCTCGGCCCCACCACCGGCAGAGATGGTATCTCCTAGGTAACAAAACTTGTTCACCAGCTCCAAAGACTCATTTCCAAAATTCACAGCCACAGGATCATCACTTAACACAAGCTCGCCTTTGCACACTACGCACTCAAATTTCTCTATTTCTGACTTATCCTTCGGCAGGGGCCCCTTTATTCTACTACAGCGCTTACTCCCATGGTGTACCCAACATCGACAGATGCTACATTGAATTGAGTTAACGCCCACTCCCTTTCCACACACTGCACATGGGTATGCACCGCTCTTTTCCACATTGCCTCGTCTCAAACTACAATGCATAACCTTGGTTTTGTTAATATTAACTCTTAAACCCTTGCTCGCCATGCCCTCTCTCCACTCTCTGAATTTGGCCTCAGCATCCTGCATACTGTCAGCTATTAGGACTAAATCGTCTGCATAAAACAGTTCCAACGGGAGTCCGCCTCTAAAAACTCTAGACAGCGCCTCCAAGACCATAATAAAGAGGAGGGGGCTTAACACTGAACCATGATGGATTCCAACACGGACTGCGAACTCATCACTCAGTACACCCTTCACCCTCACCGAACTTCGCGAATCCTCATACATCTTCATTATCACACGCACCAGCCACTCTTCCACACCAGGTTTCCTCAAAGCCCACTGTACAACATCTATCGTATAAATACGATAGAATATGACTCTTTTGTGATCTCTTATGTCTCTGTGACGTCATGATCTCTCCTACAGAACGACGTAGAACGAGTAGATCGTATATTATAAGATTGTAAATAAGTTAAGTTATAAAAGGCCTAATATGCTATTAAGCAATATTGCCATGGTCTTATGTAGTACAGTATATATAATTTATCGTATATATTAATATAATTTATCGTATAGAGCAACCTAAATGCGGTACGATAATTTGGGCTCCTGGCGGTTTGCCAAGGCAGCAAGGTGTGCTTTTGAGGTACGCCAGAGCCTTCACGAACACCAACCAGTTAACATCTAATTTTCCGCCCTCAGTTGATCGTGCTTTGTGCCTCTAATCACAATACACATACAGCAATACACACAGCTACACCATCACGACGCTCTCATCGACATCATGACTGACTGATAGATAAGCATATTATTCATGTCCATTCCCATGTAATCATTTATTCTTTCTTTAACTTGACTCGAGTCTTGGGACCGAAGTCTCGTTCCCCATTGTCCACCACCATATTGGGTAAAACGTTCTCCCTTGCCTCATTGCCACGTGGAACTATTGGTGAGTTAATTCCTGGCTAATATTAACCCTTATAACCTTACCCTATATATACATTTATTATGTGAGACCTTTGGATATAAATTAGCTTGTTTCAGATTGAATTCAATTTAGATATAGAGTAGTTTTCATTTAGATTGATTTGATTTGATTCATTATAGCTTAGTAATATTTAACTTCCATTGATAGTTTATCACATTGGTGCCCAGACCCGGGAATTAGCTACCAGTAAGGGATTTTAAGGCAATGAACAAGGGGACATATAACAGGATGCAGGAACAACTCTATGATAAACTGGCAAGGCTAGCCAAGCGATGGTGAGAGCCAGAATGCAGGGTCACATCGTTGTGCCTGTCTAAGTCCTGCATCCCACCCATCATCTTTCCCCAATAATTTTCTTTTCCGTTTCGGACTTCCTGTGACATATGACCTGACCTAACATTTTTTCTTGTTCAATATGATCCATTAGTAGGTATTGCTATTTAGTGTACTATTTTTTCTCCATAACATAGAAGTCCGCCGGTTGGCGTCTCTTAATTAGACTATTATTTGGCCGTTGTTTTTGTAACGTAACATTTAGATACATAGCCTATAGGTTCGCATGCAAAATGGATAAAAACGATAAAGAGACACCGTCTAGTGGGGTGCTGATCAAAGCCCCTAAAAATCAAAGGGCGGGACTTCGGGGAGTATTAAATAGGCTAATTGTGGACGTCAACACTTTCATCACTACTGCTGAACTAGAGGAATTGGAGGCTAGATTAGAAAACGTCCAGGCTACCCACGGTCGTATTACGGCTCTGAGTGAGGTGATTGTGGCTGACATGATAGAGGAGGAAGAGATAGTTACAGAGTGTGATAATCGCGCCCTCTATGACGAACCTGTCTTTAGAGCGAAGTACCTATTACAGCGTGCTGTCGCAAGTAAGAAGGGAGGCGATAATGAGGCCCATAGAAGGGCTGACCCAAAACATACTGTACACCTCCCAAAGCTCAATCTTCCTACATTTGGGGGCAAGTTAACCGAGTGGTTAGCTTTCTGGGACGTATTTCGATCTACGGTTCATGAATCCTCTTTGGATAATGTCCGCAAGTTTCACTATCTGAAAGGACAAATGGAAGGAGAGGCCTTACATTTAATAGAGGGTTTTGCAGTAGTGGGTGGTAGTTATCTTGAAGCGGTACACTTATTAGAGTCCACATACGGGGATAGAGAGCAGTTGAAGATGGCCCATGTCGTTGCCTTGTTGGGGCTCGCAGAACCACAGTATAAGGTTGATGAGTTGACTAACTTCAGGGTAAATATGGAGTGCCATACTCGATCGCTAGACACCCTAGGGCTTACCATGCAGGAAATGATAGTCATTATCTTGCGTCTGAAGCTTCCTATGGCAATACTTGATAAGGTAAGATCATTTGAGCTGGGGGAGTTCAAAACTCAGTTCAGTAAGGAGATCAATAATCTACAGTTGAACAAAGGGAGAATGTATGTGTCGGGAGGGAGTGAGAATGTGGAGAAGAGGGGAACAATAAGCATGACAGTGGGGACTAAAGAAAAGAAAGAGGGTGTGTATAAGAAACCTGCTCAGATTCTATGTAAGCTATGTAACAACAATCATAAATGGAGTTTCTGCGTAAAATACCCAACAAATGAGACAAAACTAGCACAGGCGAAAAGATTGAAGCTATGTGTAGGTTGTCTAAAAAGTAAAGAACATGGTAAGCAGGGACAATGTACTGCTACATACTTAAGGCCCTGTCACCACTGCAAAGGACATCACTTTGATAAGTTGTGTCCTACAGCAGATAAAGTCAAAGACGTCAAAAATGAGGGTACTACAACTGTGGCACTAGGTAGCACGCAAGACACCACTATATTGCCCACAATACAGATTCCCATGGAAGGTAATGACATTAACAAAGTTTGTCGGGTACTTCTAGATCAAGGATCTCAACGTTCCTTTATAAAGAGGTCCGTACTAGTGGGATTGAAGCACCGAATCGTAGGGGCTGAGACTCTTCGATTACAGGGCTTCACAGGGGTTACTGATAAACAAGACTACGAGATAGCGGAGATTTCATATTTCTATCGTAAAAACCGGTACTTTATGACTTGTATCGTAGTAGACACCCTACCAGAATATGTATCTGTGGGTGTGAAGAAGGTGGACCACACATTACGTAGCAAAGGGGTTAACTTGTCAGATCCCATGGGAAATCAGAGTGAGGTGCATGTTCTACTTGGTGTGGATCATTATTATGAAGTAGTATACCCTGGATTTAAAAAGATGTGTGGTGTAATTTTAATCCCCACTAAATTTGGATACTGCATGAGCGGAAAGGTGCATACTACACAGTCAAAGGTCCTGGTCGACACGGTCTCGATATATAGAGTCAATGTAACCGCGGCAGAGGAGTTGGGAAGGGAGGATTCCCAACCTAGTGACCCTAAGATGGCTGCCGAGTTCGACCTGGAACGACTGTGGAGATTGGATCACATAGGCATTAATCCTATGGAGACTGATTATGACTCGGAAGTTGCGCTACAAAGGTTTGACGAGTCTGTGTGCTACTGTGCCTCAGACAAGCAATATAAAGTTAGTTTACCCTGGTAGAACAGTGAGATAAGCCTGCCTACCAACTATGGTTTGGCATTAGGTCGCTTGCGCGCATTGCAGCGGAAATTGTCTAACGAACCGAGCACGCGCCAGGCGTATGACGATGTATTTCGGAGTTATGAGGATAGGGGCTTTATAGAGAGAGTCGATGTCAAGGAACCGTGTAAGAAGGGTAGGGTTCACTATCTGGCCCATCATGGGGTAAAGAAAGACAGCGTCACCACACCAATACGGGTGGTGTTTGACTGTTCTGCCCACCAAGGTCAACAACCCAGTCTGAATGACTGCCTGTTGACAGGTCCGTCCATGGTGTCGGACCTGTCCCAACATCTATTGCGGTTTAGGCTGGGAAAGTACGCCTATACCAGTGACATCGAGAAAGCATTCTTGATGGTCAAGCTAAAGGAGGAAGATAGAGATGTTACCCGCTTTCTTTGGTTCAGCGACATTAGCGACTCTGAAAGTCCCATTATAATATACCGTTTTCGGGTTGTACTCTTTGGGGCCACTTGCTCGCAGTTTTTGTTAAATGCCACAATCAGAAAACATCTAGCTGACACTCATGAGGACACAAGTAAACTATCTCGCGGATTATACATTGACAATTTGCAGGGTAGTAGCGATAGTCAAGATGATTTGTTATATGCATACTGGCAAGCACGCAGATTGTTTGCGTATGCACATCTATTTCTCCGCGAGTGGGTTACTAATAGTGAAGATCTTCAGAGTTTAATACAGGTGGATGGTACGGCATCTCTTAACCAGGAAAAGTCCAGAAATTTGGGGATGATCTGGCAACCTAAACATGACATACTAACTTTTCAAACAAGGTCTTTTGCTCAGCAGACAGGAGCGCACACAAAAAGAAGTCTGTTGAGCAAAGTTGCGCAATTTTTTGATCCTTTGGGTCTAGCATTACCTGTTACCATAAGAGCTAGGATTCTAATGCAGGAAGTTTGGAGACGTAAAATAGGATGGGATGACAGTTTGCCCGAGGACCTGAATGACCAAGGGACATTGTTGTTGAATGAATATGCCATCCTATGTACTAAACCTATACCTCGTAAAGTGGCGGCGTTCGGTGACGTTACGTTACACACGTTTTGCGATGCTAGCGCCACGGCATACGGGGTAGCCATATATGTTGTTACTTCATTTGGGGCACATTTAGTTACAGCCCGGGCCAAGGTAGCCCCGGTTAAAAAGGTAACTATCCCTAAAATGGAATTGACTGCCATGCTGCTATTAGCACGTCTGGTGCAACATGTACGCGCAGCATACGAGAGCGAATTAAATATTGAAATCGTTCATGTATGGTGCGATAGTCAGGTCGCACTCAACTGGATACATAGCAAGAAGTCTCTGCCGGTTTATGTGCGGAATAGGGTAGATGAGATTAGAGCCCTTTTGCCAGACGTTGCTTATCATTATGTAAATACAAAAGAAAACCCTTGTGATCTCATAACTAGGGGTATAACGGCTAGCCAGTTAATGAAGTCCGAATTGTGGTGGCATGGTCCAAAGTGGCTGCTCCATGAAAGTGAATGGACTATATGGCATGCTGTTGGTGAGGGACTTCTGCCACTGGAAACAGTGGCAGTTACAGCCCAACCAAATGAGCCACCGGGTCCTATCATAAAGTGGGCAAGATTCGGTGACTATAATAAACTAGTCAGAGTTGTAGCTTGGGTATTGCGATATGTATCCAATCTCAAGCTTAAAGTAACGGGCCAACTCTGCAACAGGGGTCACAACATTGATGCTCGTGAATTTAAAGCAGCTGAAGTAACTTTGATCAAATGGGTTCAAGTAGAAACCTTTTCCAATGAATTAGAATCCTTGAAAAGCTTGAATAAGACATTAATGCCTAATACAGTAGGCTCACATATCTCGATCAATCTCATCTCGATATTTCGCATCTCGATGCCACCTTCAAGCTCTCCCCAATCACAAATCTCGATGAAAAAACGTTAATCTCGATAGCTAATAGCTAAATATCGATGCTAGATGCTTATATACTAATATAAACAGATTGATCTTGACCAAATCGATGTGTGAACCTCACAGTCATTGTGTTTTGTTCACCTGTATACTAATGTACCGCTAGTATCGATCGTCTCAAGCGGTAGTCTAACCTGTCTCTGCCGCTTTCATTTACGTAGTAATATAAATTACTTTACCATGTTTTAATATACATTATTATTTGTATGAGGAAAATCTAATATATGACAAAAGAAAACTTGATTAAACTTTATACCATGGAAAATTTATTGAAGTCGGTAGATCTAGCGGCCACTTGGTGTACCAGTCACACATCCGCCATTCGCTTGAAAACTTGTATTGTGAAGTCGTCTACCTGGACCTTTTTTTATCGCATTCATAAAATGCCGGTACTTGACAGGGTGAGGGAACAATTGCAAGAATTGTTGACGGTGACTGTGCGCCGGGTGCGGAGACGCAGTAACCTAACTGCGTTCGCCTCGGAACCAACAATCAACCACACAAACCTCTTTATCAATAAATATAAGGTAAAAAATAAAATTCTTTCATTATTAATTTTATCTATTTTAACATATTATATATATTGCATGATTGTGGGGGGCAAATGTGAAAATTGACAGATTTGATGTAGGTTAGTCGGCAAGTGGCTGGAACCGATTGTATTTTTTCCCATAAGAAGTTAACTTCGCATCTCGATATTTCGAATCTCGATCGGTATTTGTGGGAACCAATTATGATCGAGATTGGAGATTCCACTGTATAGTGCGTCAACTAAGGTTGCACCTAGACAATGGCCTCATCAGGTGTGAGGGTCGCCTGAAGTGGTCGGGTGTACCAGACGGCACAAACCGACCTATACTTATGCCAACAAGACATCACGTTACTGATCTATTGATCATACGTGCACATAGGGATGTAAAACACTACGGGGTATGTCATATTATATCAAATTTACGTCTCACATGGTGGATACCCAGAGTTCGACAAGTAGCTCGACGCGTAGTGAGAAAGTGTGTAATATGCCAGAGACTAAAGGGTAAACCATATGCAACTGGACCAGCTCCACCTCTACCTGAATGCCGTGTAAAGCACGTAGAACCTTTCCAAGCGGTAGGATTAGATTACACAGGGGCATTGAAGACGAGGGAGCATGAGAAGGTTATATATTATTGTTTACCTGTGCGACGTCTCGAGCGGTACACCTAGAACTATGTGATAATATGTCTAGCGAAGAATTTATGCTGGCGTTCAGACGGTTTTGTGCCCGTCGTTCATTCCCTCAACTCATAAGCATCAAAATATCTAAAAGATATGAGTAGTGATCCTACTATCATCACTTTTTTGGGACAAGAAGTGCGAATGGAGGTTCATTCCAGTTAAGGCACCTTGGTTTGGTGGCATGTGGGAACGATGTGTCGGCATAGTAAAGTCAGGACTAAGAGCGGTTGTAGGACGTGCTCTATTAAAGAAGAGTGAGTTGACGACAGTCCTCACAGAGATAGAGGCAGTCGTGAATGATCGCCCGCTTACATACGTGTACACCGACCTGCAAGAACCACTACCATTAACGCCAGCTCACTTGCTATATGGGAAACCATTGACTGCGTTTCCATCTGATTTCCAATCCATAGTAGAGTTAGAGGATCCCTCGTTGTACTCTGAGGTAGCGGTGTCTAAGAGATACCAGGATAATCGAGGATTTTAGGAAACGGTGGATTAGTGAATATCTGCTAGCATTGAGGGAAAGGAGTGTTACTCCCTCTGGTAGACCAACGGCACCTACAGTTGGTGAAGTTGTTTTAATTAAAGAAGATAGTCCTCGTTTATACTGGAAATTAGGCCGCGTATTGGAGGTACAGTATACAAGGGGGCAGACTCGGTAGAGCGGGTGGCGCTATTAAAGACAGCCACTGGAACTACTGTTCGTCCTATCGCACGTTTGTATGCTTTGGAGCTCGATTCCGCATTGCAATCTGAGGCTCCACCTGTTATTGCTGGGTCCGAGAATTCTCAAGGGAACGATTCACCTCTAACTGATGGTGATCATTCTCGGACCGGGACGCGTCCCAGACGCGCTGCTGCTGGCGCCGTCGACTTGTGGCATCAGAAGATAGCCTCTGGGCAACTTTAGGTTTAAGGTGGGGTTCAGGTCTTTTTTGTGGGGGGAGTGTATCGTATAAATACGATAGAATATGACTCTTTTGTGATCTCTTATGTCTCTGTGACGTCATGATCTCTCCTACATGTCAATGTTTGCAGATGACGTAAAAATTATGAGACAAATAACAAATAAAAGTAGTTGTGAGGAGCTGCAAGGGGATTTAGATAAAATATACGAATGGAGCACCAAGT
Source organism: Paralithodes platypus (assembly GCA_032716605.1). Classification (NCBI taxonomy): domain Eukaryota; kingdom Metazoa; phylum Arthropoda; class Malacostraca; order Decapoda; family Lithodidae; genus Paralithodes; species Paralithodes platypus. Next base: position 48,386,031 of record CM064506.1, read on the forward strand.
GGAAAATGAAATTTAATATAAGTAAATGTCATGTGTTAAATATGGGAAGAAGTGTGAATAGACCAAATTGGGAGTACAGGATGGGAGATAATAAAATTAGCAAGGCCGAAAAAGAAAAAGATTTAGGGTTGATTATACAAGATAATTTGTCGCCAGAGAAACATATTAACAAGCTCTTTAGCGGAATGTATGCAATGGCCGGGAATATGAAAGTTGCTCTGAACTATTTGGATGAGACCATGGTAGCGAAAATTATGAAGAGTATGATTAGACCAAGATTGGAGTATGCAGCAGTGGTGTGGTCCCCGCATCTAAAGAAGCATATTCACAAGTTAGAAAGAATCCAGAGAGCAGTCACTAGATTGGTTCCAAGTCTCAGAGAACTGCCATATGAAGGGAGGCTAGACAAATTAAATCTACCGAGTCTAAAAGAGAGGAGAGAGAGGGGAGACATGATAATGATGTACAAATGTACCCGGGGGCTGGAGAGGCTGGATAGGGAGGATATATTAATTATGGATACAGGAATAACTAGAGGCCACAGCTACAAAGTAAAAAGACCTACCTGCAAGAACGATATCAGGAAGTTTAGCTTCCCCTATAGATGTATTGACAAATGGAATGGGCTGGAGGAGGAGGTGGTAGGGGCAAGGAACATCCATATTTTCAAGAAAAAATTGGATAAAAAGTAGACTGAGAGACGGGACAACACGAGCTTAGCTCAACTCCTGTAAACTACAATTAGGTAAATACAGAACGACGTAGAACGAGTAGATCGTATATTATAAGATTGTAAATAAGTTAAGTTATAAAAGGCCTAATATGCTATTAAGCAATATTGCCATGGTCTTATGTAGTATATATAATTTATCGTATATATTAATATAATTTATCGTATAGAGCAACCTAAATGCGGTACGATAATTTGGGCTCCTGGCGGTTTGCCAAGGCAGCAAGGTGTGCTTTTGAGGTACGCCAGAGCCTTCACGAACACCAACCAGTTAACATCTAATTTTCCGCCCTCAGTTGATCGTGCTTTTGTGCCTCTAATCACAATACACATACAGCAATACACACAGCTACACCATCACGACGCTCTCATCGACATCATGACTGACTGATAGATAAGCATATTATTCATGTCCATTCCCATGTAATCATTTATTCTTTCTTTAACTTGACTCGAGTCTTGGGACCGAAGTCTCGTTCCCCATTGTCCACCACCATATTGGGTAAAACGTTCTCCCTTGCCTCATTGCCACGTGGAACTATTGGCGAGTTAATTCCTGGCTAATATTAACCCTTATAACCTTACCCTATATATACATTTATTATGGGAGACCTTTGGATATAAATTAGCTTGTTTCAGATTGAATTCAATTTAGATATAGAGTAGTTTTCATTTAGATTGATTTTATTTTATTCATTATAGCTTAGTAATATTTAACTTCCATTGATAGTTTATCACAACATCTCTAGGTACCCTATCAAAGGCCTTCTCCAGGTCCACAAACACAAAGTAAAGATCCCTGCCTTTTAGTAAGTATCTTTCCTGTATCTGCCTGACTATGAAGATAGCATCGGTTGTACCACGTCCTGGCATAAAACCAAACTGCATATCATCAATAGAGATGCTTTGCCTGATCAAACCCTCAAGGACTCTCTCACAGACCTTCATGATTTGGTCAAGCATTTTCAGGCCCCTATAATTTCCTCTATCTAGCGCATCCCCTTTTCCTTTGTATATATTTACTATTACACTTTTGAGCCAATCCTCTGGGATTTTCTCATCTTTAATAATGGTGTTTATCAACTCAGTGACTAAGTTTACACCAATCTCCCCTGAGGCTTTTATCATCTCAGCGACAATGTCGGAGCAACCTGGAGCTTTACCGTCCTTCATTTTATTGATTGCGTCGCTCACCACAGCTGGTGCTATCAAAGGAGGGGGCCCAGATATTGGTTTTTCGATACTAAGCTGTTCCTTATCCCATTCAAACTCTACATTTAGCAATCGTTCATAGTGTACCTTCCATGCTTCTCTGATTTCATTTTCTGCATACACAATCTTCCCATTATCATTTCTAACACACTGTTCACCTATAATATCCCTACTGTCATTTTTAACTCGCCTAGCTAGGTTGAAGATCCCATTGGGATTGTCAGTGTTACACACTTGTTCGAGGACCAGGTCCTTAATGCGATTTTTAGCATTGTAAATAACTCTTTTGGCAGTTCGTTTAGCTGCCTGGTATTCCTTCCTGCTGCCTCCTTTCTTCCACGCTTTGAAGCATCTCCTTTTCTCTTTCACAGCATGTTCTACCTCATCGTTCCACCACCAAGAGGTCTTATTCCTGGGGAGACCCTTTGTTTTCCCACAGACTTTGTCAGTGGCAGCGATAAGGCTATGGTTAAGAAAGTTCCATTGGCTATTTACATAGTTAGGCCTAGCTTCCTTATTTCTATTAATTTCCTCCACTTCATTATGAAACCTATCCCTAACTTCCTTGTCCTTCAGCAGCCACACTTTCCTTTTGGGTATGTAAACCTTCTTGCGCTTAGGATCTCTGTATAAGCTCATGTCGCACACAAGTAGCTTATGCTGGGGGATACATTCTTCGCTCGGGATGACCTTTACATCTCGAACTAGTTTCCAGTCTTTCCTGTTAACCAAGAAGTAATCTATCTGGCTACTGGAGACCCCAGAGTTATATGTGATCAGGTGGCTCTGCCTTTTCTTGAACTTTGTGTTACACACAACCATGTTGAGTGCAACGCAGGACTCCAATATATATCCGCCTTCTAGATTTCTCCTTCCGTAACCAATTCCTCCATGTACCCCCTCGTATCCATCTGCAGATGCTCCCACGTGACCATTGAGGTCCCCCCCCACGATAGTTATTTCGTTCTCCGAGAGGCCTGAAATGACACTGCCGGTGTCATTCCAGAAGTCCTCTTTTATCTCTTTCTGTAAACCAGCCTGTGGGGTATATGCAGATATCACATTCAGAATTCTTTCACCAACTTTCAACTTCAAAACAATCAGCCTTTCACTAACTCTCGTAATCTGAAGCACACTTTCCGCCAGCTCTTCAGCCACCAGAACACCCACTCCTCCTTTCGCTTTATCAGTCTCCACACCCATCCAGTATATCCTATATCTTTTCCTCCTTCCGACAATCCACTGTACCCCATGCCTCTTCCAGAGTGTTTCCTGGGTACAGCAGACGTCCACTCGCCTCCTCTCACACATCTCAGCCACTTCATTCGCACGCAGATTCAAACTACCAACATTCACACTAGCAAGTCTGAGTTTGTGGGGGGCATTTGTCATTGTCCATGTTGTGTTGGAGCTAGGGGTAGGTCAGGTGTAGTTAGTTGTAATACTAGGCGTTCCATGACTTTGGAGGGGGAGCAAAGGAGTGTGATGGGGCGGTGTGAGGAGGGTAGCGTGGGGTCTTTGTTGGGTTTGGGTCATGTGATGAGGATACCATGCTTTCAAATGTCTGGTATTGTGTTGTGTGAATAGCTGTAGTTTGATATAATATATTAGTGAGTGCTTGTATGCCTTGTGGTCCCAGGTGTCTGAGGTGCATGTTGCTTATGTTGTCTAGGCCACAGGCAGGTGAGTGCTTGAGATTGTTGATGATATGCTTTGTCTGGTGATTGGTGAAGGGTGTATAGTCAGGGTCTGTGGGGAATTGTCTCTTACGTCGGATGACACGTCGGTCGTCTTTGTGAGGTTTTAGGTGGCTGACATGTGAGAAGTGATTGATGAGAGTGTTTGCTTGTTGTTTACATGAAGGAGTAGAGTCTGTTGTTGTGATTGCAGCATGTGATTGTGTTGTGTTGCTGTTGGAAAATGTGATGCTGTTTAGTGTTTTGGAGAGGTTTTTGGAGTTTGTTTTGTGATCAAGTGTTTGTAGGAAGTTATTCCAATTTAGTTTTTGTTGTTCTTGTATTTTGTTGTTAGTTCGGCCGGTTCCTCTTAAAATTGCAGGCTCGCTATAGCTCGCCAGGAAAAAATCAACACCTAAATGGCACAGAGGTCTTAGAATTGACAACGAAATGGGGCGAAAGGTGTTAACATCGCCAAACTAATGGGCCTAACGTCTTATAATCTCAAAACTAGTGAGGCTAAACATTAGGGAAAAGGGGGTCCAAAAAAATGGTCTGCCTCCCCTTAACTTCTTATAACTCAAAATGAATGAAAGCGATCAGGCTGAAATTCCACTCATTTGGGAAGAGTTTACCAGGTAATAGTTGTGGATATTTACAGCCAGTTTGCTCTAGTCCCTTTTGAGTTACAGAGAGGTCAGGGATCAAGATTATTGTCAAGTTTCCAGCTGATGGTAATTATAATGTAAAACTTGCAAAATAAACAAACCAAAACTAATAAAACCGGAGTCACACAAGCCTTCTTTCGAGCAATTTATACGGGCAATTATGGTCAGGCAGCTTTATAAATTACACTTTATCAGAATTCAACCACCTAACATAATCTACCTTCAGCCTAGTTACCGAAACCAGTGCGAAAATGTCCCGAAATAATACGAGAAAAAAATTCTATCTATCTATCTATCTATTGCCTGACGCCGTGATCCCCGAAGGGGTGGCCACGATCGAACCGCCCCCATGCACCTCTGTCCCCAGTCAGTCGACGCCCCTCCCCCCAACCAGCACCACCTTCGTTCATGTACTTCCTCACTCCATCCTTCCACCTCATATTCGGTCTACCTCTCCCCCTCTGTCCCTCCACCTCGCTCTCATACACCCTCTTAGTCATTCTCTCGCTTTCCATACGTTCCATATGGCCGAACCATCTCAAGTTGTTCCTTTTCACACTTTCCAGCACATCTACCTCCACACCACACCTCCTTCTTACTTCCTCATTAGTCTGTCTATCCCTCCATGTAACTCCGCATGCACTCCTTAAGTAATTCATTTCCACTGCTCTCACTCTTGGTCTGAGTCTCTCAACCAACGTCCATGCTTCGCTTCCGTAAGTCAGTGTCGGGATTACCACACTGTCATGCAAGGACTGCTTCACTTCCATACTGACCACCCTATTTCTTGTTACTGCTTTTAGCGTTCCTACAACCCTCTTCCCCTGTTGTACCCTCTCCCGCACCTCTTCATCCATAGTCCCATCTTTACTCAACACACTGCCCAGATACTTAAAAGAGTTGACGATCTCCATAGCCTGACCGTTCAGCTTCACCTCACACTCTGTGACTTCACCCCTTTCGAAGACCATAACCTTGCTCTTCCCCGTATTTACCTTCAAATTCCGTTTTTCGCACACTGTTCCAAACTCATTTACCAGACCCTGCAACTCCCATTCATTATCACTCATCAGAACTGTATCATCCGCAAACAGCAGTATAGGTAGCTTCCACTCAATTCCCTCCCTTTTCAGCGATACACCAACATCCACTGCTCTTGATAGTATTTCTTTCATAACTCCATCCATATATACAGTAAACAACCACGGGGACATCACACACCCCTGTTTCAAACCCACATTCAGGTCAAAGAACTCACTCTGCTCACTCTCCACACGTACTGCCGCCTTTGCACCCTCATACATGCTCTTCACTGCTTTCAGCAACTTGCCCTCTACTCCGTATATTCTAAGTACTTTCCACAAACCTTCTCTATCCACTCTGTCATAGGCCTTCTCCAAGTCCATAAAGGCAACATACACCTTTTGTTTCTTCTCCAGATACTTCTCCACAACACAATTCAGGGTAAAAATCTGATCTACACATCCTCTTCCCTTCCTAAAACCTCCCTGCTCGTCGCCTATCCATTTCTCCGTTCTCACTCTCACTCTCTCAATCACTACCCTACTGTATACCTTCCCTACTACGCTTAGAAGACATATTCCTCGGTGGTTACCACACACTCCTCTTTCCCCTTTGCCCTTATATAGGGGACTATTATGCCAGTCTTCCAGTCATCGGGTGCACTCCCCTTCTCCCATGCTAGTTTGCACATTTTCCATACCCATTCTATCACTATCTCACCACCATACCTCAACATTTCCCCACACACTCCATCTGTTCCTGGTGCTTTCCCCAACTTCACTCTTTTCATGGCTTCCCACACTTCTGACCTCCTGATCCCCACCTCCTCCTCCACTACTTCACTTCTTCTCCCTCCCATACCATATCCAGCTATGTTTGCTGGCTCTTCATTCCTTTCATTTAGCAACTCACTGAAGTACTCCCTCCATCTTTCGACTCTCTCTTGCTTCTCGGCTAGCATTCTCCCATTCTTATCTTTCACACCCTTACTGTTTCCCTTGCTACCTTCCCTAACTTTCTTGACTTCTTTCCAGAACAGTTTCTTACTCTCCCTCCATTTTACACTCAGATTCCTTCCAAATTCCTCATCTACTCTTCTCTTACTTTCCTTCACTACTCTCTTCACCACCCTCTTACTCTCCACGTACCTCGCTCGTTTCTGTCTCTCGGAATCTTCATTCCCTCTGCTACCCAACCACTCTCTATATGCTTTCTTCTTTTCTTCCACAGCTATTCGTACCTCTTCTGTCCACCATGCTGTACCTTTCACTCCCCTCCCTCTTCTCCTCACTCCACACACCTCCTCACATGCTGCACAGATCTCATCCTTAAACACCTTGCTCATCTCCTCCACTTCCTCCATAACTTCCAGGTCGAACCCACCTAGTCGTCTTTCCACTGATCTCCTGTACTCCTCCCTGATTTCCTCCTCCTGCAACCTCTCCACCCTCCTCACCATTCCACCCTCCTCTCGCCTCCCTCCCGCTCTCCTCACCCACTTCTTTTGTATCCTAACCTTAGCTACCACTACATAATGATCAGACAGACCCCCTCCAATACCCCTATACACCCTAGCATCCATCACAGATTTCTTCATTCGTTCATCCACACATACATAATCAATCAATGACTTTCGTTCCACCACTGTCTTATCCTTCATCGTCAACATCCGTTTCCACGTGTACCTGTGGATCATTCTGTGTCGGAAGAAGGTGTTGGCTATCCACAGCCTCCTCCCCACACATACGTCCACAAGTGCACTACCATTCCCATTCACCTCTGATGGTACCCCCCCACCCTCCCACCACTCCCTCAACTTTCCTATCACCCACCTTACCATTCATATCCCCAATCAGAAATATTGCTCATGGTAAATTGACGGAAAAAACGCTTGTGTGACAGTGGCTTAACACAGTAAAAAGACAAAATAACTAATCAAAATCGCTATGTGGAAACAACGCTTAACCCCTTCTGTGCCGGGGACGTTTTGAGGCAAGTAAATTGTTCCATAAATTTAATCTTTTTAGGGTCAATTATTGTGACTGTATTCTAAAATTTGACATCAATAATTTTAATCAAGCATTTTTAACTTGAAGTTTCTTGTATAACCTCTGCTTACTTTTTGTCTGTATTTATTGTTTATCTTTTTCTTTTTCTATTATTATTATTATTATTATTATTAATATTGATGATTTTTTAAATTTATTGTTCTTGTAAAAAGAGTACTCTTTGTTTAAATCTGTTGTTACTTCATATTTTGCAATTATTTCTCTTTATATTATATGTATTCATTGTCGATAGTATCAATTGCTTACTTTTGCGATTTCCTTAGTTTATTTGTGCTATAAATGTAGGTTATTTGTAGGGTAGTTATTGATAGGGGTCACTGAGGCATGCTATGCTTACAGGTACCTACCCGATAGCACTATCGTTAGTGAGTGCTGTACTGTATTTTGTATATTATTTTGTAATAGTATAGATATCTTATCAATATTTGTATTTTGTACTATTGTTAATGTCTTGTCATGTTGCAAATTTGATTTTAAATAATATTTTGACATTTAACATGTAGTTTCTTTATTCATGCAGAGTTTAGTAAAATTTGCCAGAACGTCCCGGACTTCCCAAACTTGACTACTTCCTTTAACGTGACGATAGTGCGTTGTTATATGTGCGATTGGTTTGCTTGGGAAACAGATTAACTTGCTCATGTAGTGATGTACACCCTATGTGGTGGATTGTGTTCTTTTATTTAATAGTTTTCATTTTAGTGAGCGTTGTTTCCACATAGCGATTTTGATAATTTGGTTTGACTTTATATTGTCCTTGTCCCAATTTTGGTTTGTTTAGTTTGCAAGTTTTACATTTTAACTTTATTGTGGCTACTATTAGACGATATTATTCAGTTTATATAGGGCCTCCAGCAACTAATAGGCTTCCAACTGTCTCATTCCACTATTTTTACTAACACAGACCCTTCATAGGCTCCTCAAAATCGTCTAAATATAGGTTGAGTAAAATTATAAATACGTCGTCTGGACAATCGCGCTAATAAGTGATGTCTCGGCACTAAGTATATTTTGATCAATAATTGGTATCAGCAATATCTAAGCTTGATTTCTTCATATCGAGTGAAATATACAAACATGTTCATACACTTATCAACCCTATTCAACATCTGACAGACATTAATACAGCACAGAGCAAGCCAAACGTTATGACAGCTGGGACATGACTTATTAGCGCCACCGTACAGAAGGGGTTAAGTCAAATAATAATAGTAAATTGGATCATTTACAGTTTCTTACAGTAGATCCTCTGGAAAAAGGCAAACTAGGCCTGTGTATCCAGCTCAGTACCAGTACTTGCACTGCTGCGGTCGTTCACGGTGTTGGCGGCGGCAGTAGCAGACGCAACATTTTTACTATTCTGTATTTTTGCTTTACAGTAGAGTCACACATCTCACGCATTTCGATCCCACGGTACTATCCAATGGCTACCTGAATTCTCATCCCACGAAAAACCACACGATTCCCACGGCTTTGGCGGCGATGGAGAACGAGAGTGGGGCCACGGAGGGTGGTATCTAACATCCGCCTCCCGTCTATCACCACATCCATCACAATAATCACCTCATCAACTTTTCTAAGTTTTTTGTTTGTGTTTTACTTACCTTTCTTTTCATAGCAGCTTGAAAGCCTGTAAGCTTGTTTTGAAAGGCGTCCGTCCGACGCATGTAAACAACAGCTGGTAAGGCGTCGCTTGTTCGTGTGTGGCTGTGTTATTGTTAAGTAGTGAAAAGTGGCTGACATCGCCACAAGGTTCTCTCCACGGAAATCGTCATCACAACTGAACCAGTTGACTTAGAGAGCTCTACTCAACGCCATTCTACAGGAATGAAACACATCTACGCTTGGGGATGTGTGGGAATGCGGAAGCAGTCAAAATAACAAAGATACGGTAGCCTAGGCGAGACGTTTTTTCGGCCAAATCCCCCAGGTTTTGGGGATATACCGGTATTATAGAATGCATAGCCGAGGCTGGAGGGTTAAAGCAACTTACTTTTGATTATTGGCATGTAAATTGATGGTCAATAGTCGCCCGACGATAGCCTCCAGTACTTTTGTAATTTTCCCCATTACTTTAATAGTCTGCATCCCACGAATTCCGGTCCCACGGTAATATTTCGGTACCAATAAATCGTGGGATGCGAGATTCTACTGTATAATCAAACTTCAAATCTTGTCTTCCCCATGCTTTATCAAGATTACTTTCAAACTCCCTTATTGATTCGGAATCGACTACATACTGGGGCAGTGCGATCCACTCATTTACCACTCTATCACAAAATGAGTTCTTTGCCTTCTCAAGCCTATTTCTATCTTTGTAAATTTTCTTTGAGTGTCCTCTCGTTCTTGTTCCCTCCCGCATCAAGAAGATACCTTCACACACATCCTTATCATACTTTCCTGACACTATCTTAAAAGTCTCTATCATATCCCCTCTCTTTCTCCTATATGCCAGTGTCGGAAGCCCCAGTGTCCTCAACCTCTGCTCATAGCCCGCGTTCTTCAACGTTGGTACCAGCTTGCTAGCTCTCCTCTGCACTTTCTCCACTGCTTCTATATCCTTTACCATATATGGAGCCCACACCTGGTTTGCATATTCCAGGTGTGGCCTAACCAGCGCTGTATAGAGATTCCTGAAGATTTCTTTGCCAAGTGACACAAATGTCCTCCTTATCAGCCCTACAATTCTATTGGCTTTGTTTATCTTTTCCTCTAAATGTTCTGGGAAATTTAACTTATTATCTATCACTACTCCTATATCCTTTTCTGCATTCACTTCCTCCATCGCTTCATACATACTGTATCCTACCTTGTCTATCTTGCTTGTCCCAATCTGCATGTACTTGCATTTTTTGGATGAAAAGGCATTAACCAATGCTCAGACCATCCCTTCATGCCATCCACATCTCCTTGAAGCAAACCCACATCTTCCTTACTCCTCACTCTTCTATACAGCTTAGTGTCATCCGCATACAGGTATACCTCACTTCCATTAGTTATAACTTCAGGTAAGTCGTTGATAAATATAACGAACAGTAGTGGTCCCAACACAGATCCCTGAGGAACCCCACTTGTAATTTCCCTCCACCCCGAGCCTATTCCATTCACCAGCACCCTCTGCCTCCGATCTTTCAGGAAGGCTTCTATCCATTTCACACATTTCTCCCCTATATTATAGCTTCTAACTTTCTCTATTAACCTTTTATGTGGGACCTTATCGAAGGCCTTCATAAAATCACAATATACCACGTCTATTACATCACCATCCTCTAGAATTTGCATCCAATCATCTACCACCTTAATTAGCTGTAGTACCGTCGACCTCCCCGGCAAGAATCCGAACTGTCTCCCACTGAAAAGTTGGTTTGATTTCATATGCTCCATTATTCCTTCTCTAATTACCGTTTCCATTAGTTTACACACAACACTTGTCAAACTGACTGGTCTATAATTTCCTGGGTCATTTCTCTTTCCCTTCTTAAATATAGCTATTATGTTCGCCTCTCTCCAGTCCATCAGGATTTGTCCTGTATTAAACGATACCTCAAATAACATTTTCAATGGCTCTACTAACATCTCACCTCCTCCCTTTATGATTCTTGGGTGTATCCCATCCGGTCCCGGGGACTTACTTCTGTTCATTTTTTCTATAACCCTTCTTATTCTAGCATGGGAAAACTCTATTAGTTCTAGTGCAGGTGCCTGTTTGATGGGAATATTTGGTACTGCATCATCCGACTCTACTGTTATTACCCCCCAAAGTATTTCCCCAGCACCTCTGCTTTCTCCTTATCCGTCTCCGCTCTACTCCCATCATCCAACCCCCCTACCAGCTCCGGGATCCCTACTCTTCTCGTTAACTTTTCCTGAATGTACTTCCAGAATATTTTTGGATTATCCTTCACATTTCTTGCAATCTCTCTCTCCCTTTCCTTTACCCCCGTCCTTGTCTCCCACCTTATGTTATTGTTTATCTGTCTACGTTCCAAATCCACTAATTTAGCTTCTATACTAGACCCCCTGTTCTTTTTTAACACTTTTAACCTATCCCACAATCGTTTCTTTCTTCTTATCAAAGTCCACAGCTTTCTTTTCATTGGTAATTCTGGGTTCGTTCTTTTCCTCAATTTTGTTTTATCCTTATATTCCCTTACTGGTACACATTTGGATATAACATCCTCCAGTTTGACTCTAAACTTCCTCCACATTCCTTCAGCGTCTTCACTGTTCAAGTATTCCCCCCAGTCAATGTCCAGACACCTTCTCAGCAGCTCATAATCTACTCTGTCATACATGTATATTTTTTGTATTGCTTTTATCATCCCTCTCTGTTTTAATATTGCAACTAAAACTTATACAGGCATGGTCACTACGACCTATAGGGCTATCCACATTGACATGTTCCACTATATCCTCCTCATTGCTAAAAATTAAATCAAGTACACTCCCCTGCTTCCCATCTCTATATCTTGTCATCTCTGTAATATGTTATGTTAAAAAACAATCTCTTACTTTCTCTATAAACTTGTTTTCCAGGCTACCCTGTCCCGCTGGAGTAGTACAATTTGCCCAGTTGATCCTTGGCAAATTGAAATCTCCAATAAAAATCTTATGTTTGGTCTCTGTATTATCTATTTCCTCCATTGCTTTCAGTAGGTTATCATCCTCTTCCCTACTATTATTTGGGCTTCTATATATAGAGGCAATTAGAATTGACCCTCTTGTACATTTTACTTCAATACACAAATACTCACAATACTGCTGTCTCATATCCACCTCATTTACCTTGAGCTCTTTGCTTACATAAATAAACAGTCCTCTTCCAACCTCTGCTCTAATAGCATTCCTCTCGTACAACTCAAAACCCTCCAAACTATACTATACCAGTTCCCTTTCAATTCTAGCATTTTTTGGCCTTACTTCTTGTAAGGCTATGACATCAGGTTTTTCCTCTTCATCCTGCAACCTACATATCAGTTCTCTTTTCTTGTCCTGGGTAAACACATCAACATTACTAAACATAATCCTTAATCTTTCTACCATTCCTTCAGCAGCTACATCATCCCGCTCCTCCTGTCCTTTTTTAGCATCTGATTCCTCGATTCTCAATGGAAGAATATGATACAGGTCTACCTCGATTTACGATTGGGTTAAGTTCCTGAAAACCTGATCTTAAATAGAAAAATCGCATAGCGCACCCTAAAATTAATGGGGTAAATGGGGCTGCATTCTGGGACCAGCCAAAACCCAAACCCAAACACCTAAAAACCTATAATAATATCATAAATTGGCCACTTGCGAGTTTTGGTCTATAAAGGAAGTTGGAGCTGTAGACAACGATATTTAACAGAATCTGAAGCTAAAATACGGTCATAGAACATTATATAAATACATAAAACCCAATTCAACATAACATTTATCCATCAGAAACTTAGATTATTATTGCATTTCTCTTTAATATCAATGTTCACGGCTCTAACTTCCTTATAAACCAAAACTCGGAAGTGGTCAATTGGGTAATTGAATAGTGAGGGAGATCTGTACTATAGTCTGTTCGATTCTCAATAGACCACTTGCGAGTTTCAGGCTATAAGGAAGTTGGAGCTGTAGACTTCGATATATAGCAGAATATCCAGCTATAAAATGGTTGTACAGTAGTACATTCATAGATACATAAAACCCAATTCAACATAGTATTAATTCATCAAACACCTACATTATTATTGCATTTCTGTTGCATATCGATATTTACGGCTTCAACTTCCTTATAGACCAAAACTCGGAAGTGGTGAATTGGGTCATCGGATAGTGAGGGAGATCTGTACTACAGTCTGTTCGATTCCAGCTGATGGTAAATTTGATCCATAGCATCTGATTCCTGGATTCTCAATGGAAGAATATGATACTGCTGTCTCTGCGTCATAATACTACAGTCGGCCCTCGGGTAACGCGGCTTTAGGTGCCGCGGTTTTGCTCTAACACGGGTACCCCAAATGTGCTGAGTTAGCATCTAGCACGGTTTTGCTTTGGTAATGCTTATGGCGGGTGGCGGCTGGTCGGTATCTCTCGGCATCTCTCGGCCGGTGACGTCAGACTCGGCAGACCCGTATATACCGGCGTATAAGACACATTTCTCAGCCTCAAAAACCCTCCAAAACCATGGGTGGTCTTATACGACTAATATACTTTCAATGCAAGTGAATTTGAAGCGCCGAGATTCATCAGCTGATTTTCTGAGTGACCGAAATCGTGTGTGTTATTGTTGTTGTTGTTGTTCCCCAAGCTGCCTGGCCGAACAGCCCCAAGGCCCCGAGCAAGGCCAAGGCCATAACCAAGCGCCCCCACAGAACCCTCCCTGCCGACCACAATAAAGCCTGGGTGACCCAAGCCACTCCATGGCTGGGAGCTGAGGAGGGTGCGGAAACGCCCAGGAAACCAAAGCCCCACCCAGGGCCCTGTGACCCTCAGCAATTATGAAGAGAAAGTTGAGGGGCAAAGGAAAAATGTGACGCTTTGGCTTCCAATCTGCCAACTTTTAGGTTGGGAGGTCAATCCACGGAAGAGACGCCGTCACTTGAGATCTAGAAAATATATAAGTAAAAGGAACAGTCCGAGTAAGCTATGGGTATGGCAGAGATCGCTCAGTTCTCACTCTGATAGATCAGCCCATCAGTTTGTGTGTGTGTGTGTGTGTGTGTATTTACCTATTTGCCTATTTGTATTTACCTATTTGTAGTATACAGGAGTTGAGCTTTTTAGGCTCGTATTGTCCCGCTTCCTGAGTTACAATTATCTAACTTTGCCTTAAAAATATGAATGTTTTTGGCACACACCACTTCCTCTTCCAACTGATTCCACTTACTTATACTTCTGTAAGGGAAACTATACTTTCTCACATCTCCTTTACATCTTCCTTTCATTAGTTTATATCTATGCCCCCTAGTTCTACCATTATCTTTCACAATATAACCCTTCTTGTCCACCTTTTCGAGTCCTCTCACACATTTGTACATCATAATCATATCGCCTCTCTCCCTCCTATCCATTAGAGATGGTAAATCTAATTTCTTCAATCTCTCCTCATATGGTAATTCTCTCAGTTCTGGTATCATCCTAGTTGCAGCTCTCTGAACCTTCTCCAGCTTCTTTATATGCTTTTTTAGATGTGGTGCCCACACCACTGCCGCATACTCCAGTCTTGGTCTCACCAATGTTTTTATTATTTTCTTCAGCATCTCCTCGTTTATATAGTTAAAGGCTATTTTTATTCTGTTTAGCAGTCCATATGTTTCTCCCACTATCTTATTAATATGATTCTCAGGTGAAAGATCACTCCTAACAGTTATCCCTAAGTCCTTTTCTTTCTCTGATGGGTTAATAGTGTTTTCTCCTAACTTATATTCCGTATGAGGCCTTCTTTTACTTACTCCCATTTCCACTACATGACATTTATTTGTGTTAAATTCCATTTTCCACTTCTTGCTCCATTGATCTATCCTATCCAAATCCCTCTGTAATTCCCTACCACTGTTTTCATCTTCTATACGCTTCATGATCTTGGCATCATCTGCAAACATATTCATATATGCATTTATATCCTTTGGCATGTCGTTAATGTATATTAGAAACATTATGGGAGCCAGCACCGCTCCCTGCGGAACTCCACTTGTGACATCTTTCCACGTAGAAAATTTATCTCTGATAGTAGTCCTCATCTGTCTCCCTGAAAGATAGTCCTCCATCCAATTTAACAAACTACCCTGAATCCCTCCATACTCTTTTAATTTCCACTTCAGCCTGCTATGCGATACTCTGTCAAAAGCTTTCTTCATGTCAATATATACGCAATCCACCCATCCATCTCTCTCTTGTAATATGTCAACCACTCTGTCATAAAAACTGAGTAGATTTGTAACACATGAGGTACCCTCCCTGAATCCAAATTGCCTGTTAGATAGTAGATTATTCTTTTCCAAGTAAATCATCCATCTTTTCTTAATTATTTTCTCACAGATTTTGCACACTATACTAGTAAGTGACACAGGTCGATAATTCAATGGATGTTCCCTGTTCCCACCTTTATAAATCGGTACAATGTTGGCTCTCTTCCAGTCCATTGGTAATTTTCCCACTTCCAGAGAGTATTTCATTATCTCATATAAGGGTTTCACTAGTTCGTCAGCACATTCTTTCAAAATCCATCCCGCTACATTGTCAGGTCCCACTGCTTTTTTCACATCTAGTCCTTTCATTATTTCTACTAGCTCCTCTGGGAGAAAATTAATCTCTCCCAGTTTATCACCAATTTCATCTACCGGTACTTCTTCAAAGTTATCATCTTTAGTATATACTGAGTGTAGTGTATTGTTCATAATTTCACACATATTCTGGTCGTCATCATAAGTGGTCCCGTCAACCTTCAACCTGACTATTCTATCCCTTACCTTCATTTTACTATTTATAAACCTATAGAACAGCTTAGGATCACTCTTACATTTTTTCACAATGTTCTTCTCATATTCTCTGGCTTCTTGTCTCCTGATTGCAGCATATAAATTTCTTAATCTCTTGTATCTGTTCCAAGTTTCTCTATTACACCTTTTTCTAGCTGCCTTCCATGCTTGGTCTCTCTTTTCCTTGGCTTTCCTACATTTTTCATTAAACCAATCCTTTTCCTTCGCTGACCTATTACCTTGTTTAGGGACATATTTATTAACTCCTTCTTCATATATTGTTTTAAATACTCCATACTTCTGGTCTCCACTATTTCTCTGATAGTGACTAGTAACTCCAGTCAACATCTCTAAAGTATCGTCTCCGTGATTGGTAGTCTCCTTTGCATAGTCAAACCTAGTTTCCTTGTGCTCCTCCCTCTCCTCCATATTGGAATAACCCAATAGGATTTCTATATCCATTACAACGTGATCGCTCTTGCCCAAAGGTGGTAAGTATTTTATATCAGAAATTACATCTGGGTCTCTAGTAAACATTAGGTCCAATCTGGATGCTTCATCATTTCCCCTTCTTCTTGTATTTTCCTTTATATTTTGCACTAATAAATTTTCTGTTACTATATCCAGTAGCCTATACCCCCACGAGTTCACGTTGCTACCAGCTTCTCTCTGCTCCCAATCCACCTCTTTACAGTTGAAGTCCCCTACTATAATTAATTCATTGTTTCTACGAGTTAATTTTTCAATACAAATCATCTCATCTTTGATAAATTTGTATTCCTCCTCTTCCCAAGCCCCTGTGTAGGGCGGCATGTAGGCCACTACAATATCCGCCTTTTGATTGTCATCATCTGTCAATTCTACTGCTAATATTTCCGCTTTACTATTATTCAGATCAATCATTCTTGTTTTCAATTTATTATGTGTAAGAATTAGCACCCCTCCCCCCATCTTGTCTTCTCTATCCCTTCTCCAGATATTATAGTTGTTCCATCCCATTCCCTCCAAACTTATCCCTTTATTTAGTTTAGTTTCACATAGACACAATATTAAGGGCTCTTCCTGTCTGATGTAATCATTTATTTCTAATTTCTTTGATAGCAGCCCATCCACATTGCTATATATCTGTATGCAATAATGTGTGTGTGTGTGTGTGTGTGTGTGTGTGTGTGTGTGTGTGTGTGTGTGTTATTGTTCTTGTGTGGCTATGTCGGCCGTATCAGTAGGAAGTCTAAACCCGAGTTATTTCTGTATGCAATAAAATTTTATTATAATTATACTCTATGGAATTGAATTTAATTTTACCAAATATTATTCATAATAGTAAAAGCCAAAGAAAAATCCATTAACCCTTCCCGCACGGGCTCGCCCTCCTAAGGATGTTGTTGAGATCCGGGCGAACTGGCCGAAAAAAGTCTTTAATAGGCTACCCATATCTTTGTTATTTTAACTGCTAGAATATTCCCAAGCATCTCTAAACGTAGTGCTGTTTCCAATCTGTAGACTGGCATTAAGTAGAGCCCTCTAAGTTAACTGGTTCAGTTGTGATGACGATTTCTGTGGAGAGAGTTTCGAGGCGATGTTAGCAATATGGGACACTTTTCAACACTAAATTTGTTTTAGCAGACAACACAATAACAAACCCGACGTCTCCTTGTTTTCGGAGGTGCGCGTGTCGCCTCCGACCGGCTGTGTTTACACGCGTCGGACGCACGGCTTTCAAAACAAGCTTAATAGGCTTTCAAGCTTACGTATTTCAAGGGGACACCCGGGCTCCTGGCCATCTTCCGCGGTGTCATTTTAAAATGCTGCCCGGGCGGGAAGGGTTAACCCTTGGAATCCGGGAGGCCTCATATGAGGCAAAATGCACGGCTAAAAAGTCGCCGATATAATCATCAGAACTCGGCAACCACGAAACGTAGCGATGTCATCTCAACGACAGTCTACAGACAAGAAAACGTTCTACAATTTGCAAAAAAAAATGACTGCTCTAGGTGGTCTCAATCAGTAGCTACTGAATTATGAAGTTTGAAAATACCAAACTTCATATGAGGCCCCCCGGATCCCAAGGGTACTGTAACTGTAATGAAGGCGGTAGATTGTTGGCAAGTTTAGCAAAGCTGCCGCCGCCTGCCTTACTTGCAGACATGTGTTGTTTGTTATTGTTGTACTAAAGCTGAGCGGCATTGTTTTCGTGTCAAATAAATGTCATATAGTACCAATGGTCTTAATTCGATATATTATTGACCCCTAGTATGAAGGTATGTTGCCAACATAATAATAATGACAAATAAATAGATAAATTACTAATAAATGGTCAAAAAGGGGACTTTGGGGAAGTGGCTAGAACGAATTGAATTTTTCCCATATAACCTTTGCTTTATGTAACGCGTGTTTGCGTAATGCTTCCTGGGGCCGGTACGATATACCCGCGTTACCCGAGGGCGGACTGTATAGAGTTTTCAGAATTATCAACATGATACTGCCGTCTCTACGTCATAATACTATAGAGTTTTCAGAATTATCAACATATTTCGTTATATAATCTTGGAGGTAGCCGAGTAATCAGGATGGCGGGATAGCAATTTACCATCACCTGGAAAAAATTTGACTACTGAATGCAGAAAAGGATATAGGAGTAGTGATAGACAATAAGTTAAATTTCTCAGAACATTTAGCGGAAAAGATAAACAAAGCCAATAGAATTGTAGGACTGATAAGGAGGACATTTGTGTCACTTGGCGAAGAAATCTTCAGGAATCTCTATACAGCGCTGGTTAGGCCGCACCTGGAATATGTGAACCAGGTGTGGGCTCCATATACTGTATGGTAAAGGATATAGAAGCAGTGGAGAAAGTGCAGAGGAGAGCTAGCAAGCTAGTACCAACGTTGAAGAACGCGGGCTATGAGCAGAGGTTGAGGACACTGGGGCTTCCGACACTGGCATATAGGAGAAAGAGAGGGGATATGATAGAGACTTTTAAGATAGTGTCAGGAAAGTATGATGAGGATGTGTGTGAAGGTATCTTCTTGATGCGGGAGGGAACAAGAACGACAGGACACTCTAAGAAAATTTACAAAGCAAGAAATAGGCTTGAGAAGGCAAAGAACTCATTTTGTGATAGAGTATTTACCTAATTGTATTTACCTAATTGTAGTTTACAGGAGTTGAGCTAAGCTCGTGTTGTCCCGCCTCTCAGTCTACTTTTTATCCAATTTTTTCTTGAAAATATGGATGTTCCTTGCCCCTACCACCTCCTCCTCCAGCCCATTCCATTTGTCAATACATCTATAGGGGAAGCTAAACTTCCTGATATCGTTCTTGCAGGTAGGTCTTTTTACTTTGTAGCTGTGGCCTCTAGTTATTCCTGTATCCATAATTAATATATCCTCCTTATCCAGCCTCTCCAGCCCCCGGGTACATTTGTACATCATTATCATGTCTCCCCTCTCTCTCCTCTCTTTTAGACTCGGTAGATTTAATTTGTCTAGCCTCCCTTCATATGGCAGTTCTCTGAGACTTGGAACCAATCTAGTGACTGCTCTCTGGATTCTTTCTAACTTGTGAATATGCTTCTTTAGATGCGGGGACCACACCACTGCTGCATACTCCAATCTTGGTCTAATCATACTCTTTATAATTTTCGCTACCATGGTCTCATCCAAGTAGTTCAGAGCAACTTTCATATTCCCGGCCATTGCATACATTCCGCTAAAGAGCTTGTTAATATGTTTCTCTGGCGACAAATTATCTTGTATAATCAACCCTAAATCTTTTTCTTTTTTCGGCCTTGCTAATTATTATCTCCCATCCTGTACTCCCAATTTGGTCTATTCACACTTCTTCCCATATTTAACACATGGCATTTACTTATATTAAATTTCATTTTCCACTTGGTGCTCCATTCGTATATTTTATCTAAATCCCCTTGCAGCTCCTCACAACTACTTTTATTTGTTATTTGTCTCATAATTTTTACGTCATCTGCAAACATTGACATGTAAGAGTTTATGCCTATCGGCAGGTCATTCACGTATATAAGGAACATGAGAGGTGCCAACACAGATCCCTGTGGCACACCACTCTCAACTTTCCGCCACGATGAGTAAGTTCCTCTAATGTTGGTCCTCATTTCCCTATCTGTTAAATAGCTCTCCATCCATTTCAGAAAACTCCCCCTGACACATCCTAGCGTCTCAAGCTTAGATAACAATCTCTTATGTGGTACCTTATCGAATGCTTTGGAAAGGTCTAAGTAGACGCAGTCCACCCATCCGCCTCTTTCTTGGAGTACATCTATCACCCTACTGTAATAACATAGCAAACTGGTAACACAAGATGTCCCTTCTCTGAATCCAAATTGCTTTGGGGTTATTATCTTCTTTCTCTCCAACATTTTCATCCATCTCTTCCTAATTAGCTTTTCACAAATCTTGCATACAATACTAGTAAGTGAAACTGGTCTATAGTTTAGAGGGTCCTCAGGGTTTCCATTCTTGTATATCGGAATGATATTAGCTCTTTTCCATTCAACAGGAACCTGTCCTTTATCTAAGGAAGCTTGAATTATGTCCCTCACTGGCTCCACTAATTGCTCTGCACACTCCTTTAAAACCCAGGCAGACACTTCATCCGGTCCCATAGCTTTCCTTACTTCAAGTCCTCTCATCGCAGATAACAGCTCATCTCTAGTTATTTCAATCTTACTAAGACCACTCTCCAGTACTCCCGCCTGTGGTTCGTCAAAACCTTCCTCTCTAGTAAAAACTGACCCCAATTTGTTATTCATTACCTCACACATGTCCGATACATTTTCATACGTCCTAGCATCAACTCTTAATTTAGTAATTTGTTTCTTTACCTTCAACTTACTGTTTATATATTTATAAAATAATCTAGGGTCACTTTCACATTTATTTACTATGTTCTTCTCATAGTTCATTTTAACTTGCCTAATTATGTTAACATATCTATTCCTCTCCTGTTTATATTTATTCCGATTACTCTCAGTGTTCCTTCTTCTTAATCTAGCCCAAGCTGCATCACGCCTACCCAAAGCTCTTTTGCATTTCAAATTAAACCAATCTTTCTGCTTAGTAAAATTTCCAGTTTTATATCTTGGGACAAACAGATTGGTTCCTACTCTATAAATTTCGAGGAATCTACTATATTTACCTTGTACGTCCCGTTCCTTCAAAATAAGATCCCAATCTACTCCCTCTAAATATCTTTTCAAGGATACATAATCAGCTTTACTATAATTTAATCTGTCATTTATGTAGCTATTGTCTAATCTATTGGCATTACTCGAGGTCAACTTCCATTTTAGTAATAGGTGATCACTTTTACCTACAGGACATAGATAGTTTATATCACTAATTTCGTGAGGATCTTTTGTAAAAATCAGATCGAGTTTAGAAGGTTCGTTATTACCCCTCATTCTTGTATTTTCCTTCACATGTTGTGCAAGTACATTTTCCGTAACCAACTCCACTAGCCGACTTCCCCAAGATCTCTGATTTGGCCCTGCATCTCCCGATTCCCAATCAACCTCACTACAGTTGAAATCTCCTACCAAGATCAATCGATTCTTCCTTAAAAGCAATCTTCTCAACGACTGAATCATATCCTCTACCATCTCCTCAAACTCCAACTCCCTCCATGCTCTGGTCTTTGGTGGCATGTAAGCTACTGCTATGTCTTAGCTTTTTTCCTTCTATATCATTGAGTTCAACTGCCATTATTTCTGCCTTGTCATTATTTAACTCCACGTGCTTTGCTGTCATAGGGTTCTTAACTAATACTGCCACTCCACTCCACCTCCCCTTTTAACCCTTTCTATCATTTCTCCATATATTATATCCTTCACTAAACACTATGTTGCTGTCAAAGTCCTGGTTCAGCTTTGTCTTTGTCAAACAGACTATCTGTGGTTGATCTTTTCTTAATATATTATCTAACTCTACCTTTTTACTGTTTATTCCATCTATATTAGTGTAGTAGCACAGTATATTTGAATCCACCTCCTTGTTTCTCTTCCCTCTCTGCCTCCTACCAGGTTCACCTCCTCCTCCATCCCTTCCCTGACCCAGTTCCACCTCCCCCGCTAATTCTATTCTCCTCCCCCCTCTCTCTCCCTCTGTTCCACCCTCTCCACCACATCCTGGCTCTCTCTCCGGTCCCCTGCTCCCTGCATTATCTCTCGCTCCGTCTCCTTGCTTTGACTTCGTACTTGTCTCTCTGTCTCTTTCCCTATCACTCCTCTTACTTTCGGTTCTTGGTGGCTCCTGATGTACCACTTCCTTACTTGCCCTTCCCTTATTCTCCAAAAAAAATTCTTCTTTTGCTCTTCAGACAACTTTCCATTCTCTTCATCAGCCTTAGCTTGGAGTTCCCTTAACTGTTCTCGGTAAATGAGTGGAACGCACTGCCCCAGTATGTAGTCGATTCCGAATCAATAAGGGAGTTTGAAAGTAATCTTGATAAAGCATGGGGAAGACAAGATTTGAAGTTTGATTATAAAGCAAAAATACAGAATAGTAAAAATTTTGCGTCTGCTACCGCCGCCGCCAACACCGTGAACGACCGCAGCAGTGCAAGTACTGGTACTGAGCTGGATACACAGGCCTAGTTTGCCTTTTTCCAGAGGATCTACTGTAAGAAAACTGTAAGTATAGCAAATCACAAGACGAATATTTATTAGTGGCCCCTCCATCATTGACGAACATGCCTATTACATAAGGCATCCTCTTCAAACACTAATCCGCCGTAGTTTGAATCTACCGCACAGAGCATTTAAAAAACTGAGGAGCCTTCATCATGAGCGCACGCGACCTCACTCATGGCTTCAGTCATTATGAATTGGGTTCTCACTACGAAAAAACTTCGTAAAAAATAAAAACAAAAAGAAAATAAGAATAACTATCCAATAAGCTTTCCATCATATCGTGGATGTACTTGTGTGGATTTCTGACCAGACGCTGAATCAGGCGTCATTCCTCCTTTTTTTGCTCTGCGCTCAGCCTGCCCGGACGTACCTTTTAGGCTCCGCTGGTTCCGCATTCGTTGCGTCCCTAGTGAGTTTTTTCTCATTTGTTTACTCTGGGATGTATCGAGTAAGGTTAGGATAGGCGTAGCAGGAGTGTCCTGGGCTGGTTGCCCGCAGTGCAGTGTATTTTGGGTCGTATGTATGGGGCATCTATTTCGGATGTACCCTCGTGGTCCTGTTGTGGACACGTGAACTTTTCACAGTTGTGTTAGTTGGTGATGCAGGCGGCTTTCATTACGCGTTAATTATTGCTGCCTTTTATCCTTCTGATGAGGTAAGCTGTGTGTTTGCTGACGTTCCCAGCGTATTTTTCTTCACTTAGTGAAGTTTTTTCTGGGTCCGTGTCAGGCTTCCCGGGGTGGGAAGTTATCGCTTCGGTGGTGTGTTGGCGGTGGTTCCTGTTGTGATATTCCAGTGTGTGTTTATATTTCAACTATTTTCATGCCGTCTACCTAGGCCTAGCCAGCCGCTCGTAGCTTTGCCACATGTCTAGTGTTATTATTTATTTTTAAATATGCCCTACTGTGTCATGTGTATCCGGGTTTTAGTTGTGTATTGGCTAATTCCTCGGACTATATTTGTTTCCTGGTTTAGTTGTGTATTGGCTAATTCCACGGATTATGTTGTGACCTTGGTTAGTCGTGCGTGTCTCTCCTCGTGTCGTATTGTTCAGATGGTGCCTGTTCAGGGTGGGGTTTGCCTTCCGGCGGGTTTTTCTCGGTTTCACCATGAAAAATCCTGACCGATGAGCAGTGTTGGGCCACACGTGGTTTTTAACTCTGGCTGGTTCCCCGGCGTGGGGAGGGGTCTGTGGCTCTCCAGGACTGCGTCTCTGTGGGTGCCTGGTTTCAGGCCTCCTTTAAAATTCCCGGCGGGATGGCTGTACCCATCCTTACATATATATTTAGATATATAAAGAAACGACGTTCTTGAGAACACTCGTTTTTTATAGGTTTTTCTACCTGGTTTACGACAACCACAGGGAAAACCTAGCTGTTGTTTAGGCGTTCCTCCCCGGCGATCTTTTACAAAGAAGTGGGGTCAGGAACTTGTGGGGTTAACTTTTAGACTTCTCACCCGGCGGGTGCACCTGAGCAGGGTGGGATAAAACGACTTAGGTCTCTTATAGTTAACCAATCCATTTGAGTGATACTCTGTGTATCGCTGCCTTTACTCTTACGGCAATTGAAGGATCAGTGAGGTTTAACCAAATCGATTTCCACACCCGTCGGGTGCCCCTAAGAGGAACTAAGGAATTTATAAACAAATTCAATTTCGATTAACCTTAATTGGGTGATACTTTCAGTATCGCCGCCTTCTATTTTTACGACGATCGTTTGGGACAATTCGTTAAAAAATCAGATCTCGTATATTCCTGCCCTGGGCTATTCTACTAAAATATTTCAAGGGCCGGCGTCTTTATGAGGGGGGGCTTTGTTACAAAATTGAATCTTGAGACAGTCACCACCTCCTACAGACTATAAGTGCCATACTGGACCATTATATCAGAGGGTATTCTTCATGTTCTTTAGCTAAGAAGATTTGTTTAGCCTCTTTACACCCAGCCGCGTGGCGAGATGTGTTAGCTGTGTCTTTGCATCCCGTTACCCGGCGGTTTATTAACACTTGTATGCGAACACTTGGGTTAACCTTATGAGCATTAATTCCTGGAAATTTTTCTTTATTTTTCCAGAGCTGAGCTCCGGCGGACCAATACAGACCCGGCGGTAGTTTCCTCACACCAGTCTCTGTCATGGCTAATGTGGCCCCAGTTTTTGCCCTGTGCATTACCCCTACTTGCGCGGGTATCCCAATTTTTTGCGCATACCCTTTGCATAAGGTGTGTTAGATGTCTAGACCGTTCAAGGGGTCTCTGGGTTACACTTAATTGTTCATTTTGCTCCCAATTAGCCAATAAAGTCCTGTGTGACAATGACAAGACCGCGGCGGTAGCGTTGAGAGAGGTCAGACAACAAATGTCGGCCTATACTACCATTGTCGCACATAAGTCACTTCAATGTGACAACGTCCCACTTTGGGATAAGTTGCTGTCAGAGCACCCTCCCCCTAAACGTACCTCTAGAGTAACGGGTTTAAGCCGACAGAGACTAGCCAGGGTTCTGTATCGTCTGTGGAGACGTTTAAACGCCCGAGAGAGCCTACTCCCCCGGCAGCCACCTCCTCGTCGCAGGCGAGATCGAGGTCAAGGTCACCCCTCAGACAACGGTCTTCAAGTCGGGCCTCTTCCCCGGCTAGTAAGAAGTGTAAGACTGAAGCTTCCCCCAGTGGCCATGGTGGTGATTCTTCCAAACCTAGGTCTAGTTCGCGGTCACACCGTAGCCACAAATCCTCCAAAAAGGATTCCCATAAGAAGTCCTCTCGACATTCTACTAAGTCTAGTGCATCTCATCGTACCTCTACACCTGAAAATGTTTCTGTTACAGCCTCAGAGTATAGTGAAGCGCCTGTCCCTAAACAAGATTTACCTATTGATATTTTAACCCTAGAAACGGAAAGTTCAGGAAATTCAATAATTGAGAATGTTTTCAGACTCTCAAGAGAGCGTAGGCCAGAGCCTCGGTGTTTGGCGGTTTGCTCAGCCAGGGTCTGACCATCCACGTCCGACTCATACGAGTCACACAGTAGCCGATGTCCACAGGGACGCGGCGATCCCATCCTCTATCCCTGATTTATCTTGGAAACAAGGTGCCCCTGCCTCGGTGGGGTCTTCTCAGGAGGATCGGGAGGAACAAGATGAAGTGTCATTAATTTCAGATAGGGAGGGACAAGGGTCAGGCTCAGGCCTGGACGCCGCCCATGATAATACTGATTCACCTGAAAGTTCTGCACCTAACCAGTTTGTTACAGCACAAGAAATTGATGGGTTACTTACTCATGCTCTATCAAAATTCTTTAATCAACAACGAGAAAACCCCACAATGGACTTGGGGGCTCCCTTGACAGGTTCTGCGGTACGGCCTCTGATAACGTCAATCGATTTATCTAAGATTCCTAACCCTCCTACTCTGTCACCGGCAGGGAGCTCTAAGCCAGCTACGGCGGCATTCACTACGTCAAATGTCAGGGTCATTACGGATGTTAATCCACCCCCTCTAGACAAAGCGCCTCTTAGAAAAGTAGCTATGCCCCTGCTTTATGGGCCAGACGAGTCATGGGTCCCTTTGAACCCCTCTAAGCCAGAGCTTGCCCAGCCTACCTTGTCAGGGGAACTCCCGGTACCACGTGAGTGGTTTATCCAGGGAAATAAGTCTAAGAAATTAAGGGCATTGGATGCCTTGGGTAATGTTTTGGACGTAAATATCAAGGCTATACCTAGTTATTATCATCAGGATTATTTTGTTTATGCATCTAAGCCTGCTTTACCCCCTGCCTCAGCTTCAAAACTTTTTTCAGACTGGTCTAAGCTGGATGGGTTTAATGATATTAAGGCTCTGTCGGCTATTACTCCTGAACTAGATTTACAGACCGTCACAGACGAGACAGCTAATCCAGTGTTGAAGGTGGGACAGTTGGGACCAGGACCTTGGGTGGATTGGGAGGTAGAGGCTCAAAACTTTGCAACCACTTTCACTTCTAAATCTTCCCACCAGATCCCTCAGGATACACATTCATGGTTCTCAATGCCGGTAGGTTCTGCCGGCGGAGTTCCGTCAGCTTTATTTTCTTTTTTGGCTGCCCCTAAGATTAATCTTTGTGAACTAAAGGAACCATTCATTACCCCTACCCCTTCTCACCTAGACAGAGAATTTAGGCTAAGGGGAAAAGCTTTCCGCCTGTTTTCACAGTACATAGTTTCTCAACAGGTGGCTAAGTCTTTACTCAGGTCTACTCAGGCAATCGCAGACGCGGATGCTCGAAGATCAGTTGAATTATCCCGGCGTCTGATTCTTCAGTCGTCAATTCAATCCTTAGGTGACATACGCACAGCCTTACTTGAGGCGGTGCGAGCACGACAGGATCTTAGGATGTCCTTAGTTCGCAAGCTGCCTGATCGCATTGCTAACCAGGTGGTAATGTCCCCAGTACTTACACCTTCTTTAATGTCCCCTGATGTATGGCGAACAGTGTTTAACATGGCACAGGCCGTGAAGCACAGTCCCGCACAGGCTAAGAAACCCGCATTTAACTTCCCCAAACCTAAGCCTCCTACTAAAGCTCAGCCAGGGGGTTCTAAGCCGTTTCTTCCGCCTAAGTCCTCCCAATCCCCCCTGGGTCAGTTCAGGCATAGACAGAGAGGGTTTTCAGGACAGAGGGGACGCGGCCAGTATAAGCCGGGGCAGGGCCAGTCTTCGGCCCACACCAGCCAGCCGGCGAAGCGTCCAACACCACCAAACCCACCATAAAAAAACTAAAGTCTTTCTCACTCCCAGTGCCTATCTTAGAGCCGGAGGAACCGAGGGAAGTACAGCCGGCGAACCCTTGTCTGCTAACTGGGTCGTTCCGAACGTGTCACCAAGCATGGCCGTTAAAAACCTGGGCACGGATGGTGGCACGCAAAGGCATCACTTGGCAGTGGCTCCGGCGACCTCGCTTACGTCAGCCGACAACGGCAAATTGTGTTTCATTAGAGGTGGAGTTGCTGGTCCAGGAGATGATTGCCAAGAATGTCATCATCCCGGTACCTCCAGATTACCCTGTATTCACGTCAAAACTGTTTTTTGGTTCCCAAACGGGACAGTGTTCAGATGAGGCCGGTCGTAGACCTGTCGTATCTGAATCTTCACATTTACAACGAGTCTTTCAGAATGTTAACAGTTCATCAAATCAGGCTAACACTTCCGCCGGGTGGCTGGATGTTTTCCCTAGACCTGACAGACGCCTATTGGCACGTGTCGGTCAACAAAAGATTTCAAAGGTTTCTGGCCTTGAGGATCAGGCACCAAAATTTTGTTTTTCAGAGGATGCCGTTCGGTTTGAACCTAGCACCTCGATTATTCACGAAACTAGTCCGGCAAGCCCTGATGCCATTGTTAAAACAGGGAATCAGAGTGTTGTGGTATCTAGACGACTGGCTGGTGGTGGCAGAGACACAACAATTATGCATAAAACATGTCAATATCATTTTAAATCATGTCAAAACTCTAGGCTTCAAGGTAAATCTGGTAAAGTCAAACCTTGTTCCCTCAAGAGTAATTCAGTGGATAGGGCTGGTCTGGGACACCGCCGCTCTCACTCTGAGTCAGAGTGTGGACAATCGCAACAGGTTTCGCAGGAAACTGTTCAGGTTTCTTCACAGTCTGACTACGACACGAAGAGTCTGGGAGTCTCTGGTCGGCTCTCTCAACTGGATTCAGCTAACTGTCAAGTTGGGCCGGTTGAAAGTAAAACGATTAATATTGGAAGGCAACAAATATTTCCCACTCTTACCGGCGGGAAAATTATGGCCCATACCAAAATTAATCCACACCTTACTAGCGGTCTGGGCGAAGAGGGAAACATTGCACTCAATCATGTCATGGACCTCTCCTCCTCCAACGGTATGGGTAGACACGGATGCGTCAGGCACCATAGGGTGGGGATTTCAGTCAAATCAGGGGCACCAGGGTCAGGGACTTTTGGTCCCACTTAGAAATCTCTCACATAAATGTCAAAGAGTTACTAGTCCCCTTGTATTTCCTTCAGGCTCACGGCCCGGCGTTACGGGGCAAGTCAGTGGCCTTCAGAATGGACAATCTGAATGCAGTTCACTGTATTCAGAAACAAGGGTCAACGAGGTCAAGGAAGTTGCTACTCGTGTCGGAAGAGATTTTTGTTCTAGCCACCAGTCTAGATATTTATCTTCACGCATCTTATCTCCCAGGCGTAGCGAACGTCTGGGCAGACGCTCTGTCCCGGAGACAGAGCACGACAGTAGAATGGGAGCTCAAGCAACCCATTTTCGACCTAATGATTGCGGAGCTCTCCCATCCACAAGTGGATCTTTTTGCGTCCGAGGAGACTCACAAGCTCCCTCTATACCTCACCCGCCGGGCGATAACGCCGGCAGGGGGGCCAGACGCCCTAGTGACAGACTGGAACAGATGGAGCTCCATCTATCTGTTTTCCGCCGCCAGATGCGTCACTAATGTGCCACGTAGTGAACAAACTACGAGTTTATCGAGGCTTAGTCTCGCTAATCGCGCCCCTGTGGCCGGCGCAGGTGTGGTACCAGCAGTTAATAATGTGGTGCCCGGACCCGGTATCGCTCCCGGTCGGGTACTTCCACTTAGACACGATTGGCAACCTAGAGACCTCGCTGACTTTTGCATTATGGACATTCAGGAGGCCAAGTGGCTAGCACCATACGGTAGGGATGTGACCAATAAATTGCTCAATCAATATACTCAGTCTACTAAGCGACAATATCAATCTCATTGGAAAGCTTTTACTTCTTGGATTGTTAGAACGGAACAAACTGTACCCTCAGTGGCATTGGTTTTTAATTACTTGAACTATCTGTTTGAGCAGTAACGTTTATCTGTGGTTACTTTGAAGAATCACTTAACTGCGATTAGAGTGCCCTTTTTCGACCTTACAGGTCTATCCATACCGGTGGCGGAGGAAACAGGATTTATGAGAGCGTGTTTTAAACCCCGCCCACCTCCCCGTCAGCTCATGCCTACTTGGTCTCTGGACAAAGCTTTGTCTTTACTTCATTCTCGTCTGTATCAAAATACTGCAGACTTTGCTTTAATCTTAAAGAAGGCAGTTTTCCTTTTGGCTTTGGCCACCGGAAACAGAGTGTCTGAGCTGGCGGCGATGAGCGACACACCTAATTGTCTTAGGTTTGGTAGACTTAATGATTCAATTTCCATTGCACCCTCCCCGGCGTTTGTAGCCAAGAATGAGCATAGTGCACACGTGTTTTCTGAATTCACGGTGCCGGCGTTAAAAAGGGGAAAGGTGCATCATAATTTATGTCCAGTGCAAGCTCTAACCAAATATTTGAGAATAGCTCCTCATAACCCCCAAGGTGCTTTATGGGTAGCGAGTACGGGTAAACGCTTACTTAAACGGCGATTAGCCTCTCTTCTGGTAGAAATCATTAAAGAGAGTAATCCCGGCGTTGTGGGTAGGGCCCACGATTTACGCAAGTGGGCGGCCTCTTTACGTTTTCCTGAAAAACTTTCAGTTGAAGATATTGCGTCCACACAGTTGTGGGCGTCTAATCATACGTTTCTCTCTAGATACTTGTCAGTTGCTCTAGACAAACCTTCCTTACCATGTATAGCTTTAAGGCAGAGGGTCTAGGTGGCCCTGCAGTCACTTATGTTTATTTTCAAGGAAGGGGGGGGGGGGGGGGGTGCAGTCAGTTGACATAGGACACCCTAGACCCCGCCGGAGTATGAGAGCTGTGATACAATTTAAGGTTAAAATGTGATATGAAAATTTCTCTGCGAGAATTTGTGCTAGTACAAAGTTTAGTACAAAACAACGGTGTTGTTATAGTAGTTTTAGCTGCGAAAGCAATGTAACATTAGTTTCAATGGAGTTCATTAGCAATTGATCTCCACATGTATTTTGGGGTTTATGATGTGCACATATAAACTTATAACTTATTATTTTTGTCACCACTCGTTGAGTGGGGTGCCTTTTGTAACTACAGATCTGTGTTCCGAATCTTCCGGGTTACCTATTTTGTCGGGCAGGCTTCTTTGAAGCACGCACCTGCCTGAACCCCCTTTTTCTTGTATATTTCCGGCCTACGCCGTATTAAATACATTTTTCAAAAGTAAGAATACTATGTGGTTGTTTTTATTATCTGCTTTTCTAGAGTTATGATATGATTACGAATGTCCCCCTCCAGTCTTAGATATCAGGCATGTTCGTCAATGATGGAGGGGCCACTAATAAATTATAGGTTTGACTCCTGTAAGGAGATAAAGAAAACCTAATATTTAGTAGTGGCCCCGTAATCATTGACGACTGGGGCCCTCCCGACCGTCCCCTTCCCATTCGTTGATGTATTAAGGATTTTGGTTTACTTGATATGTCAGTGAAGGAGGAATGACGCCTGATTCAGCGTCTGGTCAGAAATCCACACAAGTACATCCACGATATGATGGAAAGCTTATTGGATAGTTATTCTTATTTTGTTTTTTGTTTTTATTTTTTACGAAGTTTTTTCGTAGTGAGAACCCAATTCATAATGACTGAAGCCATGAGTGAGGTCGCGTGCGCTCATGATGAAGGCTCCTCAGTTTTTAAATGCTCTGCGCGGTAGATTCAAACTACGGCGGATTAGTGTTTGAAGAGGATGCCTTATGTAATAGGCATGTTCGTCAATGATTACGGGGCCACTACTAAATATTAGGTTTTCTTTATCTCCTTACAGGAGTCAAACCTATAATACAGTACTGTATTCTTAACCTCTTCTGTACTAGCGACGTCTAATATTATTATGTTCCCTCCACCAACCGACTTTACTCCTAAGCTCAATTAATGAAATCAACAAATACATGTGGCAGTCCAGGGATTCCAACCTAGGATGCTCACACCCAATTTCAGTGCATTTATCCATTGCGCTACATTTAGACAATTTTATGAAACTCAGGAAGGATATATAGTATATTAGCTAAAAGGATTAATTGAGATAGTCTGTAGCCATTTAATTAGTAGACGCCCTTCCTATGATGAAAAAAATCGTTAAATAGTTGCCCAAAAATATTGGAAAGTATATCACCGGTACAGAAGGGGTTAAGGAATTATATCTAGGACTCAAATGGCTATTTATTTTTACCGGTAACTTTGAAGCCAAATTTTCATGGTACAGGTCTTCCTCAATTTACGATTGCATTACGTTCCTGAAAACCCGATCTTACCGTAGGGTACAGTAAGTAATAAGAGTCCCCCCCCCCTCCCTGTCCCAAGCAATGTGGCCAAAATGGCAAGATAGAACAACCTCCCACCTCAAAAGATGAAGGAATACTGGCTCTCCCAGCCTGCAGAGGCTTGCATTTAAGCTGAGAAGTGTTGCCAACTCTAGAGCAGTGCTCAAACAGTTGTGGTACCAGGCACTGCCTGATACTGGCAGTTACAAGGAAAGTACATTATTGACGGCTCCCTGCCGTCGCTGGTACAGAAGGGGTTAAATACAAAAATTGTATAGCAAACTCAAAAATTAATGGGGTAAATAAGGATGCATTTTGGGACCAGCCAAAACCAAACACAAACACCTAAAAACCAGTAATAATATCATAAGGCCATCGGATAGTGAGGAAGACCTGTATTGGCATAAGGATAGTAAAATGCTCTGAAGGATCCGAACCATGGTAGGTATGAAAAATATAAACTTAGTACCGTACTAAAGAACTACGATATACCTTGTTTAATTTAATCTGACGGTAAATTGAATCCCTTAGAAATTTTTTTTTTTTTTTTTTTTTTTTTTCTCTATGTGATTGAGGGAGGCAAAAGTCATAACTGCCTATAGCGAGTGCCTCCCCCATAGTTGAAAGAGTGACAGGGCCAAAATCAAGGGACGTTCGAGCCAAAATGCCTGGACACACAGAGTTTGAAGCAAGTTAAGTCATAGGAAGAGGGAAAGACTGATTCTGGGAGAGAGTTCCAGAGCTCAGATGTTGAGTAGAAGAAAGTTTGAGGGTAACGTTTCACTCTTGGGTTGGAGAGTTGCACAGAGTAGGGGTGGGATTGAGTTGCAAGACGGGTACCACGTGCCCTACGTAAAGGAGGTGGTATGCACTGGGATAGCTCTGAGGAACACTGATTATTATAGTAGCGATAGAATAGCGAGAGAGATGCAATATTGCGGCGGAGAGAGAGAGATTGCAGAGAGTTGGTGAGTGGACGGGAGTTAATGATACGAAAGGCCTTCCTTTCAACTTTGTCTAGGAGAGCGGTGTGAGAGGAACCTCCCCACACATGTGAACAATACTCAATACATAGGCGCACTATGCCCCTGTACAGAGCAAGAAGCTGTGCAGGGGAAAAGAACCCCCTAAGGCGGTTGAGCACACCCAGCTTCTGGAGGATGCCTTAGCAAGACTGGTAATATGGTCCTTCCAAATGAGAGCAGAAGAAAAAGACACCAAGAATATTGAGAGAAGATGAAGGGTTGATTTTTGTATTGTTGAAGAATAAGGGATAGTCCGCTGGGAGATCCTGACGGGTAGATAGATGGAGAAATTGGGGTTTGGAAGCATTAAAGTTAACAAGGTTTTCTCTGCCCCAATTGGAAATAGTATTTAGATCAGAATTTAAGAGTTCTATGGCTTCATTACGTTTGTCGTTGAGGGATTGCTGGCTGGGGCGTTCTGGAAAACTAATGGAGTAGTGTAAGGTTGAGTCGTCTGCGTATGAATGGATGGGAATTAAGGTACAGTTAAGGAGAACATTTATAAAAAATTAGAAAGAGAATAGGAGATAGGACAGAGCCCTGAGGAACACCGGAGTTTATAGGGTGAGGAAGTGAACAATGGCCGTCCACAACCGCAGCTATGGAACGGCCGGAAAGGAAATTAGAGACAAAGGCACAGATGGAGGGATAGAAACCGAAGGAGGGTAGTTTAGAAATTAAAGATTTATGCCAGACTCTATCGAAGGCTTTCGATATGTCTAGTGCAATAGAAAAAGTCTCACCGAAGTCCCGAAAGGACTTCGATACTTAATGAACAAAATATGACGGTAAATTGAATCCCTTAGAATCTAATTTATCGATACTTAAACAAAATATGAAACCACTATGTCTCGCATCATAGCAAGACCAAGTTTATATGATTGCCACCCTACTTCACTACAAAATGTTCAAAATATCCTAGAAATCTTTATGGGAACCTTGCAATTGCCGACTTGCGAGTTTCGTTCTACAGTATAAGGAAGTTGGAGCTGTAAACAACGATATTTAACATAATTTACAGCGAAATTACGATCGTAGTACATATATAAATACATAAAACTCAATTCAACATACCATTTATCCATCAGAAACGTACATTATTATTGTATTTTTGTTTAATATCAATGTTCACGGCTCCAACTTCCTTATAGCCTGAAACTCGAAAGTGGTCAATTTACCGTTAGTTGAAAAGAATCAGGGTATAATAACTATCAGTAACTTACCTATAACTGTTTCACGATCATACCATTTCTGAAATATACAATACAGGAAATTATAAAGATGCTTTAAAAGATACATAGAAGGCCTCGAAGTTGGACGAACCTTAAGTTTTATATAGATGCTGGTTCCATGTCATCTCAACCAGTAGACCATTTCAACAAGTAGCTCTCAACCAGTGCCAAATTAACCCAGACCAACCAAACCAGTGCCAAGATATAGTACTAACCTAACCTAACCTAACTGTATTGGTTGATTTGGTACTGATTGAGAGCTACTGGTTGAAATGGTCTACTGGTTGAGTTGTCCGGTCACCATAGACGATATAAATGATAATGTACACTCGACCAAAAAACAATCTTTATACTGGTGAGCTGTAAATAATCTAGTGTGAACGGAATGAATTGGGTGAAACGTACGACTGTGAGGTATTATCATAAGATTTAGACCCACTTCCAGAATGTTTAGAGCGTTAGTGTAAAGATTGTTTTTTGGTCGAGTGTACAGTCGGCCTAATAAGTGATGTCTCAGCACCCATTATATTTTGATCAATAATTGGTATCAGCAATATTTACACATGGTTTCTTCTTTTGAGTGAGATATACAAACATGTTCCTACACTTACCCACCCTATTCAACATCTGACAGACATTAATACAACACAGAGAGAGCCAAACGTAATGACAGCTGAGTATTGACTTATTAGCGCCACTGTACAGTACAGTACCTAGAGTTGAACACGGTAGCATGACCAGTATCTCTAGTGGAAGATAATGTTGCCCACGCCTTATAGATAGCTTTAAGCCGGTATCACACGGTCGTTTGCAGGCCAATTTGTAGCCAGCACATCAAGATTCTAACAAACATTCCATGATCAACATTTCTGGACTATTTTGCACTGGTATCGAAAACTAGACTGTTGGTAGATAAATGTAGGCAACCGAAATATTGTAAATGTTGACCTCATAAGCTGCCAGACCAATGTTGAGGATAAATGTTGAGTGAAAAAGCTCTTGTGTGATACCGGCTTTAGTTGTAGGCCACTATAGGTAGCGCCAGCGAACTTGACAATAACTTTATTCCTAACGGGTACATCACACAGTCAGGAGTGCGAGCTAGTCACTAGGAGTAGGGGACAATTCGGACTCGCGGGCCTATTCGCGGTGAAAATCGATGACTCCTAGTGACTCTAGCGACTTCTGTTAGACTCCCACTCGATCACGGTGAAAATCGATGACTCCTAGTGATTCTAGTGACACCTGTTAGACTCCCATTAGCTCGCACTCCTGACTGTGTGATGAACCCTTTAACTTCTTATAACTCAAAATTAATGAAAGCAACCGGGCTTACATTTCTATCATTTGGAAGAGTCCACCAGGAAATATGGGTGGATATTTACAGCCAGTTTGCTCTAGACCCTCTTGAGTTACAGAGGTCAGGGATAATAATAATAATAATAGTTCTTAAAGCTAGCGCATGCTAAGCCAGCTAAGGATAACCCAATAAGGCCGATTAGGTGTATTTCCATTGGGGTCCTGTACTACTACCCCATCCCCTTGCTCAACTCCCGCCCCACCCGCCAACAACACTTCGCTCTCGCTGCTCGAAATTTGACCATAACTTGAGTACTCCATTGCTCATCCCCTTATTTGTTTGCATGAGCTGTAGCTAAGTCATAGCTTAACTGCCCTGTAGTTGCTCTGCATGTAATTTTGCTGTGTTTTTGACTGATAAACGTTTGTTTATCGAGACTGCTTTTGTTTACATTTGTACCGGTTAGTGACGAC
Organism: Paralithodes platypus; assembly: GCA_032716605.1. NCBI lineage: Eukaryota > Metazoa > Arthropoda > Malacostraca > Decapoda > Lithodidae > Paralithodes > Paralithodes platypus. The sequence continues at coordinate 48,421,772 of CM064506.1, forward strand.
CAACGCTCTAAAGTAAACAAACTATTTGCTTGTTTCATATTATAAAGTTCTAGCACTTATTGTAGATATTTTAGCCCTCACTGTAGTTAAGTGCTTAGCAAACCACCCAGTAGTTATCTTGCATGACATTGTGCTGTAGTTTTGACTGATAAACGTTTGTTTTTCAAAATTCTATTTGTCAAGTAGAGAGACGCCGCCGATACTAGCGCCACCCGTGTACGCATAAACAAACCCTCTTCTTGTATTTTATATATCAAAGTCTAGCCAATACTGTACTTGGTTGAACTTTTTATCTTGGTTATCTATATTAATTGCACACACTAACATTTGTTAAAGGTGGTGGGGCATGTAAAATTAATTCATAATGTATTTAAAGAGATGTTTAGATCTCCAGTAATCAACCTGACTACTCCTTTGTCAAAACTAATCTTCAATATTAGAGAACAAATAAAAAATAGATATTGAATTGCGACCCCTTGCAACTAGTACTCACGTGAGGATGTGACGTAGGCCCAGGCAAACATTTGCGAAGTAAACATCAGCAAGTATAGCAAAAATGGTGAATAGGTGTGCTGTTTTCGGGTGTAGCAACATCCCTGGACCAAACATAGCACTACACAAGTTTCCAAGTGATCCATACCATTGTAACAAATGGGTGAAGTTTATACAAAGAACCAGAGTGTGGGAGGCAAAGCCCAAAACAAGCTTCATATGCAATGGACATTTTCGTGATGAATGCTTTGACAATAAAGTGCGGTGGAGTATGGGTATGGCTAGATACACCCGCTGATTGCCTATACGGACTGGGGTCTTGTCACGCCCAGTGCCAGGTCCGTATATATACGGACTCGCCGAAAGAAAATCGTAGCAGCGAAACGACTGCACCTATAGCTTTCATATTTCTACCACATGTACAGTTCCGGACAGATTAAACAGCAACACCCCGTCCACCAGCTGTGTGGTTTGGGGCTCTGCGGATTTGGTAACACTGGCAGGAGGTGGGAGGGATGTGGGTGGATGATGAGGGGAGGGATGTGGGGGGTTTAGGGGGGAGTGTGGGAGGGCGAAGAGGCAGTAATCATGGTATGGCTGGTGGGAGGGGGCAAACGAGTGACGGGGTAGGGGAGAACAGAGTGACAAGCAAATTTTCCTATAGAATAAGCTACTCCCACAGGATTTTAAATTACATACACCTACAATATCACTGTATGCTACATTTAACAAATTTAACAGTCTGCTCTCCCCTACCCTGTCACTTGTTTGCCCCCTCCCACCAGCCACACCATGATTGCTGCCTCTTCACCCTCCCAATTTCCCCCTAAACCCCCCACATACCTCCCCTCATCACCCACCCACCCACATCCCTCCCACCTCCTGCCAGTGTTACCAAATCCGCAGAGCCCCTCACCACATAGCGGGTGGACGAGGTGTTGCTGTTTCATCTGTCCGGGACTGTACCTTACCCTTCTGGCTTCTTGCTACCACCACCCCAACCCCCTCCCCCAATCCACTCGCCGACCATGGGTCGCCGCATCAGGCCATCACAAAGGAAAACAAGGAAAATATGTGGCGGCGAAACGACTGCACCAATTGGTTCCATATTTGTGTGACAAGTCCCCTACCCTTCTGTCTTCCCCCCACCACAACCCCATCTTCCTCCCACCACCCACTTCAAGCCTATCCGTAGATCATCACATAAAAAAAATGAAAATCCGTGGTGGCGAAACTACCCCACCAATCGGCTCCATATTTGTAACAAGAGTCAATTACCCTCCTACCTTCCCCCCACCATCCCCCAAACCATCCTCCCATCCATACGTGCTTGCCAATTTCAGGAGTCAGGAGAGTGGATAATATGGGCTAACTTAAGCCTAGCCCAAATTATACAGTCAGCGTCGATGGATATAGGCCTAACCTAGGCTAAAGAAATGTATTGGCTGAAATTCAACTACTGTACTAGCAGGCTAAAAAAAAAAAAAAAACAAAAAAAAAAAAAAAAAAAAAAAAAAAAAAATAAAAAAAAAAAACCAGTGAGTGGCGCAATCATTGTCGGGAAGGATATGTTAAATTAAAATGTAAAACTTGCAAACTAAACAAACCAAAATTGGGACAAGGACAATATAAAGTCAAATTAAATTATCAAAATCGCTATGTGGAAACAACGCTTACTAAAATGAAAATTATTAAATAAAAGAACACAATCCACCACATAGGGTGTACATTACTACATGAGCAAGTTAATCTGTTTCCCAAGCAAACTAATAGCACATATAACAACGCACTATCGTCACGTTAAAGGAAGTAGTCAAGTGACCAGGCGTACGGTCATCATGTTTACATAAGTCGATCGCCGCGGTTAAGTTCCTGTCTATTTTTATGGCGATTTTTTCTGTTATGTGCACCCTGTTGGCAATGTATATGATGATGACAATAAGTCATGGAGGCGTGAGGGGCGGGCTTTCATTATTGTATCCAAATGCAGTCAAAATAGACGGGGACATGATCGGTAGCGTCCGCCGCGGTTCTGAGTAGTGTAAACAAGGCGGGTGGTAATCACAGCTGCTTCTCCCTCCTCTCCTGCTGCTGGATCTCGTCCTACAGGTTCATACATATAAGCCTGGACAGCACCAATATTCATCACTTGAGGTTCTTCGCCATAATCACGGTTATCACCCTCAGTATTGGCAAACGAATCGGAACTACTGTCACTATCCTCCATTTCCACCTGTCAGAAGAGCTTGTTGTGTTCCTGGGCATACGTCATCAGAGCGCTTAAACTCCGAATCAAGAAAAGTGTCACCCATATCTTATTTTGGCCATTATATAAATAATTAAGCCATTGTAGCAGAAAATATTGCACCAAAAGCTATAGTGCACACTGCCGGTAATGATTGTGGAGGAAAATAATAGCATGCACACCCACCTTTAAGATAGTTTAAATATTGGGTTAGAATAATTTAGTTACTGTAATACTTTTTGATAGCCTATTTATTAAGCACATTTCAGATACCTGTCACCATATTAATAGGCCTCTCACACTCTTGCCAGGGATATTACTAACTCCATTATTATTATTATTATTATTGTTTCGACCATTGTATGAACTAATATACAGGCTTTAGCCTAACTGTGTCATACTGTTAACATAAATTTGTGTTATTTTCAGGCATAAAATTGTGTTCTATTGCTAACATATTCTTTTTGTGATTTACAGGCATTAATTGTATCATATTGCTAAAAAAAAATGTTTTACTGTACTGTATACTGTTTTCCAGTGTGCTCACTAGGCTAAATTAACCCTCTCCCACTTTTTCTTTCCAGTAAATTTTTTAACAAATGTTATTCTATTTGTGATTTTCAGACTTTAACTGTGTCATACTGCTAACATAAATTTTTGTTTTACTTTCAGGCATAAATTGTGTTCTATTGCTAACATATTTTTTGTGATTTACAGGCATATTAATTTTATCATATTGCTTGTGATTTTCAGGCATTAATTGTATCACATTGCTAACATAATTATTTTTTTTTATTTTCAGGCTTATAATTGTACCATTTTGTTAACATAAATTTGTGTGATTTTCAGGCATATTGTGATTATATTGTCATGGCGCCGCAACGAACCTGCACGAGTTGTTCCGGTAAGTTTGGCCCTACCAATCCATGTTTGTTGATACTAATGTCCATATTTGTAGATTCTGCCAGCTCCGAGAGAAGATGGCGGATGAATTGAATGCAGCTCACCGCAAGATCGATGCCCTGACTACGAAGCTTGAATCCCTTCAAGAATTTGCCACACTCAACGTAGGAGTGCCCTCGGCCCAAGAAACCACTACGATGTCAACCGCCATTCCAGTGCATGCAGTACCGGTACCGGTACCCACACCAGCAGCTACCTTAGATGTTACAGAAAATAATAATGACTCTACTCTCACCCCCCCCCCCCCCCCCCCCAGGACAACTTTCAGTTAGTGAGAAACAATGTGCGACCCAGTACCAGTACCAGGAAGGTCATCCCGACAACATGGCAAAACCGCTTCAAAATTCTTGCTATTGACACGGAAGAGGAAACAGAAGAAGTTCGGCTTGTGGGCGACTCCATGGTCCGTGGCCAACTAGCCGAGTTCTGCGCCAGGGCACCCAGGACCAGAAAGCGTTTCTGTATCCCGGGCGGCGGCGTGGACGACATTGTTGCGGCTGTGGAAGAGGTTTCCAGGCTCGCCCCCGCAAGCACTACGTACGTCATCCACGTTGGATCTAACGATGTCCAACGGACGCGGTCAGAGGAACTAATTTGCAAGTACCGGCGGCTGATCAGGTCCTACAAGGAAAAATCTAATAGAATTTTAATTTCAGGAATTGTTCCCCTGATTGATGTAGAAAACCGATTCTACAACATAGCTACCAGTACTAATCGCCGACTAGCCAACCTCTGCAGGGAGGAGGACATCGGCTTTGTCGACACGTGGGATAATTTTTACTATGATAAATCTTTGTTTTCAGGAGATGGTGTTACATCTCAATGAAGTAGGAGCTGCACGTCTTGGTCGTCTGCTGAACGATGCAGTCAAGGATTTCCGTTCAAAAAACGGGGCCAACCGGGGGTATCCAGGCAGGGTAGTGTAAGTCAAATACGAACTGAAAATTCAGACAATGCGCAGTCAGTAACATCCAAATCTAATACTCTTAAGGTGTTCTATGTAAATGCTCGTAGCATACGCAATACATTTTCAGATCTAGAGGAAATCGTATTTACAGAACATTATGATATAATCGGCACATTACAGAATCTTGGTTAAATACGGAAGAAAGAGACTTTCTAGCCGAATATACGCTTCCTGGTTGTTGTTGTTGTTGTTTTTCCCCAAGCTGCCTGGCCGAACAGCCCCAAGGCCCCGAGCAAGGCCAAGGCCATAACCGAGCACCCCCACAGAACCCCCCCCGCCGACCACAATAAAGCCTGGGTGACCGAAGCCACTCCATGGCGGGGAGCTGAGGAGGGTGCGGAAACGCCCGGGAAACCAAAGCCCCACCCAGGGCCCTGTGCCCCTCAGCAATTATGAAGAGAAAGTTGAGGGGCAAAGGAAAGATGTGACGCTTTGGCTTCCAATCTTGGTAGATTAGGAGGTCAATCCACGCAAGAGACGCCGTCACTTGAGATCTAGAAAATATATAAGTAGAAGGAACAGTCAGAGTAAGCTATGGGTATGGCAGAGATCGCTCAGTTCTCACGCTGATAGACCAGCCCATCACCATCGCTTCCTGGTTATACAATGTTTTGAGAAAAGTCGGATCAATAGAAATGGAGGAGTTCTATTTTTTATAAAGGAAAGTCTTAATCCCGTCTTAATGTCAAAACCTCAAATTGCGAATATAGACATATCTTACGTACAGTACTATTAAATAATAACCGAGGACCTAAAATAACACTAGAGTGGTCCCTCTCATTTAGCGAATTCATTAGTCTAGCCAAACCATCGCCAAAAGTGAATTTCGCCAAACGCGAATAGTACTTTAAATGGGAAAATTATCCATTAGTCTTTGACGAGGCCCGAGTTCAACCTTTTGGGCCTTTTCAAACCGCCCGCCATGCACATCGTCGATTGCCGAAACACTCAGCGCCGTCTGCTTACTCTGTTTTTGCTAGAAGACATAGGCCTAGCCTATATATCTCCACAAAGAATTGACCTAACCTAGGTTAGATGTACTGTATATCAGGCAGCAGAATTCATTGTTATCTTGTGAATAGTCTTATTGATAAGGAATAACCACATAACCTTAGCAACAAGTTGCTGAGTCACTAGCTAGGTGTGACGTCTACCAGCGTTGGCAGAATCGCCTCTCGGTAGCCACTAGCGCTCGCCAGGGACATCGAAATGGACTACAGTTATCAGAGAATGTTGTTCTTTCTTTCCTAGCAATCGTATTGTCACAGACAGTCTAGTGGTGGTCTTTGTTTTTGTCTGTGACAACGGGTTATATTTTATATCAATAGTAGTGATGATAGCACCAGCGTGGGAAGAGAAAGACTTTTTAGAGCGAGATGGTAGTGAGTGTCTGTAGGTGCGGGCGCTGTGTCACGTGACACCTGCTGTCTTGTGCGTCTCGGCTCGTGATTGGCCGACCATCGGGGCGCCTTTTGCGGGCTCCTGTGTAACTAACCCTCCTACACGAGGGTTTCCCCCATGAGCTGTCCTCCTCAGGACAGGCTAGGCGCGCGTGCATCTAACATCCCTTTGCTTACTCTCCTCCCGATCACCACCTTTGGAACTGTTTTTCTCTCTCTGAATTCTTCTTTTCCATTACTTCTCGCCTTTATTCAATTACTTATCCCCTTAGTTCTGCATACGGTTTCCCATAGCCGGCCCATTGTATTGCATGCATGCGCCGTCCTCTGAGATATTTACATGTACTTAGAATAGGGTTTTTGAGGGTTCTTAGTTAGTATAGGTTATTGAACTCTGTGTGTCTCCATTATTGATTTAGTGTTTCTACTCTTTTTATTTAATGGCTAGACTGGGATAAGGTAACTGTAGTCATTGTCATCGATGTGTGTACGTTTTGCTTATACCTACGCGACTTCGGACCGGTCCTGTGGTAGCCTGCTGTTCTGTTTTTTTCGTTTGTGTCCTTTTGCGAGTGCAGCTTTGTGTTGACTGAGGGCGGTTTTGGCCTGTGCCAGTTATTCCACACTTTGCTGCCTCTTTGCTTGGCTTTAGAGGGTCGCCAGGACAGAACCAGATACTTGTGATCTGGATCAATCAACGGAGCACCCTAGTCTATTAACGTAAACTTAAAGGATTGCAGTCTTAAGGACATCGCTAGGCTGCGAGCCAGTCTTGCTCAAGCCCATTTCCTTACCTAGATGTACTCCCAGCTATAGACATTATTAATTGAGTAGACACTTAATTAGTACTCAATATAAAGCTCTTTGATATGTACGCATTATATTATTCACGGCATTTATTAGTCTAGGTTTGTTGCTGAGCCGCACAACCATAGTAGACTGTTTCGTTGATGAGGAAGTACTGTCTTTTAGTGTCGAGCATTACTACCGTTGCGCATTTATATTATTCTCGTGTCAGTTACCATTATATGTCGCTATCTTTTTAGTGCATTCGATTTACACGTGTGGTGTCCTGCCTCCTGCCTTTATATAGTTTTAGATACGAGCATCTTATGAGCATCAGACTTTCTTCAGAAGTTTCCAGTTCTATGCTGTAGGACTATACTTCACTTTCTTTCAGAAAGGAGTGAAGAGTTTATTGTTGTTTAGAGTAACTGTATTGTAGCATCTTTTATTGTATTAAATCTTGCAGTGATTTAATTGACTCTTTCCATAGATTATCCTTTTTATAAATTTTAACATAACTTGCATCTTGTTTTGTTATCAGGCTATACCAGTGTGGGTTAGCCTGA
>CM064506.1:48429290-48492449 GCA_032716605.1 Paralithodes platypus
ATCATTGTCGGGAAGGATATGTTAAATTAAAATGTAAAACTTGCAAACTAAACAAACCAAAATTGGGACAAGGACAATATAAAGTCAAATTAAATTATCAAAATCGCTATGTGGAAACAACGCTTACTAAAATGAAAATATTACATAAAGAACACAATCCACCACATAGGGTGTACATTACTACATGAGCAAGTTAATCTGTTTCCCAAGCAAACTAATAGCACATATAACAACGCACTATCGTCACGTTAAAGGAAGTAGTCAAGTGACCAGGCGTACGGTCATCATGTTTACATAAGTCGATCGCCGCGGTTAAGTTCCTGTCTATTTTTACGGCGATTTTTTCTGTTATGTGCACCCTGTTGGCAATGTATATGATGATGACAATAAGTCATGGAGGCGTGAGGGGCGGGCTTTCATTATTGTATCCAAATGCAGTCAAAATAGACGGGGACATGATCGGTAGCGTCCGCCGCGGTTCTGAGTAGTGTAAACAAGGCGGGCGGTAATCACAGCTGCTTCTCCCTCCTCTCCTGCTGCTGGATCTCGTCCTACAGGTTCATACATATAAGCCTGGACACCACCAATATTCATCACTTGAGGTTCTTCGCCATAATCACGGTTATCACCCTCAGTATTGGCAAACGAATCGGAACTACTGTCACTATCCTCCATTTCCACCTGTCAGAAGAGCTTGTTGTGTTGCTGGGCATACGTCATCAGAGCGCTTAAACTCCGAATCAAGAAAAGTGTCACCCATATCTTATTTTGGCCATTATATAAATAATTAAGCCATTGTAGCAGAAAATATTGCACCAAAAGCTATAGTGCACACTGCCGGTAATGATTGTGGAGGAAAATAATAGCATGCACACCCACCTTTAAGATAGTTTAAATATTGGGTTAGAATAATTTAGTTACTGTAATACTTTTTGATAGCCTATTTATGTCATGCGGGGGAGACGAACTATTGAAACCCCCCCCCCCAAATGACCGAAATGAGTTTTTTTTTATTTGTGTGTTCATTTCTCACCATTCTCTTCCATTTTGGCTCAACAAATTTTTTTGAGGCGCCCCCCCCCCCAAAAAAAATGTCAGAGGTGATTTTTTTTTTTTTTTTTCATTCTCATCCTTGTCTTCCATTTTAGCAAACAAAAAAAATAAGTGAAAATGGCTTGGGACTGGGGTGAACAAAATATTATAACTAGCCGGGGCTCAACGGGTTAAGCACATTTCAGATACCTGTTGCCATATTAATAGGCCTCTCACACTCTTGCCAGGGATATTACTAACTCCATTATTATTATTATTATTATTATTATTGTTTCGACCATTGTATGAACTAATATACAGGCTTTACCCTAACTGTGTCATACTGTTAACATAAATTTGTGTTATTTTCAGGCATAAAATTGTGTTCTATTGCTAACATATTCTTTTTGTGATTTACAGGCATTAATTGTATCATATTGCTAAAAAAAAATGTTTTACTGTACTGTATACTGTTTTCCAGTGTGCTCACTAGGCTAAATTAACCCTCTCCCACTTTTTCTTTCCAGTAAATTTTGTAACAAATGTTATTCTATTTGTGATTTTCAGACTTTAACTGTGTCATACTGCTAACATAAATTTTTGTTTTACTTTCAGGCATAAATTGTGTTCTATTGCTAACATATTTTTTGTGATTTACAGGCATATTAATTTTATCATATTGCTTGTGATTTTCAGGCATTAATTGTATCACATTGCTAACATAATTATTTTTTTTTATTTTCAGGCTTATAATTGTACCATTTTGTTAACATAAATTTGTGTGATTTTCAGGCATATTGTGATTATATTGTCATGGTGCCGCTACTAACCTGCACGAGTTGTTCCGGTAAGTTTGGCCCTACCATTTTTGTTGATATTAATGTCTTTATTTGTAGATTCTGCCAGCTCAGAGAGAAGATGGCGGATGAATTGAATGCAGCTCACCGCAAGATCGATGCCCTGACTACGAAGCTTGAATCCCTTCAAGAATTTGCCACACTCAACGTAGGAGTGCCCTCGGCCCAAGAAACCACTACGATGTCAACCGCCATTCCAGTGCATGCAGTACCGGTACCGGTACCCACACCAGCAGCTACCTTAGATGTTACAGAAAATAATAATGACTCTACTCTCACCCCCCCCCCCCCCCCGGCCCCCCCCCCCCCCCCCAGGACAATTTTCAGTTAGTAAACAATGTGCGACCCAGTACCAGTACCAGGAAGGTCATCCCGACAACATGGCAAAACCGCTTCAAAATTCTTGCTATTGACACGGAAGAGGAAACAGAAGAAGTTCGGCTTGTGGGCGACTCCATGGTCCGTGGCCAACTAGCCGAGTTCTGCGCCAGGGCACCCAGGACCAGAAAGCGTTTCTGTATCCCGGGCGGCGGCGTGGACGACATTGTTGCGGCTGTGGAAGAGGTTTCCAGGCTCGCCCCCGCAAGCACTACGTACGTCATCCACGTTGGATCTAACGATGTCCAACGGACGCGGTCAGAGGAACTAATTTGCAAGTACCGGCGGCTGATCAGGTCCTACAAGGAAAAATCTAATAGAATTTTAATTTCAGGAATTGTTCCCCTGATTGATGTAGAAAACCGATTCTACAACATAGCTACCAGTACTAATCGCCGACTAGCCAACCTCTGCAGGGAGGAGGACATCGGCTTTGTCGACACGTGGGATAATTTTTACTATGATAAATCTTTGTTTTCAGGAGATGGTGTTACATCTCAATGAAGTAGGAGCTGCACGTCTTGGTCGTCTGCTGAACGATGCAGTCAAGGATTTCCGTTCAAAAAACGGGGCCAACCGGGGGTATCCAGGCAGGGTAGTGTAAGTCAAATACGAACTGAAAATTCAGACAATGCGCAGTCAGTAACATCCAAATCTAATACTCTTAAGGTGTTCTATGTAAATGCTCGTAGCATACGCAATACATTTTCAGATCTAGAGGAAATCGTATTTACAGAACATTATGATATAATCGGCACATTACAGAATCTTGGTTAAATACGGAAGAAAGAGACTTTCTAGCCGAATATACGCTTCCTGGTTATACAATGTTTTGAGAAAAGTCGGATCAATAGAAATGGAGGAGTTCTATTTTTTATAAAGGAAAGTCTTAATCCCGTCTTAATGTCAAAACCTCAAATTGCGAATATAGACATATCTTACGTACAGTACTATTAAATAATAACCGAGGACCTAAAATAACACTACAGTGGTCCCTCTCATTTAGCGAATTCATTAGTCTAGCCAAACCATCTCCAAAAGTGAATTTCGCCAAACGCGAATAGTACTTTAAATGGGAAAATTATCCATTAGTCTTTGACGAGGCCCGAGTTCAACCTTTTGGGCCTTTTCAAACCGCCCGCCATGCACATCGTCGATTGCCGAAACACTCAGCGCCGTCTGCTTACTCTGTTTTTGCTAGAAGACATAGGCCTAGCCTATATATCTCCACAAAGAATTGACCTAACCTAGGTTAGATGTACTGTATATCAGGCAGCAGAATTCATTGTTATCTTGTGAATAGTCTTATTGATAAGGAATAACCACATAACCTTAGCAACAAGTTGCTGAGTCACTAGCTAGGTGTGACGTCTACCAGCGTTGGCAGAATCGCCTCTCGGTAGCCACTAGCGCTCGCCAGGGACATCGAAATGGACTACAGTTATCAGAGAATGTTGTTCTTTCTTTCCTAGCAATCGTATTGTCACAGACAGTCTAGTGGTGGTCTTTGTTTTTGTCTGTGACAACGGGTTATATTTTATATCAATAGTAGTGATGATAGCACCAGCGTGGGAAGAGAAAGACTTTTTAGAGCGAGATGGTAGTGAGTGTCTGTAGGTGCGGGCGCTGTGTCACGTGACACCTGCTGTCTTGTGACGTCTCGGCTCGTGATTGGCCGACCATCGCGCCTTTGCGGGCTCCTGTGTAACTAACCTCCTACACGAGGGTTCCCAGGAGCTGTCCTCCTCAGGACAGGCTAGGCGCGCATGCATCTAACATCCCTTTGCTTACTCTCCTCCGATCACCACCTTTGGAACTGTTTCTCTCTCTGAACTTCTTCTTTTCCATTACTTCTCGCCTTTATTCAATTACTTATCCCCTTAGGTTCTGCATACGGTTTCCATAGCCGGCCCATTGTATTGCATGCGCCGTCCTCTGAGATATTTACATGTACTTAGAATAGGTTTTTGAGGGTTCTTAGTTAGTATAGGTTATGAACTCTGTGTGTCTCCATTATTGATTTAGTGTTTCTACTCTTTTATTTAATGCTAGACTGGGATAAGGTAACTGTAGTCATTATCATCGATGTGTGTACGGTTTGCTTATACCTACGCGACTTCGACCGGTCCTGTGGTAGCCTGTGCTGTCTTTTCGGTTGTGTCCTTTGCGAGTGCAGCTTTGTGTTGACTGAGGGCTTTGGCCTGTGCCAGTTACACACTTTGCTGCCTCTTTGCTTGGCTTTAGAGGGTCGCCAGGATAGAACCAGATACTTGTGATCTGGATCAATCAAGAGAGCACCCTAGTCAATTAACGTAACTTAAAGGATGCAGTCTTAAGGACATCGCTAGGCTGCGAGCCAGTCTTGCTCAAGCCCAGTTCCTTACCTAGAGTATCCCAGCTAGACATTATTAATTGAGTAGACACTTATTAGTACTCAATATAAGCTCTTTGATATGTACGCATTATTATTCACGGCATTTATTAGTCTAGGTTGTTGCTGAGCCGCACAACCATAGTAGACTGTTTCGTTGATGAGGAAGTACTTCTTTTAGTGTCGAGCATTACTACCGTTGCGCATTTATATTATTCTCGTGTCAGTTAACATTATATGTCCTATCTTTTAGTGCATTCGATTTACACGTGTGGTGTCCTGCCTCCTGCCTTTATATAGTTTAAGATACGAGCATCTTATGAGCATCAGACTTTCTTCAGAAGTTTCCAGTTCTATGCTGTAGGACTATACTTCACTTTCTTTCAGAAAGGAGTGAAGAGTTTATTGTTGTTTAGAGTAACTGTATTGAAGCATCTTTTTATTGTATTAAATCTTGCAGTGATTTAATTGATCTTTCCATAGATTCCTTTTTATAAATTTTAACATAACTTGCATCTTGTTTGTTATCAGGCTATACCAGTGTGGGTTAGCCTGAAGTAGAGTACATTTATGCCCAGTTAAGGATACCCCGTTATCGCAGATTACCTCTGGAGGGTATAGGTGTTTTGTTCGCCGGCATATAAGTTCGAGGGTTTGGATCTAGCGTACCGTTGTTGCATAGTGCCCTATTACTAGTCCAATCATTAAGTGCCCTTGTTTTATTCGCAGTCCCGGTCGTAACACTAGACAGACCAAGAAATGGTCTAACCTAGCTTAGATATAATATCAGGAGGCATACATCACTTTTACCTTGTGAATGGTGAAGACTAGAATTTTCTATACCAACTGCTTTTCGATTGAGCAAAATAATGAAATTGGTTTTGGATCCGTGGTCACTTCTTTGATTAACCCTCTCACCACGGAAGGGCTCTTGAACGCCCATAAAAAAGCATATAACAGGTACCCGGAAGGTCTTGAACGCCCAGTGGTTGAAAGCCTGTGAGCTTCGTGTGCGAGGCGTCGGTCCGACGCATGTAAACAACAGCCGGCTGGACCGTCGCCCCGCATCTCCGCCACAAAGGAGAGTCGCTTGTCGTGTTGCCTGTATGTTTTGTTAAGTATCGAAAAGTGGTGTAAAGTGGCTGTTTTGGCCATAAAGTTATCTCCAATGAAATCATCATCACAGCTCAACCAGTTGACTTAGAGAGCTCTACTTAATGCCATTCTACAGGTAAATAACACAGCTACGCTTGGGGATGTGCGGGAATGTGGGAAGCAGTCTGATTAACGAATATACGGTAGCCTAGCCTAGACGTTTTTCGGCCAAAACACCCGGGTTTCGAGGAATATATATATAATACATAGCCGGGGCTGGAGGGTTAATTATATTTATCGATTGGGCCCCTGAGTCAGCTGATGCGCGCGTGTGTGTTTGTGTGTCGCAGACTGTTCGGCACAATAAACAAAGCAAAACACAAGAGATATGAGGTTCACAAATCGGTTTGGTCAAGATTACTCTGTTAATATACGTTTATGAAATATACCTGGGATATTCTCGCTATCCAAGCAGCTCAGTTAGGGTTTTGTGAGTAGGGCTAAGCCTATCTATAGCCTAGCCTCGGCCTAAGAGTAACTCTCAATACGGCGCTCTACTGTAGCCTACATGAAACATTAACAGCAATAGAAAAGACAATAGACAATAGATAATAGATAACAGATTTTATTAACCATGAATTATTTAGAATTAGGCCTGGTGAGACTAGCTTGCGGGCAGCGCATTCTGGGCCGACGCCATTCCGTGACGTCAGCATTCTCGCCAAAAGTGTATTTGAAGCGCCAAATTCGGATTCTGGTACCATATCCAACCTATCGCCAATACTGTGTTTCGCCAAGCTGAAATCCGCTAAATGCGAGGCACCACTGTAGCTTTATTATACAGACCCCCAGCTCAATCAGTGCAAACTGACAGTGAAGTTTATGAACAAATTACAGACTGACTGCAAATTGACTGCAATTTTTTTTTTTTTTTTAAAAGACCTCCGTCTACGTATTGTGAAAAACTTGTTATCCTCCGGCAAATTTTGGGGTTGAGTGAGTGAAGGGGGGGGGGACAGTGAATGAAGGAGGATGCATGTTTTTCATAATACATGTTGCTAGCCCCAAACGCGCGAGCAACTGTGGCTTTCAACCATCCGACACATCCCCTTTTATTAATGTGCATCACACATGTTACATACAAATAAGGTTTATGTTTTGTTTTACCCTACTGTGGAAAGACTACGGATACACCACTCCTGCCAGGGCCTCACGCAGTGGCATGACCCAGTCCTGTCGAACTGAGCTCATGACGCTGGTGGCATTGCCCCGGAGGATAGCCATCCCTAGTCTTTGCTTGAGCCAGAGGGTTTCCCTGGGTTCTCCTGAAACTTCTCTGATTTTACGGCCTATTTCATTCACCATCTTAAGGGTGGTAGGGCCGAAGACTCCTGAACTTTCGAATGCCAGGGGCTCGAACTGATGAATTCTGGCGATGGCTTGATATTTTTCTCGCTTTTTATTTTCTGCTATCCGGGCGGCTTCACCTGCTTCGTCGGCGTTTCTGGCGGCGTTGGTTGTGGAGAAAGTGTCAACACATGTGGCATCCCACACGAGGCACCGGCCATTCTTGTAAGAGAAAGTGGTCATCCCATCTGGCCGTTTGCCGTCTCCTCTGTGAAGTCCATGTGGTTCGAGGATTGATGCACAGTTAGCACTCTGCAGGGCCCGTTTTATGACATCATTTAGTGCAGAGTGTCTTGGCAGGCGGCCTGCGTTGTAATTACATGACAAGGCATGGTGACCTTGAGCATCCATCCTCCCATCACACTTGCAAGTGTGTGGGTGACAAACTGCCGCACCCACTCTGAGCGCGATGGCGACCCGGAGCGCTTCAGCATCCAAGTGATTTCCAAGAGGTGGGATGGGGATGGCGTGTAACCACAAGCCACTCTCCGAACGGGCGGCTGCCTGGAGGCGTGCTTTTGCAACCTGGTCTGCATTGGTTAGGAGATTTTCTTGAGTTTTCTTCGCCGAGATGGTATCCACGCTTTCCTGCTTGCTCCTGGAGGTACCCTGAGGCTCCTCCTCTACTCCTGTACTTCCCTTCCAGGTGTTAATCGCTGCTGTTACGTCCCCATTAAGTGTCATTCTGGGTTTAGAATAAAGGATGGACAATACGAGGTCGTTGGTCGCGATGAGGGAAGAGATAAAGGCTGGGGAGGCAATATCCGAGGCTCTCCGTATGCCCAAGCCCCCGAGGCGGACAGGAAGGGTGGCTTGTGTCCAGGCCCGTTCTTTAAATTCCACGTTGGTGATGCTGGTCACTGCTTCTCGGATTATGCTGTCTAATTCTTGGAGGCCGCCATTGTTCGTGTAAGTCATCGATGTGCGCAGGAGGTATTGGAGTTTGGGATGGAGAAACAGTTCTTGAGCAGGGCCAGAGCTGAGTGGGCATCGATGTGTATCAGGCGACTCACGAGACGTTGAAGCTCCTCCTTTTTAACTTGAAGTGCTGGTGGGATTGCTGCCAGAGTTAGTGGGGAACCTAATAGGGTTTGCTGGTGCTCCTGAAGGATCTTTACATCTGGCAATATGTTTTCGGAACAGGGCCTGAGTCTCTTCTCCTTGTTCACGTGTGTGGTTGAGGAGAACAAGTTCACATTTGGTGTCATTTATCACTAGCCCGGCCTGGCCGAGGTCAGTTATGATGTTATTTAGGTCGGTTAGAACGTTCTCTACTGACCCACCCAAGGTTGCATCGTCCAGGTACCATACATTCAGCTCTGACCTTACTTTGTTAGCTGCTGCATCCACCCCTATTGAGAAAAGAGCAGGACCACCTGGATCTCCCTGCTGTAACCCGGTCTCTGATGGGATTACCGTCTCGCCAAAAATCAGGATTGAAGGTTTGGAATAAGCCTGCCAAAGTAGGGGGTACAGAGTGGGGATGTGTTCTTGAGCTGCACGGAGGAAGACATCCCTGCGAATGCTGTTGAATGCGTTCCGCATGTCAATCTTTAGAAGCACTCGTTTTTCTTGGGCTTGGCTGAGGTAGGTGCGGGTTGCGTGTAACAGCAGCTTCACACCCCCCTGGAGTTCCGAAACCTAGTTGAACTGGTCTTAAGTGTTGACCTAGGCCATTCGAGAGTGGTTTCAAACCCACCTTTGTGGCAAGGCGGCGGAAGGTGTTCCCTACTGCTATTGGGCGTACACCGCCATCTTTTTTTGCCAGTGCACAGAGTGATGCCCCAAAAAATAGGGGTGTGGCACAGTCGGGTACTTCCCCTCTTAAAACCATGTTGATGAATTTGGTGAGGGTTTCCAAGAGTGCCTCCCCAGCAGCTCCTGATCCCTGACCCAAGAGACCTTTGAGGTGGGCGGGTCGGATACCATCTGGGCCCGCGGCTGAGCCTGCTGGGAATGAAGTCACTGCGGCGACCACCTGCTCCTTCGTGACAACTAAAGGTTGGCGCATCTGGTCATTTGGGGCAGGGGGGAGGTTTAGGTCCCTAGGTGTAGGTGGGTGCTTTTCTTGTAGGGCTTCAACAACTTCGGTGCCTTGACCAGCAAAACCTTCTGAAGAGGACAACAGTCTGACGGCCCCTTTGATGTCACTATCCGCCAGCTTCGCAGCGACCCTCTTACGTAGCTGTTCAGCCTCTTCCTCTTCCTTCTCCTGGTGCTTCTGGGCCCTGTTTGGTTGCTGTTCGGGGGGTTCCACCAGTTTGTTTCCATCCATATACTGTGCTACTTGACGTTTCACTCTGGTGGCTAGTGAAACCTGAAGATGGTCTTGTATGTTGGTTCTGGGTGGTTTTCGGAGGGCCCCATAGGAGAAACCCAGGAGCCGTGCCCATGCGAGGGGTGTCTTGAGCTGTAGGGCCTGCTTAATGATGGTTGTAAGGGCCTCCGCCACTTGGATTCTGGCTCCTTTAGGTACCCGGGCAAGGACCTGGATCCGCGCTTTCCATTTGGTCACCAGTTGGGTCAAGTCGGCGACCGGTGTTGCCGGTGTTGCCCCGATTGGCTCTGCAGTGGGCCCTGGGCATGCGAGACATTTCCAGTTTGGTTGTTCTCCTGATGTTTTCTTTGTCAGCTTAGCACAAGATAAATGAATAGATCTAAGACAGCCGGAACATTTTCGCGAATTCTTTCTTGCATTGGTTGTTCCGCACTTAAGACACTTAGTATCTGCTAGGCCATAGTCTTCCAAGATTATCCGTTCCTCTGCCTCTACCAAGCCGTCCTCCTGATCTTCCCGTGGTGCTTCCATCTCTACCATGTCTCCCTTGTTTCAGAAACCCCGGGAAATCTCTCCTGGCACATATCTAGATTATTGCTGTTGTTATTAATGTATAATTGGCTGGATTCATAACAATTCACTTATCATAGTCGACCTTTCTGATGGGATATGTAAAAAACAAAAAGAAACAAAAAACATCACATATCATAGTCAACCTTTCTGATGGGCAATTGGCCTGCTTCTCCTAAAGCTAAGTGGTTAAATGTATAAATCCTCGGCATTGGGCACCGGTACAACTAAAAGATCTAATTGATTGAAAGGAAGCACGCCAATTATATCCTATGATTACTTACACTAGCGACGCCACCCTGATGTTGAGTATTAATGAATGCTTGGGATATTAATAATGCTGTCAACATCAAGATAGGGAGAGAGCCAGAGAGTGAGCGAGAGCCAGGATCTGAGTGGGTAACCGGATCTAGGGCAGCAGTTATGGAAAAATTATTAAATTGTACAAAATGTTAAGAGAGAGAGAGAGAGAGAGAGAGAGAGAGAGAGAGAGAGAGAGAGAGAGAGAGAGAGAGAGAGAGAGAGAGAGAGAGAGAGGAGATAAGAGAAAGAGAGAGAGGAGAGAAAGAGAGAGAGAGAGAAGAGAGAGAGAGAGAGAGAGAGAGAGAGAGAGAGAGAGAGAAGGAAGGAGATAGAGAGAGAGAGAGAGAGAGAGGAGAAAGAAGCGAGCTGGAGAGGGGGCTGGCCTGGTTGGGTATGAAAGATGTTAGAGGAAAACAAATAACTACAATGATAAAAAGCCATGTGCAGTTATAGATAACCAAAAAAAAAATAGCAATGAGGCGGGTAGGTGCGGTGAATGAAAGTGGATGGAAAGATGTTAAGGATAAAAAGGAGAGAGAGAGAGAGAGAGAGAGAGAGAGAGAGAGAGAGAGAGAGAGAGAGAGAGAGAGAGAGAGAGAGAGAGAGAGAGAGAGAGAGAGAGGGAGAGAGAGAGAGAGAGAGAGAGAGAGAGAGAGAGAGAGAGAGAGAGAGAGAGAGGGAGAGACGAGAGAGAGAGAGAAGAGAGAGAGAGAGAGAGAGAGAGAGAGAGAGAGAGAGAGAGAGAGAGAGAGAGAGAGAGAGAGAGAGATAAATGAAAATGGACCTTGTAGCAAGTATTTCCTAAATGGTTAGAGAGAGGGAAAATGGACCTTATAGCAAATACTTCATAAAGGTTAGAATTGTTTGAGAAGTTGAAGGACCGAGGGTCAGGTCCTTGGGGTAGATGGAAGATGAGGCCTATGGTGGGGAACCATAAGGGTGAAACTGCCTGCCCTATAAACGGTCACCTCACTCACCTTGTGGTCACTGCTGGAGGTTTATGGTGCCTGGGCAGGGCTGGGCTAGTGCCTGACGGCTCCTTGTCCCCTCACTGATACTGGTAATAACACTCTCAAGATTAAACTAAATATGCTTTGTGGGCGATGTTTAAACAAGAAACCAGTTCTGTTTACTATGTGCCGAAACACCGTATCATCGCCGATCTTCTGATACGTATATGGATCACTCAGCCCCACGATACCCCTCCGAAAATCCCCTCTTTTGTGCTCTCACTGTGCTCTCACTCACTCAGACTGGCGGGTGCCCAACCCCGAAAGGAGTTGAAACAGGGGAGCTATCCCCCCGCCAAAGGCGGCTTTCTAGGGCCTTTCCTAGCTGTTGCTGAGAGGATTGGGTTCTAGTCATGTGGTGATGGGCTGGTCTATCAGAGTGAGAGTTGAGCGATCTCTGCCATACCCATAGCTTACTCTGACTGTTCCTTTTACTTATATATCTTCTAGATCTCAAGTGACGGCGTCTTTTCCGTGGATTGACCTCCCTACTGCCAACCTAGAAGTTGGCAGATAGGGAGCCAAAGCGTCACATTTTTCCCTTGCCCCTCAACTTTTCCTTCATAATTGCTGAGGGGCACAGGGCCTTGGGTGGGGCTTTGGTTTCCCGGGCGTTTCCGCACCCTCCTCAGCTCCCTGCCTTGGAGTGGCTTCGGTCACCCGGGCTTTGTTAGCAGGGAGGGTTTTGTGAGGGCGCTCGTTTATGGCCTTGGCCTTGCTCAAGACCTTGAGGCTGTTCGGCCAGACAGCCTGGGGAACACCAACAACAACAACAAATTGCAGAAATAACTAACATACAAGATACCGTAATTCTTGGCGATTTCAACTTCTATCTATCTATCTATTGCCGCAATCCCCGAAGGGGTGGCCACGAACGAACCACCCCCACGCACCTCTGTCCCCAGTCAGTCGACGCCCCTCCTCCCAACCAGCACCGCCTTCATTCATATACTTCCTCACTCCATCCTTCCACCTCTCCTTCGGTGCACCTCTCCCTCTGATCTTCCACCTCGCTCTCGTACACCCTCTTAGTCAATCTCTCGCTTTCCATACGTTCCATATGGCCGAACCATCTCAAGTTGTTCCTTTTCACACTTTCCAGCACATCTACCTCCACACCACACCTTCTTACTTCCTCATTTCAACTTACCCGTGACTAAATGGGGCAATATTCTTACTTCACACTCTGGACAAGACCTCTACGCTAACTTGCAAGAAAGTTCACTTTTTCAATTTGTACAATCTCCGACCCGTGGTAATAATGTGCTTGACCTTGTACTCGCAACAAAAGAAGACTTGGTAGAGAGTTTATATGTTGGTGATGAATTTAGTAACAGCGACCATCGTACGATAACTTTCAATTTAAAGTTTAATAGTAACAAATCAAATAGCAGCTTTGAGAAAGTTTCTAATTTCAAGGAAGCAAATTTTCATAAACTTAAATCAATGTTTAAAGAAAATGACTGGAGCTTTCTGACTAACAATAACAACATAAATACATCTTGGGAGTGTTTCACAACCACTTACCTAAACCCTTGGAATCCGGGAGGCCTCATATGAGGCAAAATTCGCGGCTAAAAAGTCGCCGATATAATCATCAGAACTCGGCAACCACGCAACGTAGCCATGTCATCTCAACGGCAGTCTACAGACAAGAAAACGTTCTACAATTTGCAAAACAATTGACTGCTCTAGGTGGTCTCAATCAGTAGCTACTGAATTATGAAGTTTGAAAATACCAAACTTCATATGAGGCCCCCCGGATCCCAAGGGTTAAGGTAGTGCAAGACTGCATACCATCGAAAATACGGCGTACAGACCATAATCATAAGCCCAAATGGTGGAATAATGATATTTCAGACTGTCTGCTTGCTAAAAAATTTGCTAATAATAGATTAAAATCCTCACAAAATGATGAAGAACGGGTGAAATTTGTAGAACTATGACGCAAAGCCAAAAAGTAAATTAAGCAAAGTAAAAAGACCCTGGAGTTACATGTTGCGAATCAAAGTAAAACAAACCCGAAGGAATTCTATAGTTATATCAGAAAGAAAAAAGTAGTTACTTCAACTGTTGGACCGTTAGTCGATGAAAATGGAGAATACACCAAAGACGAAGTACAAATGAGTAATGCCCTCAATACCTTCTTTGCATCAGTTTTTACAACCGGAGACGTTGGGCGCAAATTTGACAAATGAGTTTCAATGCGGATAAATGTAAAGTACTACATATCGGATACCAAAACGAGAAAGCAAACTATTCAATGAATGGCACTGAGCTTAAGAGTGTAGACAGAGAAACCGATCTGGGAGTAACAATATCGAGTAACCTAAAACCGAGTCAACAATGTTCAGAAGTTGTTAGGAAGGCAAACAAAATAATTGGCTTTATAGGCAGGTCATTTGAGCATGGTTTATAAGAGTAGAAAGGAGGGGGAGATCAGGGAGGGGAGAGAATGTGATGAGAGTTGTGACGGAGGAGGAGAACGGGGTGGAGGTGTCACAGGGAGAGACAGGAGACAAAGAGGCAGACCCAGTAGTGTTAACAGGGGAGTAGGGTACGGACTGGAGGAGCGGGATGGTGTAATTGCTGGAGGAATGGTAGATGGATTAAGGATTATGTTTAGTAATGTGGATGTGTTTACTCAGGACAAGAAAAGAGAACTGATATGTAGGTTGCAGGATGAAGAGGAAAAACTTGATATCATAGCCCTACAGGAAGTAAGACCAAAAAATGTTAGAATTGAGAGGGAACTGGTGGAATATAGTTTGGAGGGTTTGAGTTATATGAGAGAAATGCTATTATAGCAGAGGTTGGAAGAGGACTGTTTATTTATGTAAGAAAAGAGCTCAAGGTTAATGAGGTGGATATGAGACAGCAGTATTGTGAGTATTTGTGTATTGAAGTAAAATGTGTAAGAGGATCAATTCTAATTGCCTCTATATATAGAAGCCCAAATAATAGCAGGGGAGAGGATGATAACCTACTGAAAGCAATGGAGGAGATAGATAATAGAGAGAACAAATATAAAATTTTGATTGGAGATTTCAATTTGCCCAGGATCAACTGGGCAAATTGTACTACTCCAGCGGGACAGGGTAGCATGGAAAATAAGTTTATAGAGAAAGTGAGAGATTGTTTTTTAACGCAACATATTGTAGAGATGACAAGATATAGAGATGGGACGCAGGGGAGTGTACTTGATTTGATTTTTAGCAATGAAGAGGATATAGTGGAACATGTTAATGTGGATAGCCCTATAGGTCGTAGTGACCATGCCTGTATAAGCTTTAGTTGTAACATTAAATCGGAGAGGGATAATAAAAGCAATAGAAAAATATACATGTATGATAGAGCAGATTATGAGCTGCTGAGACGGTGTTTGGACATTGACTGGGGGAATATTTGAACGGTGAAGACGCTGAAGGAATGTGGAGGAAAATTAGAGTCAAACTGGAGAATGCTGTATCCAAAAGTGTACCAGTAAGGGAATATAAGGATAAAACAAAATTGAGGAAAAGAACTAACCCAGAATTGCCAATGAAAAGAAAGCTTTGGATATTGATTAGAAGAAAGAAACGATTGTGGGAAAGATTAAAATTGTTAAAAAAGAACAGGGGGTCTAGTATAGAGGCTAAGGAAGTGGATCTGGAACGTAGACAAATAAACAATAAAATAAGGTGGGAAACAAGGAGGGGGGTGAAGGAGAGGGAGAGAGAGATAGCTAGAAATGTGAAGGATAATCCAAATATATTCTGGAAGTACATTCAGGAAAAATTAACAAGAAGAGTAGGGATCCCAGAGCTGGTGGGGGGGTTTGAATGATGGGAGTAGAGCGGAGACTGATAAGGAGAAAGCAGAGGTGCTGGGGAAATACTTTGGGGGGGTACTAACAGTGGAGTCGGAGGATGCAGTGCCTACTATTCCCATCAAACAGGCACCGGCACTAGAACTAGTAGAGTTTTCCCATGCTAGAATAAGAAGGGCTATAGAAAAAATGAACAGAAGTAAGTCACCGGGACCGGATGGGATACACCCAAGAATCATAAAGGAAGGAGGGGAGATGTTAGTAGAGCCATTGAAAATGTTATTTGAGGTATCGTTTAATACAGGACAAATCCCGATGGACTGGAGAGAGGCGAACATAACAGCTATATTTAAGAAGGGAAAGAGAAATGACCCAGGGAATTATAGACCAGTCAGTTTGACAAGTGTTGTGTGTAAACTAATGGAAACGGTAATTAGAGAAGGAATAATGGATCATATGAAGTCAAACCAACTTTTCAGTGGGAGACAGTTCGGATTCTTGCCGGGGAGGTCGACGGTACTACAGCTAATTAAGGTGGTAGATGATTGGATGCAAATTCTAGAAGATGGTGATGTAATAGACGTGGTATATTGCGATTTTATGAAGGCCTTCGATAAGGTCCCACATAAAAGGTTAATAGAGAAAGTTAGAAGCTATAATATAGGGGAGAAATGTGTGAAATGGATAGAAGCCTTCCTGAAAGATCGGAGACAGAGGGTATTGGTGAATGGAATAGGCTCGGGGTGGAGGGAAATTACAAGTGGGGTACCTCAGGGATCTGTGTTGGAACCACTGCTGTTCGTTATATTTATCAACGACTTGCCTGAAGTTATAACTAATGGAAGTGAGGTATACCTGTATGCGGATGACACTAAACTGTATAGAAGAGTGAGGAGTAAGGAAGATATGGGTTTGCTTCAAGGAGATGTGGAGGGCATGAAGGGATGGTCTGAGCATTGGTTAATGCCTTTTCATCCAAAAAAATGCAAGTACATGCGGATTGGGACCAGCAAGATAGACAAGGTAGGATACAGTATGTATGAAGCGATGGAGGAAGTGAGTGCAGAAAAGGATATAGGAGTAGTGATAGATAATAAGTTAAATTTCTCAGAACATTTAGCGGAAAAGATAAACAAAGCCAATAGAATTGTAGGGCTGATAAGGAGGACATTTGTGTCACTTGACGAAGAAATCTTCAGGAATCTATATACAGCGCTGGTTAGGCCACACCTGGAATATGCAAACCAGGTGTGGGCTCCATATATGGTAAAGGATATAGAAGCAGTGGAGAAAGTGCAGAGAAGAGCTAGCAAGCTGGTACCAACGTTGAAGAACGCGGGCTATGAGCAGAGGTTGAGGACACTGGGACTTCCGACACTGGCATATAGGAGAAAGAGAGGGGATATGATAGAGACTTTTAAGATAGTGTCAGGAAAGTACGATGAGGATGTGTGTGAAGGTATCTTCTTGATGCGGGAGGGAACAAGAACGAGAGGACACTCTAAGAAAATTTACAAAGAAAGAAATAGGCTTGAGAAGGCGAAGAACTCATTTTGTGATAGAGTGGTAAATGAGTGGAACGCACTGCCCCAGTATGTAGTCGATTCCGAATCAATAAGGGAGTTTGAAAGTAATCTTGATAAAGCATGGGGAAGACAAGATTTGAAGTTTGATTATAAAACAAAAATACAGAATAGTAAAAATGTTGCGTCTGCTACCGCCGCCGCCAACACCGTGAACGACCGCAGCAGTGCAAGTACTGGTACTGAGCTGGATACACAGGCATAGTTTGCCTTTTTCCAGAGGATCTACTGTAAGAAACTGTAAGAATAAATCCAAAGAAGTTATCCTAACTCCTTACAATTCCTTAGTCCGCCCTCTTCTGGAATACTGCGTTCAATCCTGGTGCCCTTATTTCCAAAAAGATATAGACAAGCTAGAACGAGTTCAATGTAGAGTTACCAAAATGATACCTAGCCTAAAAAACAAACCATACGAGGAGCGTCTTAGAGAATTAAATCTATTTCCTTTAACCCAACGCAGATTAACCCTCCAGACCCGGCGCCCTTAGCTCGCGACTGTACTGTGTTCCCGGGTGTTTTGCCGATTATTGGGCTATATTCACTCACCTGTAACTCAATAAATAGGGCATGTATTGTTATGAATAAAAAAATAAAATGTTCCACAAACCTTCCTCTGTAGAATGCCGTTGAGTAGCGGTCTCTAGCCCCAGTGGTTGCATAATGGCGAGCGCGGGAAATAGTGTGATTTTCGGCAGCAAATTCTTCCCGCGTTCGGATGCGTCGCCCCGGCCCCGGCTACCACGCACCTAGCCGCTCGTCGCGCCAGTGTTTGCCTCCCATAGACGACTTTAGTGGTTGATATTGACAATGTGATGTTTATTTGATATCTTTATAGTTATTTTGAGGCCAATTATATAAAGTATGTGTATCACTATCACTAATATTGCTCATTTTCACTCGATACCGTACGTTTTATTAGTACAGTAATTGAGGTAGGTTATTGTTATATTAGGCACTGATTATTCGTTATCACAGGTGTTTATTATACTTTGGCCATCAAATATTAGGTCTTGTGTCACTTTCACTTAGTTATATGCTTTGTAAACGTTTTATATAAAATTTATTGTGTCTTTTTCACTGATTTATATATTTCTATAGGTTCTAATTATATGAATGTCACTTATTATATACATTTATGTGTCACTTTCACATATTATTATGGTGTTATTGTATTTGTATCAATTTTCTCATAATACATTTGACTTTTGTATTAGAATCAATTGTTTTACTTCCACTTATTGCCTAGGCCCCCAATATATATACATATTGTCACAGTCTTTGGTACTTTCACCATGATTAGAACTCCTGCTTGGAGTGGTAATCAAAGAAGCACCCTTCAGCACAGAGTGGCACCTTGCACTCCACACACTCCATGGTGGACTTTTTCTCTGACCTCGCCCTCAGCCTGGTGTTGTAGCAGACATGGCACCGCTTCTGCTGCTTTCTTCCTGCTCTGCTGTCAGATGCAGGGAAATGAGCCTGTGCATATTCATGTAATATGCACAGTGCAAGCGGTCAGTAGCAGCAGGCCCAGCATGTGCCACTGCCCTCTGTGGCATAGCATACTTCTCCAGGAGCTCCTTCAACACCTGCTTTTGGAACCTCCGCAGGCTATTGAACTTCCTGGGTGTGTTCTCATTCCGAAGCTTGTATATATTGTAGGCATTCAGAACTGACATGTCCACCACGTGCAGAAAGAACTTTTTGTACCATCTGCACGAGGTACGCAGACAGTCAATGAAGCCTATCTGCATGTCAGACTTATCCACCAGCCTCATGTTGATGTTGTAGTCCATGACAGCATCGGGCTTGGTCACCCTGGCCTGGATGCGGCGATCCACCTTGCCAGTCTCCACCATTTCCCCCTTGTGGATGGTGCTCAGGAGGTTGACCTTCCGCTGGTCGTGCCAGTGGATAGCCAGAATGGGCCCCGACTTCTTCCGGAACACATCGCCTTTCTTGGTCTTTGGAGGGAAAGGTGGCAAACCCTTCCTTCTCCCTCGTACTGTGCCTACAGTCCCCGTCTTGAGCTCATGGAGGTACTTTGAGAGAGTGGGGGACGTGTAGTAGTTGTCCGTGTAGAGGACGTGATTCTTATGGAAATAGCGGTCATAATGGCTTGCACCACTGCTCCGCCAAAGCCAATGATGGGGTCCACAAGCACGTCCCCTTCCTTCCCGCTGTAGACCAGGAAGTCCAGGACATAGCCAGTTCGGCAGTCGCACAGCACAAATAATTTTATGCCAAAGCGATGTCTCTTTGAGGGGATGTACTGCCGGAAGCTGAGCTTTCCCCGGAACAGCACAAGAGACTCGTCAATGACGACCTTGCGGAAGGGCTTGAAGTAGGAGGAGAAGCGGTGTCGCATCATCTCGTACAAGTCCTAATCTTCCACAGCTTGTCTGGGCAGTGGACGTCGGTGTTGGTGACAAGATGGAGCGCTGCGAGGATGTCAAGGTACCGGTCGCGAGACATATATTTCCCGAAGGCAGGGGTGGATATGAGATCATTGGTGATCCAATAGTCAGGCAACCTATGCTTCTTGACATGAGGCATTAGCATGGTGAGTGCCAGGAAGACCATGAACTTGTGATGAGGCACTGGGGTCCACTGCCTCATGTGGCCCTTGGTCACCTTGTCAAACATGTGGACCTGGAATTGGTGCTGCTTGTTGGTCTCCTTGATGACAAATCCGGTAACTCCTCATCAAAAAAGGCCTCAAAAAGCTCATGTGGTGGAGCATTGGGGCCTGCGGAAAAATTGGGGGTAATTCCTGAACCCTCCAAACCCTCAAAAGCTTGCACATCAGGGTTGTAATCTTCCCCGTCAGCCAGGTCTTCCCACTGGAAAACGTAGAATGGGTTTTGGCGACGCACACGAGGAGCTCCAAGTGGTGGCCCAGCACGCCCACGGCCAACTCGGGAGGCGCGCGCCCTAGGGCGGCCAGGGCGGCCACCAGGGCGGCGGCCAGGGCGGGCCACAGCACGACGCTCCCGGGCAGAGCGGATGGGTTGAGGGTCTTCCATGTCCATGTAGTCGTCATCATCAGTGGTCATCTTGCCCTGACGGTGGACCTAAATAGTCATGGCCAGAGTCATCTGTGAGGTGCCCTTCATCGTCAGTGTCCCCCACATAATCTGGCGGGGAACGAGTGACGCGTGGGCGGCGTGCGGGAGGGCGAGGTGGGGGAAGGAGTGATAATAATAATAATAAAAATAGTTCTTAAAGCTAGCTCATGCTAAGCTAGCTAAGGATAGCTCAATAAGGCCGATTAGGCGTATTTCCATTGGGGTCCTGTACTACTACCCCATCCCTTTGCTCATGAGGGATGGTAACGACTCAGTGCTTGTGAAAAATCTTTAATGCGCCGAGCGTGGGCGCGAACCCGGGCCTTCTGGGTGGAAGTCCGAGACGCTAGTCACTACACCAAGCGAGCCGCTTGGTGGTGAGGCTATGTCCCCCCGAGGTTCTGGGCTCCTTTGCCTGCGACGAGTGGCAGGAAGCAATGTTCCACTGTCACTAGGCCCAGGTATTGGTGATGCGAGCTCAAAAACGTCGTCAGGAAGACATGTTGATGGCTGGAGAGGTGGGGAGGACCGTGGGGAAAGTTGCGGGGCGTATGGCTGGGGCCGGCAGGGGTGGACGCCGCGGGAGCCTCGAACAAAGCCCGCCTAGTTTGCTGTCCTTTTTTGACATATTGCCTGCCTTTCCCCTTTTCGGCAGCAGTATGTCTCCTGTCGGGGGACCTAGGAGGCAAATAGGCCGAAAGTGGGGGGTCCTCAACCCTTGGCAGTGGTGGGGGTGGTGGGGGGTGCCCGGGTCATCTTGGGTGGCTTGGGTAGATAAGGGAAACAATGGCGGGCGAGATGAGTCACCACGCTCACCCTCACTCACAGCCTCATCCTCACCAAGTCTTTTGGCTTCTTCCCTGGCTACCACGGCCACCTTCTCAAGTACCTGCTTCTTATAAAAGCGTAGCTTGAAAGGCGATTTAGCTGGCGAAGGGCTTGGAGTCGTGTCACTCAAGTGAAACTTGGAGATTGACCTTGAACTCTCCCACTTTCCCCACTTCACTCTCTTCACCTTCAACAGCTTCCGCGAAAGGTGTTAAATCACCCTCATCACTCTCATGTTCACTCGTAAATCCCCTAAATTGCGTACCATTGTCACTGTCATCGCCATAATCACTACTTATAATTTGACGATTTATCACTGTCTTCATCATCAACAATATGCTCTCCTTCAGCACGCTCATAAACTCTCAATGTCGATGGCATCAACACAAAGAAACACGAACTCACACACTTCATCAAACAACACAACATACACATTGCCATCTTACAAGAAACAAAACTCTGTACAACACAAAAAACACCTACATTTCACAATTTCACCACAATACGACAAGACCGGGCCGTCGGCATTGGCGGTGGACTCATCACCCTGGTACACAAATATATAACATATATAGACACCAGTGCACATACCAAATACCTCCTCCCCCCAAATGATAACACAACAGAAATACAATCAATTAAAATACGCACTGGCAACAGCTCCAACATTACCATCATATATACATACATCCCTCCCCAAACATCCCCTACAGTACCAAACGATTACAGACCACAAATACAACACATCACAAACACCCCACACATCATCCTGGGTGGTGATTTCAATGCAAAGACGTCGGCCTGGTTTGTCGACAACCCCGACACAGACAGAGGGCTGGTCTTACAACACCAAACAGACAACCTATATATCCTCAATAACATTCATCAGCATACCCATACTCCCCACCAAGCCCTCTACACCCCATCATCTCCTGATATCACCTTTTGTTCCCCTGAACTCACCCCCAGAACATCCTAGAAGGTGGTCAGAACCTTGGGCTCAGACCACCTCCCGATTATTATCACCACCAAAACAAGACTCACCCCAGCTAGCCACAGACACACTTACACTAACTATAAAAGAGCTAACTGGGAAGCTTTCACAAATGAGACAGAACAACACTTTGAAACCTTAAACAGTACACCCATCACTAACATCAACAATGCTGTACACACATTCAACACGACTATCCAAAACGCCGACAAGAAATACATTCCAAGAGGTAACATAAAAAAACACAACCCCAACTTCTCACCAGAAATTCGAAACCTCATCATACAACGCGACACACTGAAACACTCCCCAGCACCCTACACACAAGACATCAATCAACAAATTCAAGCACTCAACATCCAGATTAACAACAAAATACAAGAACAACAAACACTAAATTGGAATAACTTCCTACAAACACTCGATCACAAAACAAACCCCAAAAAACTCTACAAAACACTAAACAGCATCACACTTTCCAACAGCATCACAACACAATCACATGCTGAAATCACAACAACAGACTCTACTCCTTCACATAAACAACAAGCAAACACTCTCATCAATCACTTCTCTCATGTCAGTCACCTAAAACCCCACAAAGACGACCGACGTGTCATCCGACGAAAAAGACAATTCCCCACAGACCCTGACTATACACCCTTCACCAACAACCAGACAAAGCATATCATCAACAATCTCAAGCACTCACCCGCCTGTGGCCTAGACAACATAAGCAACATTCACCTCAGACACCTGGGACCACAATGCATACAAGCACTCACTAACATATCAAACTACAGCTACTCACACAACACAATACCAGACATCTGGAAGCATGGTATCATCATCACATTCCCCAAACCTAACAAAGACCCCACGCTACCCTCCTCATACCGCCCTATCACACTCCTTTGCACCCCCTCCAAAGTCATAGAGCGCCTTGTACTACAACTGATGACACCTGACTTACCCCTTTCTCCAACACAACATGGCTTCAGGCCATTGCACTCCACAAACACTCTTCTTACAGACCTTACACAAAGAGCTTTTTACGGCATTAACTCAGCTAGACCACCACACAGAGCATGGGGGACTCTGGGGGAAGCACTCTCTACAGGCAGTTCTGCCTTTTGTCTCTCTCACTCACATAGACAAAAACAAAATCTTATAGTGCGTTCATTCTAGGTTGAGCATAACTCTTAAACTCTAACCTCTGTAACTCAAAAAGGGCTAGAGCAAATGAGCTGTCAATTTCCACACCTATTCCCTGGCCAGGTTTTCGTAATTGGAAGAAAAATTAGCTCGATTACTCTAGTCCTTTTTGAGTTATGAGAGGTTATAGGTTACAATTTCTGCCCAACCTACAATGAACAGACTACAGTATTATAATGAAAAACTTGCAAAATAAACAAACAAAAACGTATACGAACACAGCAAAAAGACAAAATAACTAATCAAAATCGATATGTGGAAACAACGCTTAAGTAAAACAATGATTTATAAATAGAAGAACACAATCCACCACATAGGGTGTACATTACTACATGCGCAAGTTAATCTTGTTTCCCAAGCAAACCAATCGCACACATAACTAACCTCCAAGCTTTTCATCCACTCTCCAAACTGCGGGGTGAGTCCTGAGAGGACCTCCGAGAAGACCTGTCGGGCCATCTTCAAGCGCCCCACCAACAGGTACCGTGCCACGTCCAGCAGCATCGACCCACAGTCCCCCTCGTTGAGAATATCCAACATATCGGAGCAGTCTGGGCAGTCGTGTGGGCAGAAGATGGCCTGGTCCGTGCCCGGGATGGCTTGCACACACTCGGAATGCAAGGTGCAGTTGTGGTGGGAGTCGGCCGAGAGGAACGCTCGGCTACAACCAGGGTATTCACAAACCTTGGTACTTTCCATCACCTGAGAAATGTAGAAAATATAAAGTAAAACTTGCAAAATAAACAAACCAAATATTTGACGAACACATTAACCCTCGTGACCCGGGCTGCCTTTCCAAAGGACGGAGGTCATATCCGGGCAATCTGGCCGAAAAACTTCTGGGCCTAGGCTACCGTATCTTTGTTATTTTAACTGCTAGAAATTTCCCACGCATCTATAAACGTAGTGCGGTTTCCAATCTGTAGACTGGCATTGAGTAGAGCTCTGTAAGTCAACTGGTTCAGTTGTGATGACGATTTCAGTGGAGCGAATTTTTCCGCGATGTTGACAATATCGGAGCTTTTCAGACACTAATTTCGTCTGACGTCACAACAATAACATTGATCCGACGTCTCCTTATTGTTTTCAGAGGTGCGGTGATGCAATGATCGGCTTTGTTTACATGCGTCGGACGCACGGCGGTCAGACCAAGCTGAATAGGCTTTCAAGCTTACAGATTTTAACAGGACACCCGGGTTCCTGCCCATCTGCCGCGGTGTCATTTTAACATGCTGCCCGGGCCAGGAGGGTTAAAGAAGTTGCGGTGGGAGTCGGCCGAGAGGAACGCTCGGCTACAACCAGGGTATTCACAAACCTTGGTACTTTCAATCACCTGAGAAATATAGAAATTATAATGTAAAACTTGCAAAACAAACGAACCAAATATTTGACAAACATAGTAAAGACAAAACAACTAATCAAAATACAGTAATGTTAACCCCTCCAGCAACATAGAAGACTGCATTCCACACAATCACTTACGCCAACAACATAATCTACACTCCTTGAGAGCCCTGTGGGAAAGCTTGACCGTGGCCATGGCCTTCCTTAGGGACTCGGGGCTGTACGGCCAGGCAGCTTAGGGAACAACAACAACAACAACAACAATAACAACCCCTTCAGCATGTAATTTTCATCATATTCTGGTTACCATTAGACTATTTCCTTTAGCTTATAAGATAGTGTTTTTATTGGTTATTTTGTCTTTTTACTGTGTTCGTATATGTTTTGGTTTGTTTATTTTGCAAGTTTTACATTATAATCTAACTCTAGGACTCAAAGAGGTAAATATGATCTCAATAAACCCTCTGAATGACATAAGTAATTTTCATCATATTCTGGTTACCATTAGACTATTTTCTTTAGCTTATAATCTAAAACAATTAACTTGTTCATGTAGTAATGTACACCCTATGTGGTGGATTGTGTTCTTTTATTTCATAAATTTTATTTTAGTAAACGTTGCTTCCACATAGTGATTTTGATTACAGTAGTTATTTTGCCTTTATATTGTCTTTGTCCCAGTTTTGGTTTGTTTAGTTTGCAAGTTTTACATTTTAATCTAGGACTCAAAGAGGTAAATACGATCACTATAAACCCTCTGAATGACATAAAGCATTCTATAACTGCATAAAATTAACAGAATGAATATAAACACCATATGAGGAGGAGCACATTATTGACAACGTTTCGCAGATCATTAATTAAAATGTAAAACTTGCAAACTAAACAAACCAAAATTGGGACAAGGACAATATAAAGTCAAATTAAATTATCAAAATCGCTATGTGGAAACAACGCTTACTAAATGTTTAAATAAAAGAACACAATCCACCACATAGGGTGTACATCACTACATGAGCAAGTTAATCTGTTTCCCAAGCAAACCAATCGCACATATAACAACGCACTATCGTCACGTTAAAGGAAGTAGTCAAGTTTGGGAAGTCCGGGACGTTCTGGCAAATTTTACTAAACTCTGCATGAAAGAAACTACATGGTAAATGTCAAAATATTATTTAAAATCAAATTTGCAACATGACAAGACATTAACAATAGTAAAAAATACAAATATTGATAAGATATCTATACTATTACAAAATAATATATAAAATACAGTACAGCACTCACTAACGATAGTGCTATCGTGCTATGACCTGAGGAAGCTATCAAAATGTAAAACTTGCAAACTAAACAAACCAAAATTTGAACAAAGACAATATAAAGGCAAAATAACTAATCAAAATCGCTGCCGGTATGTGGAAACTTATTAACCTAACAAGTGTGCATGGGGGTAATTGGAAACGTCCCCCTGTGCTGACGTATTTGAGGTGTTTCCGTCACTAAAATATTCATTGTACCATTAATAGCATTAATACTTATCCATATGCGCCTATTATGGGTTGATTATAAAGGTATTAACCTGAAACAACAATAAAACGAGTGAAAACAGCGTTTGGATGGTCAAAATCGGAGATATAGCCCGCGAGTTGTATAATGTATGGGTGAGGCAAGCTGCTTTCCCGCCAATTTCCCCCAAGGCCACTGAGACACAGTCGATCGATACTCTCTCTCTCTCTCTTGCATTCGCTTGCTATCAGTGATGACCACACCCTCCAACCGGATTTCTAATGTTAGCACGAAAATATACCTCAGAATAAGGGAATAACAGGGAAAATAGGTGATAACTGAAGGAGAGGAGGAAAGTGGGGAAAGAGGGGAGGTAGAGGACTGAGATTTTGCATGGCCCAGGGGCCAAAAAAAATAAAAAAATACAATTTTTTTTTTTTTTTTTTTTTCGATGTCAAAAGTTGATTTTTGTTTTCACTCACTCTTAAGAGTCTCCCCGCAGTCCGCCGGGGGATCTCTTAAGAGTCTCCCCGCAGTTCCCGGGTTAAAGAGGAAAAAAAAATTCTGGGTGTCAAACCGGAGCCATTTGGTTTGAAGACTTGAATTAAAATGTAAAACTTGCAAACTAAACAAACCAAAACTGGGACAAAGACAATATAAAGTCAAATTAACTTATCAAAATCGCTATGTGGAAACAACGCTTACTCAAATAAAATTTATGAAATAAAAGAACACAATCCACCACATAGGGCGTACACTCGGATACCATAGTCTCTAGCCCACCCCACTCTGGCACGAGGTGAGGCTAGGACCCTTTCTGGACGGTGGCCCACAGTGATAGTTACGGCTGGGGTTTGGGAGAGAGGGAAACGCACACACGAACACAGCGTGAAGCATTTGGGACAGGATTCGAAGTCTTCAAATGCTTCACACTGTGCTCTTTTATGTGTTGGCCTCTCTCTCAAACCCCACCCCTCACCATCACTGTGGGCAGCCATCCAGAAAGGGTCCTGGCCTCACCTTTTGCCAGAGTGGGGTGGGCTAGAGACTATGGTATCCGAGTGTACATTACTACATGAGCAAACCCCAAAAAACTCTACAAAACACTAAACAGCATCACACTTTCCAATAGCAACACAACACAATCACATGCTGCAATCACAACAACAGACTCTACTCCTTCACGTAAACAACAAGCAAACACACTCATCAATCACTTCTCACATGTCAGCCACCTAAAACCTCACAAAGACGACCGACGTGTCATCCGACGTAAGAGACAATTCCCCACAGACCCTGACTATACACCCTTCACCAATCACCAGACAAAGCATATCATCAACAATCTCAAGCACTCACCCGCCTGTGGCCTAGACAACATAAGCAACATACACCTCAGACACCTGGGACCACAAGGTATACAAGCACTCACTAACATATCAAACTACAGCTATTCACACAACACAATACCAGACATTTGGAAGCATGGTATCATCATCACATTCCCCAAACCCAACAAAGACCCAACGCTACCCTCCTCGCACCGCCCCATCACACTCCTTTGCTCCCCCTCCAAAGTCATGGAACGCCTAGTATTACAACTAATTACACCTGACCTACCCCTAGCTCCAACACAACATGGCTTTAGGCCACTGCACTCCACAAACACTCTTCTCACAGACCTTACACAAAGAGCTTTCGACGGCATCAACTCAGCTAGACCACCACACAGATCACTATTAGCCACACTCGACATTAGTAAAGCCTTCGATGCCATCCCCCGCCACAACCTAACAAACAAAATCTACAACACAAACATGCACAATAACACAAAAAGGTGGCTGGCCAACTTCCTAGCAGGCAGATGTGCACACGTATCTTTTGCCGGTCAGTCATCTAAAATCAGAAACTTTCCAAACGGAGTCCCACAAGGATCCGTCCTATCGCCCGCACTCTTCAATCTGTACATGCACGATATAACTACACCCAATACGCCCCAAATAAACTTAGCCTCCTATGCAGATGACATAACACTCACATGCACACACCATGACCCAAAAAGAGCAACAGATCTCCTTCAACCCTATCTCAACACACTACATGGCTGGTGCACTACAAACAGACTTAATCTAGCCCCAGCCAAATCCACCGCAACCCTGCTCACAAGTTGGACAGAACACGAATACATCCCTCAACTCACCATAAACAACACACCCCTAACACATACACACACACCAAATCCTAGGAGTAACATATGATACTCATATGACATTCAAACAGCACACCACAAACATTAAAAAGAAACTGACACCCAGACTTAACGCCCTCAGGTCACTTGCTCACACAAAATTTGGACACAACAAAGAAACTACCACCACAGTATATAAACAATACATAAGATCAGTGATGGAATACGCAAGCCCAGCCTGGGCTTCTAACCTAGCTGAAACACATCATAAGACCTTACAGACTATTCAAAACAAAGCCCTGAAGATCATTACAGGCTGCACAGCTACTGCACCCACAGATCACCTACATCAAGAAACCAAAATCCTCAAAGTCAAAGACCATCTGGACATGAGAGGCACTCAATTCCTGGCAGCAGCCTCCACGAACCAAGACCACCCACTAAACTACATGGCAACACACCCACAGACACCAAGAAATATCAAAACAACACCCAGCACACGGTATCACACACAATTATTGTCCTCTCTCCCTCCCTGCCCACCCCGAACCAACTTCCAGAAGCACATCCATACTCATATCTCTCACCGATCCATCCACTCACTCACAGACAACACGTAGCTGCATGCACGACCTCCCGAAATCCATCCTTCCGAATCCTCCCTTCCTCGCGAGGACAGAGTCCACCTGGCCAGACTGAGATGCGGACACCATCCAGCTCTCCTGAGCTATCAGAAGAGACTGGATGACTCCATTGTCGACGCCTGCCCGGGATGTAACACAGCACCCCATACCATTAAACACATCATAGAAGACTGCATTTCACACAACCACTTACGCCAACAACACAATCTACACTCAATGAGAGCTCTGTGGGAAAGCCCGATCGTGGCCATGGCCTTCCTCAGGGACTCGGGGCTGTTCGGCCAGGCAGCTTAGGGAACAACAATAACAACAACTACATGAGCAAGTTAATCTGTTTCCCAAGCAAACTAATCGCACACATAACAACGCACTATCGTCACGTTCAAGGAATTAGTCAATTTGGGAATGAATATGAGAAGAAATACAAGAAAATTAACATGAATTAACATGGATTGTGTTGTTTTATTTCAAATTATATTTTGCTAAAACGTTATTTCCACATAGCGATTTTGATTAGTTCTTTTGCTTTTATGTTGTCTTATCCTCGTTTTGGTTTGTATATTTTGCAAGTTTTACATTATTATATTTTTGCTTTAAGGGGCGATGGGCCGGTTTTCTGGACCACTTTCTCCCTCATGTTTAGCCCCATTAGTTTTCAGATGTTAAGATGCTTGCCCCATTAGTTAGTCGATTTTAAGACCTTTCGCCCCATTTCGTCGTCAATATTTAGACCTTTCGTGCTATTTAGGTGTCGATTTTTTCCCTGGAGAACGAAAGTGAGCCTGTAATGTTGAAAGAACCGGCCTTTGGCCGGCAGATTTTTCTACCAAAAAATGTACAAATTAATCTAGAAGGGGGATCTAATTGATGTTTTTTTTTTAATTTGATGGAGGTCTAGGGAGGAAACTAGAAAAATAATGAATACATGCAAAAAGTGAACCATCCCCCTTAACCATTTTAATCTAAAGACATCATTTGAACTATAAACCATAATTTCATCCTTACATATACAATAATAATGACATATATAATAGACTTGGCTTTGGTTTGACACCATGCACATCAGAGGGATAGACAGACGAATGAAGAAGTGCGTGCGTAGTTACATGGAGGGATAGACAGATGAATGAGGAAGTAAGAAGGTGTGGTGTGGAGGTAGATGTGCTGGAAAGTGTGAAAAGGAACACCTTGAGATGGTTCGACCATATGGAACGTATGGGAAGCGAGAGAATGACTAAGAGGGAGTACGAGAGCGAGATGGAAGGACAGAGAGCGAGATGTAAACCGAAAGAGAGGTGGAAGGATGGAGTGAAGAAGTTATAATGTAAAACTTGCAAAACAAACAAACCAAAACTAGGACGACACAAGATAAATGCAAAAGAACTAATCAAAATTGCTATGTGGAGATAACGCTTAATAAAAAAAAATTGAAATAAAAGCACACAATCCACCACATAGGGTGTACATAACTACATGAGTAAGTCAATTTGGTTCCCAAGCAAACTGATCGCAGATATAACAATGCACCATCGTCATGTTCAAGGAATTAGTCAATTTGGGAAGTCTACAGTATATGGATAAAGGCGGTGCTGGTTGAGAGGAGGGGCGTCGACTGACTGGGGACAGAGGTGCATGGGGGCGTTTTGTTCGTGGCCACCCCTTCGGGGATCACGGCGTCAGGCAATAGATAGATAAATATCAGATACCTTTACCACGGAGAGTGGGCTCTGTCTCGAGTCAGCCAAAAAAAAATAAAAATAAAAAAATAAAAAAATACAAATAAAAATAAAAATAATAATAATAATAATAATAATAATAATAATAATAATAATAATAATAATAATAATAATAATAATAATAATAATAATAATAATAATAATAATAATAATAATAATAATAATAATAATAATAATAATAATAATAATAATATAATAATAATCTATCTATTGCCTGACGCCGTGATCCCCGAAGGGGTGGCCACTAACGAACCGCCCCCATGCACCTCTGTCCCCAGTCAGTCGATGCCCCTCCCCCCAACCAGCACCGCCTTCGTTCATGTAGTTCCTCACTCCATCCTTCCACCTCATATTCGGTCTACCTCTCCCCCTCTGTCCCTCCACCTCGCTCTCGTACACCCTCTTAGTCATTCTCTCGCTTTCCATACGTTCCATATGGCCGAACCATCTCAAGTTGTTCCTTTTCACACTTTCCAGCACATCTACCTCCACCCCACCACCTTCTTACTTCCTCATTAGTCTGTCTATCCCTCCATGTAACTCCGCACGCACTCCTTAAGTAATTCATTTCCACTGCTCTCACTCTTGGTCTGAGTCTCTCAACCAACGTCCATGCTTCGCTTCTGTAAGTCAGTGTCGGGATTACCACACTGTCATGCAAGGACTTCTTCACTTCCATACTGACCACCCTATTTCTTGTTACTGCTTTTAGCGTTCCTACAACCCTCTTCCCCTGTTGTACCCTCTCCCGCACCTCTTCATCCATAGTCCCATCTTTACTCAACACACTGCCCAGATACTTAAAAGAGTTGACGATCTCCATAGCCTGACCGTTCAGCTTCACCTCACACTCTGTGACTTCACCCCTTTCGAAGACCATAACCTTGCTCTTCCCCGTATTTACCTTCAAATTCCGTTTTTCGCACACTGTTCCAAACTCATTTACCAGACCCTGCAACTCCCATTCATTATCACTCATCAGAACTGTATCATCCGCAAACAGCAGTATAGGTAGCTTCCACTCAATTCCCTCCCTTTTCAGTGATACACCAACATCCACTGCTCTTGATAGTATTTCTTTCATAACTCCATCCATATATACAGTAAACAACCACGGGGACATCACACACCCCTGTTTCAAACCAACATTCAGGTCAAAGAACTCGCTCTGCTCACTCTCCACACGTACTGCCGCCTTTGCACCCTCATACATGCTCTTCACTGCTTTCAGCAACTTGCCCTCTACTCCGTATATTCTAAGTACTTTCCACAAACCTTCTCTATCCACTCTGTCATAGGCCTTCTCCAAGTCCATAAAGGCAACATATAACTTTTGTTTCTTCTCCAGATACTTAAAAATCTGATCTACACATCCTCTTCCCTTCCTAAAACCTCCCTGCTCGTCGCCTATCCATTTCTCCGTTCTCACTCTCACTCTCTCAATCACTACCCTACTGTATACCTTCCCTACTACGCTTAGAAGACATATTCCTCGGTGGTTTCCACACACTCCTCTTTCCCCTTTGCCCTTATATAGGGGGACTATTATGCCAGTCTTCCAGTCATCGGGTGCACTCCCCTTCTCCCATGCTAGTTTGCACATTTTCCATACCCATTCTATCACTATCTCACCACCATACCTCAACATTTCCCCACACACTCCATCTGTTCCTGGTGCTTTCCCCAACTTCACTCTTTTCATGGCTTCCCACACTTCTGACCTCCTGATCCCCACCTCCTCCTCCACTACTTCTCTTCTTCTCCCTCCCATACCATATCCAGCTATGTTTGCTGGCTCTTCATTCCTTTCATTTAGCAATAATAATAATAATAATCTATCTATCTATTGCCTGACGCCGTGATCCCCGAAGGGGTGGCCACGAACGAACCGCCCCCATGCACCTCTGTCCCCAGTCAGTCGACGCCCCTCCCCCCAACCAGCACCGCCTTCATTCATGTAGTTCCTCACTCCATCCTTCCACCTCATATTCGGTCTACCTCTCCCCCTCTGTCCCTCCACCTCGCTCTCGTACACCCTCTTAGTCATTCTCTCGCTTTCCATACGTTCCATATGGCCGAACCATCTCAAGTTGTTCCTTTTCACACTTTCCAGCACATCGACCTCCACACCACACCTCCTTCTTACTTCCTCATTAGTCTGTCTATCCCTCCATGTAACTCCGCACGCACTCCTTAGGTAATTCATTTCCACTGCTCTCACTCTTGGTCCGAGTCTCTCAACCAACGTCCATGCTTCGCTTCCGTAAGTCAGTGTCGGGATTACCACACTGTCATGCAAGGACTTCTTCACTTCCATACTGACCACCCTATTTCTTGTTACTGCTTTTAGCGTTCCTACAACCCTCTTCCCCTGTTGTACCCTCTCCCGCACCTCTTCATCCATAGTCCCATCTTTACTCAACACACTGCCCAGATACTTAAAAGAGTTGACGATCTCCATAGCCTGACCGTTCAGCTTCACCTCACACTCTGTGACTTCACCCTTTTCGAAGACCATAACCTTGCTCTTCCCCGTATTTACCTTCAAATTCCGTTTTTCGCACACTGTTCCAAACTCATTTACCAGACCTGCAACTCCCATTCATTATCACTCATCAGAACTGTATCATCCGCAAACAGCAGTATAGGTAGCTTCCACTCAATTCCCTCCCTTTTCAGCGATACACCAACATCCACTGCTCTTGATAGTATTTCTTTCATAACTCCATCCATATATACAGTAAACAACCACGGGGACATCACACACCCCTGTTTCAAACCAACATTCAGGTCAAAGAACTCGCTCTGCTCACTCTCCACACGTACTGCCGCCTTTGCACCCTCATACATGCTCTTCACTGCTTTCAGCAACTTTTTTTTTTTTTTTTTTTTTTTGTTTTAAGAGACAATGAACGGAGGAAGGAAAAACACAGATAAAACAAAAAGGTCCATGTGCCTAAAGGCATCCTCCATTCATAAAATGTTTGTAACAACTGGATTTAAACATTTGTTGATTGTAAGTTTGTGGAAAGCAATTCGAGGGAAGTGAATTCCAAAGAGTAGTAGCTCTGGGGATAAATGAATTCTGATAAGCAGAAGTTCTGCATTGTGGAGGAGAAAGTGTAAATTCATGGGCGCTCTCAGCTGCCCTAGTTCTACGGGGAAAGATGTGGAGAGGCGGCACAATTGAAGCAAGTTCCTCGGAACAATTGCTGTGAAAATATCTGTAGAATAATGCAAGGGATGCAACGTTTCTTCGTATGGCTAATGTAGGAAGGTCCTGTGTGATTGCAGGGTTATTGATTAATCTAATAGCTTTATTTTGAATTTTGTCCAACTGCCTCAATGCAACCACTCCACTTCCACCCCACAGAGGTGAACAGTAATCCATCTGAGAGCGCACATGACTTTTATATATTACGGCCAACTGCTCGTCAGTGAAGAATTCTCGAACTCTGTACAGGAGTCCCAGTTTTTTAGAGGCATTCTTAGCAATGCTTCTAACATAATGTGTCCAGCTCAAGTTAGTAGTTAATGTTACACCGAGAATGTCAATACTAGGGGAAGTGGGAATATTTACATCATTAAAAAATATATGGGAGTCAGTGAGATTCTGTCGGTTAGAAAATTGAATGTACTTGGTTTTCTGTGCATTAAAGGAAACTAGATTCTCTTGTCCCCATTCATTAATTCTAGAAACTTGCCCTCTACTCCGTATATTCTAAGTACTTTCCACAAACCTTCTCTATCCACTCTGTCATAGGCCTTCTCCAAGTCCATAAAGGCAACATACACCTTTTGTTTCTTCTCCAGATACTTCTCCACAACACAATTCAGGGTAAAAATCTGATCTACACATCCTCTTCCCTTCCTAAAACCTCCCTGCTCGTCGCCTATCCATTTCTCCGTTCTCACTCTCACTCTCTCAATCACTACCCTACTGTATACCTTCCCTACTACGCTTAGAAGACATATTCCTCGGTGGTTACCACACACTCCTCTTTCCCTTTGCCCTTATATAGGGGGACTATTATGCCAGTCTTCCAGTCATCGGGTGCACTCCCCTTCTCCCATGCTAGTTTGCACATTTTCCATACCCATTCTATCACTATCTCACCACCATACCTCAACATTTCCCCACACACTCCATCTGTTCCTGGTGCTTTCCCCAACTTCACTCTTTTCATGGCTTCCCACACTTCTGACCTCCTGATCCCCACCTCCTCCTCCACTACTTCTCTTCTTCTCCCTCCCATACCATATCCAGCTATGTTTGCTGGCTCTTCATTCCTTTCATTTAGCAACTCACTGAAGTACTCCCTCCATCTTTCGACTCTCTCTTGCTTCTCGGCTAGCATTCTCCCATTCTTATCTTTCACACCCTTACTGTTTCCCTTGCTACCTTCCCTAACTTTCTTGACTTCTTTCCAGAACAGTTTCTTACTCTCCCTCCATTTTACACTCAGATTCC
The DNA here is from genome assembly GCA_032716605.1 of Paralithodes platypus. Classification (NCBI taxonomy): domain Eukaryota; kingdom Metazoa; phylum Arthropoda; class Malacostraca; order Decapoda; family Lithodidae; genus Paralithodes; species Paralithodes platypus. Next base: position 48,463,977 of record CM064506.1, read on the forward strand.
TTCCAAATTCCTCATCTACTCTTCTCTTACTTTCCTTCACTACTCTCTTCACCACCCTCTTACTCTCCACGTACCTCGCTCGTTTCTGTCTCTCGGAATCTTCATTCCCTCTACTACCCAACCACTCTCTATATGCTTTCTTCTTTTCTTCCACAGCTATTCTTACCTCTTCTGTCCACCATGCTGTACCTTTCACTCCCCTCCCTCTTCTCCTCACTCCACACACCTCCTCACATGCTGCACAGATCTCATCCTTAAACACCTTGCTCATCTCCTCCACTTCCTCCATAACTTCCAGGTTGAACCCACCTAGTCGTCTTTCCACTGCTCTCCTGTACTCCTCCCTGATTTCCTCCTCCTGCAACCTCTCCACCCTCCTCACCATTCCACCCTCCTCTCGCCTCCCTCCCGCTCTCTTCACCCACTTCTTTTGTATCCTAACCTTAGCTACCACTACATAATGATCAGACAGACCCCCTCCAATACCCCTATACACCCTAGCATCCATCACAGATTTCTTCATTCGTTCATCCACACATACATAATCAATCAATGACTTTCGTTCCACCACTGTCTTATCCTTCATCGTCAACATCCGTTTCCACGTGTACCTGTGGATCATTCTGTGTCGGAAGAAGGTGTTGGCTATCCACAGCCTCCTCCCCACACATACGTCCACTATATTATTATAATAATAATAATAATAATAATAATAATAATAATAATAATAATAATAATAATAAAGCAAAAAAAATAAATGGGGTATGTTCCAGAGCATACAGATAGATAAAAAGAGGAAAGAACAATGTCTGGGGCACACATGAGATACCTTTTCCTCAGAGAGGGTGTCCAAAACGTCCGAAACGCCGTTGTTGGTAGTAGCGGAGGGAGGGGGGGGGAGGGGCCCACCGGGGGGTAGTTGTTGGTTGACTACACCATCACCACCTGTTGGGGGGAGGGAGGGAGAGGGAAGAAGGTCAATAACACCCATAGTTCAGTCGTGTTTACATAATATAATCCTATTTCCTAAGCCGGTACCACACGAGCCTTTTTTCCCTCAACATTTATACTCAACACTGGGTCTGGTAGCTTATGAGGTAAACATTTTATACATTTGTGTTACCTAAATTCATCTATCACCAGTCTAGCTGCCGATACCAGTGCAAAATATTCCAGAAATGTTGCCAGAAAAATTTTGATCATCGAATGTTGACTAAAAAAGCTCTCGTGTGATACCGGCTTAATGGTGGAGGAAAAAAAGAATATGCCTCACGCATCTTACTGCGTGTCGTACAAGGCGACTAAAAGGGGGGATGGCGATAGACTTGTGGACCAACAGCCGTTACTATGCAATAAAGTCTTTATCTTAGCACTGTCTTGGTATGGCACTGCCGAGGCTGGTGGGGTGCGGATAGGTGCCACAGGGGACTGAGTCTTACCTGGGTGCTGTTTGGCACCACACCTGTGTCAGCAACAGTGTTTGCATGTTGGAGCAGTGTTGGGGCAGGACTTTATTGTTCTATAGTCCAAATTGCCTAATATACAGTAGAGTCTTGTTATGGTGCTATCTTTTTGTAACACTGTTAAGGCTGGTGTGGTTGCAGATACTGCAGGTGCAAGTGCTGCAGGGGGACTCTGTTGAGTCTTGCTGAGGCACGGTTAGCACTATACCAACATCAGCCACAGTAATGACTTGGTGGGGCAGTGCTGTGGCGGGACTTTATTGTACTACAGTACACTCCAACTACTGAAAGGCAACCCCGTCTGAGCCGTTACAATGCATGTAATGGAAAAATGACGCTAAAACATTGTATGTATGTTGTATAAAGACAAAAGAACTTAATCAAAATCACTATGTGGAAATAATGCTTTAGCAAAATAAAATAATAAATATAAAGAAAACCCATAGTACACAAATACCCAAGAAAATGTAAATATATTACATTATTACAGTCAACAGCGATGGATAATGAAATATAAATATATTACATTATTACAGTCAACAGCGATGGATAATGAAATATAAATATATTACATTATTACAGTCAACAGCGATGGATAATGAAATATAAATATATTACATTATTACAGTCAACAGCGATAGATAATGAAATATAAATATATTACATTATTACAGTCAACAGCGATGGATAAGGAAATATAAATACAGTACTGTACAGTATATTACATTATTACAGTCAACAGTGATGGATAATGAAATATAAATACAGTACTGTACAGTATATTACATTATTACAGTCAACAGTGATGGATAATGAAATATTTAAGGGGGATGGTTAATTTTGAGTGACATGTTAATTTTTTTAACATGAGTGAGGAACTACATGAACGAAGGCGGTGCTGGTTGGGGGGAGGGGCGTCGACTGACTGGGGACAGAGGTGCATGGGGGCGGTTCGTTCGTGGCCACCCCTTCGGGGATCACGGCGTCAGGCAATAGATAGATAGATAGATGGTTAATTTTTTGGTTTATTCTTTTAATTATTTATTATTGTTTTAGTTTCCCCTTTAGACCTCCATCAAGTTTAAAATAACAACCCCTAAGACCCTCCTTGAAGACAAATTTGTAATTTTTCAATAAAAAAATGTCCCGGCGTTCCCCATAAATAACAGGTTCGATATCACTTGCTAGGAAAAAATCAACACCTAAATGACACAAAAAGTCTTAATATTTACAAAGAAATGGGACGAAAGGTCTTAAAATCGCTAAACTAATGAGCCATCAAATAACAAAACTAATGGGACTAAATATGAGGGAGAAGGGGGACCACACAAACATAACATCTCCCCTTAACCTCTTCTGTACCTAACATGGCTTTTGGACTTTATTATACAGAGATTTACACCATTTTAGACACATTAATCCACTGAGCCCCAGCTAGTTAATAATAAATGTACCACCCAGGACAGACAGGTTTTGAAAAAAAAAAATGTTTCCAGAAAACACCAGGAATGGGTTAGGAATGAAGGAAAACCCACAAAAAAACGATCCTCTAGGTCATTAAGGAGTCCTACGGTGCGCCCGAAAGTCGGAATTAACATGGGGAAATGGGTAGGCAAAAACATGTTTTTGCGCGCTCATGCGGTTGGACTTTGAATTTTCAACCATCGGCATTGTTGCGTGGAATACTTACACAGTTCCCATACAAATCTGAGCCCTCTAGGTGCCATAGGACCGGAGTAATTAACAGTGACGCATACGTATGTGACGCTGGGGTTGGTGGAAAAATACATTGCCGATGCACTGTTTGCGTCGCTGGTCCTCTATGGGTTAACAAAGGTCTGTGCAAGTAAAAAGGCTTCGGTCAGATAGTTCAAAGCCTCTTAATTGCTGTAGGCCCTTTTTAAACGCAATACAATTGTCTAAAAGTAGCCACAATTAACATATAAACATGTGCAGTTGCTAGCTTACGTTAAGGGGGAGCTACAGTACTTCATTTTTAGCCACCCCTTTCTCCCTCAGGTTTACTACATTAATTTTGAGATTTTAAGAACTTCTCTCTGTTAGTTTGGCAATTTTCGCCCATTTCTTTGGCAATATTAACACCTTTCCTCCCATTTAGGTCCCAAGTTTTTCATGCCGAGCGATAGCAAACCTCTAATTTTCAGAAGGAAACGCCCTTGGCCCGGGACATTGTTCTACCAAAATATTTACACATTTATCTTGAAAGGGGGTCTAGGGAGGAAAGAATTTTGTTTATGTATGTAATGTATACACTTGGCCCAATCCCCATTTTTTTTTTTTTTTAAATATAATAAGAGGGTGTACGAGAGCGAGGTGGAAGGACAGAGAGGGAGAGCCAAAGGAGAGGTGGAAGGATGGAGTGAGGAAGTATATGGATGAAGGCGGTGCTGGTTGGGAGGAGGGGTGTTGACTGACTGGGGACAGAGGTGCATGGGGGCGGTTCGTTCGTGGCCACCCCTTCGGGGATCACGGCGTCAGGCAATAGATAGATAGATAGATATATATATATATACTGTATAGACCAAAAACCAAGCACTAATGACTTACCCCACCTTCCTGCCATATTGCCTCCTGATTGGCTCATCTCACCGGGACCTGTATTATTCACGTTTTCTGTTGGAGGAAACATTTTGTCTTAATTAAGGGGGCTCACACACTTTTTTTTATCTTTCTCTTATTTTTTCTCTTTCCCTGGCTTGTATCCATTCGGCCCCATTCAGCCAACTGTTTTAAGACATTTATCCCCATCCAGGTGTCCATTTCTTCCTGGCGAGCGATAGCAGGCCAGCATTGTATGGAAAAATCCGGCTTTGCCGGAGACATTTTTCTATCGAAAAATGTACAAATTTAGCTTGCTGTAAAAAAAAATATATATACATGCTGGCTCGCTACTGCACGCCAGGAAAATATTGACACCTGGATGGGGGTAAACGTCTTAAAACAGTAGCCTGAATGGGGCCGAATGGATACAAGCCAAAGAGAGAGGGAGAGAAAGAGAAAAAGAAAAGCGAGGTGGGACCCCTTAATTAATAATTTATGTATGTATGTATGTACAGTCGGCCTAATAAGTGATATCTAGGCACCAAGTATGTTTTGATCGGTAATTGGTATTCGCAATATCTAAACATGAGAATTTTATTTCGAGTGAGATATACAACCATGTTCCTACACTTACCCACCCTATTCAACATCTGACAGACATTAATACAGCACAGAGCAAGCCAAACGTAATGACAGCTGAGACATGACTTATTAGCGCTACACTTACCCACCCTATTCAACATACATACATATATGCATAACATTTTAAGACTGAGTGTTCCACACATAAGTGCAGTTTCAGTCTCTTGCCCTAATGGCGGCATTCCAGGCAACCCTGTTAAGGGCTGCTTCACTTGTCAAGTTCTTGGATTTGAGATCAGCACGTATAGTCCGATCCCAGGTCTTCCTCGGTCCACCCCTTGGTGCAGCTCCCTCCACAATCACAGACCTGCATTTTTTCACCCAATTTTGTTCATCCATTCTCCCCACATGTCCAAACCATCCCAGTCTACTTGTACGCATCACCTCGCTAATACTCTTTATACCTAAACGTCTCCTCAGCTCAACATTTGTTATTCTATCCTGTAGCCTGGCCCCACACATCCATCTCACCATTCTCATCTCATTACGCTCCATTCTGTTGACGTCCTCTACTTTAACGGCCAATGTTTCTGAGGCATACGTCATTGCACTTCTAACACATGAGGCATACACCTTTCCCTTCAAGGGGAGAGGCATTCTTTTCATGGTCAGAATTGGCAGCAGTTCTCTGAACTTCCCCCAGCCACATCTAATTCTAGCGACAGTGGCAGCCTCGGCCCCACCACCGGCAGAGATGGTATCTCCTAGGTAACAAAACTTGTCCATCAGCTCCAATGACTCATTTCCAAAATTCACAGCCACAGGATCATCATTTAACACAAGCTCGCCCTTGCACACTACGCATTCAAATTTCTCAATTTCTGACTTATCCTTCAGCATGGGTTCTTTAATTCTACAATAGGGCTTACTCCCATGGTGCACCCAACATCGACAGACGCTAGTGAATCGAGTTAGCGCCCACACCCTTTCCACACACTGCACATGGGTATGCACCGCTCTTTTCCTCATTGCCTCGTCTCAATCTACAATGCATAACCTTGGTTTTGTTAATATTGACTCTTAAACCCTTGCTCGCCATGCCCTCTCTCCATCTTCTGAATTTGGCCTCAGCATCTTGCACATTGTCAGCTATTGGAACTAAATCGTCTGCATAAAATAGTTCCCACGGGAGTCCGCCTCTAAAAACTCTAGACAGTGCCTCCAGGACCATAATAAAGAGGAGGGGGCTTAACACTGAACCCTGATGAACTCCAACACGGACTGTGAACTCCTCACTCAGTACACCTTTCACCCTCACTGCAGTTCGCGAATCCTCATACATCTTCATTATCACAGGCATCAGCCACTCTTCCACACCAAGTTTCCTCATAGCCCACTGCACAACATCTCTAGGCACCCTGTCAAAGGCCTTCTCCAGGTCTACAAACACAAAGTAAAGATCCCTGCCTTTTAGTAAGTATCTTTCCTGTATCTGCCTGACTATGAAAATAGCATCGGTTGTACCATGTCCTGGCATAAAACCAAACTGCATATCATCAATGGAGATGCTTTGCCTGATCAAACCCTCAAAGACTCTCTCACAGACCCTCATGATTTGGTCAAGCATTTTCATGCCCCTATAATTACCTCTATCTAGTGCATCCCCTTTTCCTTTGTATATATTTACTATTACACTTTTGAGCCAATCCTCTGGGATTTTCTCATCTTTAATAATGGTGTTTATCATCTCAGTGACTAAGCTGACACCAGTCTCCCCTGAGACTTTTATCATCTCAGCGACAATGTCAGAGCAACCTGGAGCTTTACCGTCCTTCATTTTATTGATTGCGTCGCTCGCTACAGCTGGTGCTATCAAAGGAGGGGGTCCAAATATTGTTTTTTCGATACTAAGCTGGTCCTTATCCCATTCAAACTCTACATTTAGCAATCGTTCATAGTGTGCCTTCCATGCTTCTGATTTCATCTTCTGCATACACAATCGTCCCATTATCATTTCTAACACACTGTTCACCTATAATATCCCTACTGTAATTTTTAACTCACCTAGCTAGGTTGAAGATCCCATTAGGATTGTCAGTGATACACACTTGTTCGAGGACCAGGTCCTTAATGCCTTTTTTAGCATTGTAAATAGCTTTTTTGGCAGTTCGTTTAGCTGCCTGGGATTCCTCCTTGCTGCCTCCCTTTTTCCATGCTTTGAAGCATCTCCTTTTCTCTTTCACAGCATATTCTACCTCATCGTTCCACCACCAGGAGGTCTTATTCCTGGGGTGACCCTTTGTTTTCCCACAGACTTTGTCAGTGGCAGCGAGAAGGCTATGCTTAACCCTTCCTACCCGGGCTACCTTACAAAAGGACGGAGGTCGTATCCGGGCGATCTGGCCGAAAAACGTCTAGGCCTAGGCTACCGTATCTTTGTTATTTTAACTGCTAGACATTTCCCACGCATCCCTAAACGTAGTGCGGTTTCCAATCTGTAGACTGGCATTGAGTAGAGCTCTCTAAGTCAACTGGTTCAGTTGTGATGATGATTTCCGTGGAGCGAATTTTGCCGCGATGTTGACAATACCGGAGCTTTTCAGACACTAATTTCGTCATATCATACAACAACAACATTGATTCGATGTCTCCTTCTTGTTTTCGGAGGTGCGGTGACGCAATGACCGACTTTGTTTACATACGTCGGACGCTCGGCGTTCAGACCAAGCTGAATAGGCTTTCAAGCTTACTGTCTTTTATAAGGGCGCCCGGGTACCGGCCCATCTGCCGCGGTGTCCTTATAAAAGGACACCTGGGCTGGAAGGGTTAAGAAAGTTCCATTGACTATTTACTGTACATTGTTAGGTCTAGCTTCCTTATTTCTATTAATTTCCTCCAGTTCACTATGAAACCTATCCCTAACTTCCTTGTTCTACAGCAGCCACACTTTCCTTTTGGGTATGTATACCTTCTTGCGCTTAGGATCTCTGTATAAGCTCATGTCACACACAAGTAGCTTATGCTGGGGGGATACATTCTTCGCTCGGGATGACCTTTACATCCCGAACCAGTTTCCAGTCTTTCCTGTTAACCAAGAAGTAATCTATCTGGCTACTGGAGACCCCAGAGTTATATGTGATCAGATGGCTCCGTCTTTTCTTGAACTTCGTGTTACACACAACCATGTTGAGTTCAACGCAGGACTCCAGTATATAGTCGCCTTCCAGATTCCTCCTTCCATAACCATTTCCTCCATGTACTCCCTCGTATCCATCTGCAGATGCTTCCACGTGACCATTCAGGTCCCCTCCCAGGATTGTTATTTCATTATCTGAGAGGCCTGAAATGACACTGATGGTGTCATTCCAGAAGTCCTCTTTTATCTCTTTCTGTAGACCAGCCTGTGGGGCACATGCAGATATCACATTCAGAATGCTTTCACCAATTTTCAAATTCAAAACAATCAGCCTTTCAATAAGTCTCGTAATCTGAAGCACACTTTCCCCCCACTCTTCAGCCACCAGAACACCAACTCATCCTTTTGCTTTATCAGTCTCAACTCCCTTCCAGTACATCCTATATCTTTTCTTTTTTCCAAATATCCACTGTGCCCCATGTACCCTTTCCAGAGTGTTTCCTGGGCATAGCAGACGTCCACTCGCCTCCTCTCACACATCTCAGCCACTTCATTTGCACGCAGATTCAAACTACCAACATTCACACTAGCAAGTCTGAGACTGTGGGGGGCATTTGTCTATACTGTTGTACCAACAGTGATGTATGGGGCTGATACACGGGCTCTGAAGGCACACGAGAGAAGAAAGTTGGATGTGATGGATATGAACTGCTTGAGGAATATGTGTAGAGTGACGCGTAGAGTCAGATTGAGGAATGAAGAGATACGTAGGAGAATGGGGCAGCAGGAACCCTTTATCGGCCAGAGTTGACAGAAGGGTGCTGAGCTAGTATGGACATGTTGAACAAATGGGAGTTGAAAGGCTTACAAAGAGTATATGAGTCAGAAACAAGGGGAGGTAGAGGGAAAGGAAGACCTCGGATGAGATGGAGAGATTGTGTAGTACAAGCGTTGGAAGGTAGAGAGATGACTGAGGAACAGGCAAGAGAAATAGTAATGAATAGGTATAAATGGAGAATGCTTGTCAATAGATGAGTGATAACTCGGTCGTAGGGAGAGGGGGACAGGTGCCAGTTGGACTAGATAATAGTCCGTCAGGCGCCTGGCCCAGGGAGCCAGTCTATCTTGTGAAGGGCCATGCCTGGAAGTAAGGTGGGCGGGCATTGTGGTGGTAAGCTCCGCTGCGTGTCTGCCTGCTGAGACCGAACTTCTCCGGGAGGTCTGGGACCTGGGTGTCTTAGCTGGGGACCCCCAAAATGGACCTGACCTGGGTCTCCGGGTGGCCTAGATGTGTGATAGTTTTTTGTTTAGTAAATGATCAACGGCATGCGCGTTCTTAATACCTTTCTTCTCGTTAAAGTAGTAGATGATGGTCTCCTGGGTAGACGTACATCTATTAGCCCTCTTCTCAATAATGGGCATGAGGTAACTTCTGAAGGCACGCCTATGTTCTATGTCACTCTTAATAAGGGTGAGGCTACAATACTGGCCCTGGTTGATGGCGGTCAGAAGACCAGACGACCCGTGGATTTCCGTCTCCGTGCCCCCCTCTATAACCATGGTAGCCTTGCTGAAGAACGGAATGTTTACATCACTTTCTTGAGAAGCCTGGTTGGAAAAAGAAACCAATAAGTACAGTCGCGCTTTTTTTTTTTTTTTTAAATAATAGTTTAACCAGACCACTGAGCTCCATAAAATAACTCTCATAGGGCTGGCCCGAAGGATTCGATCAAGATATATAACTACTGGTATGGTATACAGTAGAATCTCGCATCCCACGATTTATTGGTACCGAAATATTACCGTGGGACCGGAATTCGTGGGATGCAGAGTATTAAAGTAATGGGGAAAATTACAAAAGTACTGGAGGCTATCGTCAGGCGACTATTGACCATCACTTTACATGCCAATAATCAAAAGTAAGTTGCTTTAACCCTCCAGCCTCGGCTACGCATTCTATAATACCGGTATATCCCCAAAACCTGGGGGATTTGGCCGAAAAAACGTCTCGCCTAGGCTACCGTATCTTTGTTATTTTGACTGCTTCTGCATTCCCACGCATCCCCAAGCGTGTTTAGATTGTTTCTGTAGAATGCGGTTAGATCTCTCTCTAAGTCAACTGGTTCAGTTGTGATGACGATTTCCGTGGAGAGAACCTTGTGGCGATGTCAGCCACTTTTCACTACTTAACAATAACACAGCCACACACGAACAAGCGACGCCTTACCAGCTGTTGTTTACATGCGTCGGACGGACGCCTTTCAAAACAAGCTTACAGGCTTTCAAGCTGCTATGAAAAGAAAGGTAAGTAAAACACAAACAAAAAACTTAGAAAAGTTGATGAGGTGATTATTGTGATGGATGTGGTGATAGACGGGAGGCGGATGTTAGATACCACCCCCCGTGGCCCCACTCTCGTTCTCCGTCACCCCACCGTCGCCGCCAAAGCCGTGTGAATCGTGTGGTTTTTCGTGGGATGAGAATTCAGGTAGCCATTGGATAGTACCGTGGGATGCGTAATCGTGGGATCGAAATGCGTGAGATGCGTGACTCTACTGTATACAGGTCATATTTGTAACATATTATGTGGTACCAGCATTGTAAAATGCTAACTGAATAAATATTAATATTATTACTGTAAACGAGTCAAGATTATAGGTTGATTCCCGAAGGGAAGTAGAGAAAACCTAATATTTAGTAGGGCCCCGTAATCATTGACGACTTCGCCTATTAACATTAATAGTCTCCATTCAACATCCTGCGCCAGCAATTTGAATAACCCGCGCGGAAGATCATGGAGTACTCATCATAAGTGCACGCTTAATTCCCTTATGGGATCGTCATTTTGATTGGGTACCCTACAGAAAAAAACTCCATAAAAAAGAAAAAAGAAAAGATAATTTAATATCTGTTATCATATGACTTGCCATATACGTGGATTTCTCATGTTTTGCTTCCCCGATACCAGGCCCCCTAGCGGCCATCTTCGTCCTTCACTGATATACCAAGAAAGACTGGAAATCAACGAATGGGAAGTGGGATGGTTGGGAGGGCCCGAGTCGTCAATGATTACGGGGCCCTACTAAATATTAGGTTTTCTCTACTTCCCTTCGGGAATCAAACCTATAATTTAATAGGGCCCCTTCATCATTGACGACTTCGCCTGAATATCAAGACTGGAGGCGGGACATTCGTAAAATATCCTAACCTTAGGGAAGAAAATCCGAATAACATTTTCTTAAGATTTTATTGTATGCAATACAAAATATAAAAAGGTATAAAAGATGTGCTAGCAGTGCGTGGCATTAAGAAACTGCTTGCTCATGGTAAGATCGTTGCAGGCGACCCTATGCATGAAAGAGAAAAAGTGTGACACATCTGTGTCCTATAGAGCTAGACCCTGCAGTAGGTACTTGCTCTGTTCTTAAAACTAATTGTACAGTAATCTCACTGTGCACTTTGGTAAAAAATAGACATACAGTAGGGTCCCGCATAAAACGTGTTCAGATAAAACGAGTCTCGATTAAAACGAGCGACCTAAAATATTAATATTTAATTTTCGATAAGAACGAATGTGATCACATAAAACGAGTCCGCCGCCAAAGTGGGGCAAATCCGAGGAGTTTTCATATAGAGCGCCGAAATATCGTACGCTTTCATATACAGATATGAGGGAAAGAAGGGGAAGGGATGACGACAAAGTAAAGAAAATATTGGAGTGTCTAGACGAAGGCTGTGATTGGGGGAAAGAACTGGACGAAGTAAGACGGCTAGGAAGATATAAAAAGGGTGAGATGAGACCGATAAAAGCAGAGTTTAAATCTAGGTCAGTGGTTGAAGCATTAACCATTGTAAGCTGGAGGCTAAATAGTTGTACTGGAATGAAACATATTAGGGTGAAAAAGGACTTAAGCATAGAGGAAAGGGAAAAGTTGAGAGAAGTTCAAGCAAGGGCTGACGATGAAAATCGAAAATTGTCAGATGAGGAGAAAAGGATTTTTTTTTGGAGAGTAAAGGAAGGGAAACTAAAGAAGTGGTACACTCAGAGTCAGAAAGAACGGAAAATACGAGGAGAAATGAACAAGGAGACAGTGAGTCAGGTAGTGGATCAAATCGGGGACAAGGAGATAGTGAGGGAGGAGCAGGAGATAGAGACAGTGAGTCAGGTAGTGGATCAAACCGAAGACCGAGAGATGGTGAGGGAGGAGCAGGGGATGGAGACGGTGAGTCAGGTAGTGGATCAGCCCGAGGACGGAGAGATGGTGAGGGAGGGGCGGGAGATTGTGGAGGGGGGGAGGAGAATAGAAATGGCAGGGAATGTGGAGGTAGGTCAGGGAAGGGATGGAGGAGGAGGTGAACCTGATAGGAGGCAGGGAGGGAAGAGAAACAAGGAGGAGGATTCCAATATACTGTGCTACTACACTAATATAGATGGAATAAACAGTAAAAAGGTAGAATTGGATGATATATTAAGAGAGGATCAACCACAGATAGTCTGTTTGACGGAGACAAAGCTGAACCAGGACTTTGACAGCAATATAGTGTTTAGTGAAGGATATAATATATGGAGATATGATAGAAAGGGAAAAAGGGGAGGTGGAGTGGCAGTATTAGTTAAGAACCCTGTGACAGCAAAGCAAGTGGAGTTAAATAATGACAAGGCAGAAATAATGGCAGTTGAACTCAATGATATAGAAGGAAAAAAGCTAGACATAGCAGTAGCTTACATGCCACCAAAGACCAGAGCATGGAGGGAGTTGGAGTTTGAGGAGATGGTAGAGGATATGATTCAGTCGTTGAGAAGATTGCTTTTAAGGAAGAATCGATTGATCTTGGTAGGAGATTTCAACTGTAGTGAGGTTGATTGGGAATCGGGAGATGCAGGGCCAAATCAGAGATCTTGGGGAAGTCGGCTAGTGGAGTTGGTTACGGAAAATGTACTTGCACAACATGTGAAGGAAAATACAAGAATGAGGGGTAATAACGAACCTTCTAAACTCGATCTGATTTTTACAAAGGATCCTCACGAAATTAGTGATATAAACTATCTATGTCCTGTAGGTAAAAGTTATCACCTATTACTAAAATGGAAGTTGACCTCGAGTAATGCCAATAGATTAGACAATAGCTACATAAATGACAGATTAAATTATAGTAAAGCTGATTATGTATCCTTGAAAAGATATTTAGAGGGAGTAGATTGGGATCTTATTTTGAAGGAACAGGACGTACAAGGTAAATATAGTAGATTCCTCAAAATTTATAGAGTAGGAACCAATCTGTTTGTCCCAAGATATAAAACTGGAAATTTTACTAAGCAGAAAGATTGGTTTAATTTGAAATGCAAAAGAGCTTTGGGTAGGCGTGATGCAGCTTGGGCTAGATTAAGAAGAAGGAACACTGAGAGTAATCGGAATAAATATAAACAGGAGAGGAATAGATAATTATGTTAACATAATTAGGCAAGTTAAAATGAACTATGAGAAGAACATAGTAAATAAATGTGAAAGTGACCCTACATTATTTTATAAATATATAAACAGTAAGTTAAAGGTAAAGAAACAAATGACTAAATTAAGAGTTGATGCTAGGACGTATGAAAATGTATCGGACATGTGCGAGGTAATGAATAACAAATTGGGGTCAGTTTTTACTAGAGAGGAAGGTTTTGACGAACCACAGGCGGGAGTACTGGAGAGTGGTCTTAGTAAGATTGAAATAACTAGAGATGAGCTGTTATCTGCGATGAGAGGACTTGAAGTAAGGAAAGCTATCGGACTGGATGAAGTGTCTGCCTGGGTTTTAAAGGAGTGTGCAGAGCAATTAGTGGAGCCAGTGAGGGACATAATTCAAGCTTCCTTAGATAAAGGACAGGTTCCTGTTGAATGGAAAAGAGCTAATATCATTCCGATATACAAGAATGGAAACCCTGAGGACCCTCTAAACTATAGACCAGTTTCACTTACTAGTATTGTATGCAAGATTTGTGAAAAGCTAATTAGGAAGAGATGGATGAAAATGTTGGAGAGAAAGAAGATAATAACCCCAAAGCAATTTGGATTCAGAGAAGGGACATCTTGTGTTACCAGTTTGCTATGTTATTACAGTAGGGTGATAGATGTACTCCAAGAAAGAGGCGGATGGGTGGACTGCGTCTACTTAGACCTTTCCAAAGCATTCGATAAGGTACCACATAAGAGATTGTTATCTAAGCTTGAGACGCTAGGATGTGTCAGGGGGAGTTTGCTGAAATGGATGGAGAGCTATTTAACAGATAGGGAAATGAGGACCAACATTAGAGGAACTTACTCATCGTGGCGGAAAGTTGAGAGTGGTGTGCCGCAGGGATCTGTGTTGGCACCTCTCATGTTCCTTATGTACGTGAATGACCTGCCGATAGGCATAAACTCCTACATGTCAATGTTTGCAGATGACGTAAAAATTATGAGACAAATAACAAATAAAAGTAGTTGTGAGGAGCTGCAAGGGGATTTAGATAAAATATACGAATGGAGCACCAAGTGGAAAATGAAATTTAATATAAGTAAATGCCATGTGTTAAATATGGGAAGAAGTGTGAATAGACCAAATTGGGAGTACAGGATGGGAGATAATATAATTAGCAAGGCCGAAAAAGAAAAGGATTTAGGGTTGATTATAGAAGATAATTTGTCGCCAGAGAAACATATTAACAAGCTCTTTAGCGGAATGTATGCAATGGCCGGGAATATGAAAGTTGCTCTGAACTACTTGGATGAGACCATGGTAGCGAAAATTATGAAGAGTATGATTAGACCAAGATTGGAGTATGCAGCAGTGGTGTGGTCCCCGCATCTAAAGAAGCATATTCACAAGTTAGAAAGAATCCAGAAAGCAGTTACTAGATTGGTTCCAAGTCTCAGAGAACTGCCATATGAAGGGAGACTAGACAAATTAAATCTACCGAGTCTAAAAGAGAGGAGAGAGAGGGGAGACATGATAATGATGTACAAATGCACCCGGGGGCTGGAGAGGCTGGATAGGGAGGATATATTAATTATGGATACAGGAATAACTAGAGGCCACAGCTACAAAGTAAAAAGACCTACCTGCAAGAACGATATCAGGAAGTTTAGCTTCCCCTATAGATGTATTGACAAATGGAATGGGCTGGAGGAGGAGGTGGTAGGGGCAAGGAATATCCATATTTTCAAGAAAAAATTGGATAAAAAGTAGACTGAGAGACGGGACAACACGAGCTTAGCTCAACTCCTGTAAACTACAATTAGGTAAACTACAATTAAGTCCTGATGTGGCGGCGTCTACGCCGTGGGGCCACCTCCCGAGGCTGCCAACCGCGGATGGCTGCCGACCCTCCACAGCCGAAGACAAAATCAACGACCAGTGGAGGAAAACCGGATGCCGGCCGCGGGGAGCAGTTTCGGGAGCCAAACCGTCACAACCATCCCCTGCCCCCTCCCTGGGGGCACGGGTCCTTGGAGCGGCTTCGGTCGCGCCGGGAATTTCCACACCTCTCACACCACACACACACATCACACAGTTTTTCCTACACCGAGAAATGACTCTCCGGCTGTCATTTCTCGAAGACTTCTTCTAGCCGGAGACATTGAGAGCAACCCAGGACCCACGTTCACATACATATGTCCAACTTGCTCAAAACCCATCACTTCGAGTCGCCATACTAAGGGTTCAGTTCTCTGCAATTTATGTGGGGAACTGGACCCACTTCACCTGCACAACACTTGCCTCCAAGAAACACTACACAAACACCTGGACCTGTTCCTCATGCCCCTCCCTCTCCCAGTCAAATCCCTCGCCTAAAACCCGTCCACCTCTCCTCCCCAACCCACCTAACCTTCCCATATCATCCACTCCCCCCCCCTAAAACCCGTCCACCTCTCCTCCCTAACCCACCTAACCTTCCCATACCATCCACATCCTCAACTCAACACACCACACCCCATCCTAATCCATTCCAACCCCCATCTCCTGCTCCCCAATCCCCACCCCCACCTCACCCATCCAACCCCCAGCCCCTCCCTCACCCCCACCCCCCCCCCACATCACCCCCACCCCCCGCCCATCCTCGTGCAGCAGCACCCAACGTACATCGTGCACATAACATTAACATTCTTCAACTGAACATAGATGGCATCAACACAAAGAAACACGAACTCTCACACTTCATCAAACAACACAACATACACATTGCCATCTTACAAGAAACAAAACTCCGCACAACACAAAAAACACCCACATTTCATAATTTCACCACCATCAGACAAGACCGGGCTGTCGGCGGGGGCGGTGGACTCATCACCCTGGTACACAAAGAAATATCATACATAGTAACCAGTGTACAAACCAAATCACTCCTCCCCCCAAATGATAACACAACAGAAATACAGTCAATTAAAATACGCACTGGCAACAACTCCAACATAACCATCATAAACACATACATCCCTCCCCAAACATCCCCTACAGTACCAAATGAATACAGACCACACTTACAACACATCACAAACACCCCACACACCCCACACATCATCCTGGGTGGTGACTTCAACGCCAAGACGTCGGCCTGGTTTGTCGACAACCCCGACACAGACAGAGGGCTGGTACTACAAAACCAAACCGATAACCTCATCATCCTTAACGACATCCATCAACATACCCATATTCCTCACCAAGCCCTCTATAACCCATCATCTCCAGACATCACCTTTTGCTCCCCAGAACTCGCCCCCACAACATCCTGGAGGGTGGTCAGAACCTTAGGCTCTGACCACCTCCCGATCATTATCACCACCAAAACCAGACTCACCCCAGCTAGCCACAAACACACATACACCAATTATAAAAGAGCTAACTGGGAAGCATTCACAAATGAGACAGAACAACACTTCACAACTCTAAACAGTACACCCATCACTAACATCAACAATGCTGTACACATACTCAATAAAACTATCCAAAACGCTGACAAGAAACACATTCCAAGAGGTAACAGAAAAAGACACAACCCCAACTTCACACCAGAAATTCAAAACCTCATCAGACAACGCGACATACTGAAACACTCCCCAGCACCCCACACACAAGACATCACACAACAAATTCAAGCACTCAACACCCAAACTAACAACAAAATACAAGAACAACAAAAACTAAATTGGAATAACTTCCTACAAACACTTGATCACAAAACAAACCCCAAAAAACTATACAAAACACTAAACAGCATCACACTTTCCAACAGCAACACAACACAATCACATGCTGCAATCACAACAACAGACTCTACTCCTTCATGTAAACAACAAGCAAACACTCTCATCAATCACTTTTCACATGTCAGCCACCTAAAACCTCACAAAGACGACCGACGTGTCATCCGACGTAAGAGACAATTCCCCACAGACCCTGACTATACACCCTTCACCAATCACCAGACAAAGCATATCATCAACAATCTCAAGCACTCACCCGCCTGTGGCCTAGACAACATAAGCAACATACACCTCAGACACCTGGGACCACAAGGCATACAAGCACTCACTAACATATCAAACTACAGCTATTCACACAACACAATACCAGACATTTGGAAGCATGGTATCATCATCACTTTCCCCAAACCCAACAAAGACCCCACGCTACCCTCCTCGCACCGCCCCATCAAACTCCTTTGCTCCCCCTCCAAAGTCATGGAACGCCTAGTATTACAACTAATTACACCTGACCTACCCCTAGCTCCAACACAACATGGCTTTAGGCCACTGCACTCCACAAACACTCTTCTCACAGACCTTACACAAAGAGCTTTCGACGGCATCAATTCAGCTAGACCACCACACAGATCACTATTAGCCACACTCGACATTAGTAAAGCCTTCGATGCCATCCCCCGCCACAACCTAACAAACAAAATCTACAACACAAACATGCACAACAACACAAAACGGTGGCTGGCCAACTTCCTAGCAGGCAGATGTGCACACGTATCTTTTGCCGGTCAGTCATCTAAAATCAGAAACTTTCCAAACGGAGTCCCACAAGGATCCGTCCTATCGCCCTCCCTCTTCAATCTGTACATGCACGATATAACTACACCCAATACGCCCCAAATAAACTTAGCCTCCTATGCAGATGACATAACACTCACATGCACACACCATGACCCAAAAAGAGCAACAGATCTCCTTCAACCCTATCTCAACACACTACATGGCTGGTGCACTACAAACAGACTTAATCTAGCCCCAGCCAAATCCACCGCAACCCTGCTCACAAGTTGGACAGGAGAACACGAATACATCCCTCAACTCACCATAAACAACACACCCCTAACACATACACACACACCCAAAATCCTAGGAGTAACATATGATACTCATATGACATTCAAACAGCACACCACAAACATTAAAAAGAAACTGACACCCAGACTTAACGCCCTCAGGTCACTTGCTCACACAAAATTTGGACACAACAAAGAAACTACCACCACAGTATATAAACAATACATAAGATCAGTGATGGAATACGCAAGCCCAGCCTGGGCTTCTAACCTAGCTGAAACACATCATAAGACCTTACAGACTATTCAAAACAAAGCCCTGAAGATCATTACAGGCTGCACAGCTACTGCACCCACAGATCACCTACATCAAGAAACCAAAATCCTCAAAGTCAAAGACCATCTGGACATGAGAGGCACTCAATTCCTGGCAGCAGCCTCCACGAACCAAGACCACCCACTAAACTACATGGCAACACACCCACAGACACCAGAAATATCAAAACAACACCCAGCACACGGTATCACACACAATTATTGTCCTCTCTCCCTCCCTGCCCACCCCGAACCAACATCCAGAAGCACATCCATACTCATATCTCTCACCGATCCATCCACTCACTCACAGACAACACACAGCTGCATGCACGACCTCCCGAAATCCATCCTTCCGAATCCTCCCTTCCTCGCGAGGACAGAGTCCACCTGGCCAGGCTGAGATGCGGACACCATCCAGCTCTCCTGAGCTATCAGAAGAGACTGGATGACTCCGTTGTCGACGCCTGCCCGGGATGTAACACAGCACCCCATACCATTAAACACATCATAGAAGACTGCATTTCACACAACCACTTACGCCAACAACACAATCTACACTCAATGAGAGCTCTGTGGGAAAGCCCGATCGTGGCCATGGCCTTTCTCAGGGACTCGGGGCTGTTCGGCCAGGCAGCTTAGGGAACAACAACAACAACAACAATTAGGTAAATACAGCGCCGAAATATCGTACAAAACGTACGAAATATCGTACGCTCCTGACGGAAATTTACGCTTACAGTTGTTACGGCTGGATCGGCAATACATATTCGGGATTCTTGATCGTAGGACAGAAATGGCTTAAGTGACAACGACACGCTCGATTCCAATCCCAAATACTATATGCTCCAGACAACAAAAGCACCAACGCCCTACAGAGTTATTGTCTACGGTAACGAGGTACCTTAACTCGGCGAAAGTGTACAACAGGGGTAGGCTATGAGGCTAAACTCCCTCAGACATTTATAGGTTACGTTATTACTAAAGAAATGCAATACTCAAGAAACTACGTTAATATTAAACCTCTAATAATGTAGAATAGAAGCAGGCTAAAGGTATGACAGTGAAATGCTAAATGACAAATGTACACGCCTACTTGAAAGCGCGTGCACTACACTAACTGTCCCCTACTAACATGCACTAGCATGTAGCATACAAGATGTTCATGATCCAGTAGATACCTAATAATACACATGGGAGGAACATAAACAGTAGTCACTTATTATAATAATGAATCTATACTTGGAATAACTAAAAGGTTGCAGGCAACAGTACTGCGCCGGTAGCCTACTACCGCATAGGCTACTTCGCTTCTCTCACTCTGTCTCCCCTCCGAGTCCGTATGCGCCCTACGCAACAGAACTCCGGACACAGCAGCAAAACGACAGTGCAGTTAATTGATACATGAAAGTATTAATAGTGTCTTGTGTGTGAGTAATGTGTATTGTAAAGTGTTATAGATATATACTTAAAGAGAGCTGCAATGCATAGTAAAATAAAGATATATCCCACTCATCATCCCCATGTGTTCTAGCTAGCAGGCCAAGTCACAGGAACAACGAGTCCCAGCACCGAAAGCGAGAACCCAGGAGAAGACTGTAGAGAACACAAGGACAGATAAATTACGTTACTCTACTATACCGGCACTACGAGCGAGCTGTAGTCTCGGGTGCTACACTCGCTCCTGGCTCGGTATGCAAATCAAGGCTAAGTCCTCGTCCCTCTACAGACAACTCCTGGGCATGGTCGGGCTCTTACACATGGCACCAGTCTAGTCACAAATGGGATGATGAGCAGGGCATATAACTCGTGAACATGTAGAACGTTCACCAACTATCCTCATCAAGAAGATCGCTGTTCACATTAACCCCTTAAATCTAATACATGTAAATATATGCTTGTCCTAAGAGTAATACGAGAGGTGAGTGCTGAAACTCCTTTAGGACCTCAAGGGAAGGTTATGCATTTAAATAGAGAGAAGAATGAAATGAGAGTAATGTCGTCAGAGAGAAAGAGTGCAACCGTGAGAAGTGGGGAGAGAGAGCAAGGGATGTTAGAATCTCAAAGGTTCTAGGCAACCTAGTCCAGGAACACACAGCCAACCTCCAGGCAGTGTGCTGTACGACAACATGGGCCCAGCCCAGGCAGGCAACAATGGACTACCAACCCTATCGCGCCTAGCTATAAGGGCAAGGCTGCCAACCAGTCCATACGTCTGGCAACCACCCGGCCGGCAGCGCAGCGTGTTGCTACCCTCTTGCTCTGAAGCCCAACTCACTCTCTCTCTCTGAATTCCCATTATCCTATCTATCAACTTCTCTATTGATACTACATATTAAATGGAAGGTCTCGACATGGCTTAAAACAAAACCCACCACTGGTTAGCACATGACGAGACCTTTGCAGAGATACAAAGAACATAGTTATAAGTTGTCACACTCAATATACATAGTGGCTGACGGTAGCCAGATCACGGGCGGTACAGTGGAGTACCAAGGAGTACAATCAGGTTGCGTTGCCCAGCACTGGGGTGCGTCACAGCCCCCCCAAGATTTTAGATAATCGACCTTAGAAGCATTATCAAAATCTGACAGGCAACCAACCGACCTGCTACCCTTAGCTGCCACTAATTGCAAAAGGTGCACAACAACTGAAGTGTGAATTATACATAAAACACAATATTGCATGCATCATGCTACAACAATAAAAGAGTTACAAAACTAAAAAAAAGAAAGAGTTTTCTCGTTTATTTTATTGTTTTATAATCTTTTTGGACGGCGTTATGATAGCCTAATTTTACTCCTGCTCAACCCACACACCGTGCACGACTATCTTGGATCATCAACCCTTGATAGACAATCTGCTATCACGTTCTCACTCCCGGCAATATGCTGAATGTTGAGATTATACTCTTGGAGCATTAGGGACCACCTGGTCAACCGCATATTCCGATTGTGAAACTGATTTAGGAATTTCAAGGGATGATGGTCCGTATAAATCGTCACTACCGGGCCGTAGGCTGGAACATAAACTTCGAAATTTTGAGCGACAAAACGATAGCCAGAAGCTCCTTCTCTATAGTCGAGTAATTCCTTTGTGCCGAATTAAACTTGCGAGAAAAGAAGCTCACTGGGTGTTCCAAGCCCTCGGAATCAGTCTGCAGTAACACTGCCCCGGCACCCACACCGCTGGCATCAGTCGCCAGCTGAAAACTACTGGAGAAGTCTGGGGCCCTCAAAATCGGATGTGTACACAGCAGGTGCTTGACTAGGTCGAAAGCCCTCTGACACTCCGCAGCCCAACAGAACTTCACTGACTTCGACAGTAGATCAGTTAACGGTGCTAAGACAGTAGAGTATCCCCCGGATGAAGCGCCTATAATAGCCTATCATACCTAGGAACCGCATGACCTGGCGCTTAGTGGTGGGCCTGGGAAACATATTGATAGCCTGTATCTTGCTCAGGGGGGGGCACACCCGGCCTAACCCGACCACAAAGCCAAGATACTGCACAGTAGCCTTTACAAACTCGCACTTCCTCAGGTTCACCACCAGCCCAGCATCGTGCAACTTCCTAAACAGGGTCTCTAAGTGCCTTAGGTGATTTTCAAAATCGTCATCATATACTATCACGTCATCAAGGTAGACCGTGCAGTTAGGGATTTCGTCACAAATATCGTTCATCAGGTTTTGAAACGTGGCAGGTGCGTTCTTAAGCCCATAAGGCATTACGTTACATTGGTAGGTCTTGCCATCTACCACAAAACCACAAACTTGCTTAGCTCGGTCCGACAGGGGTACTTGCCAGTAGCCTTTTACAAGATCAATTTTAGTAAGGTACTTTGCATTCCCTATCTTGTCCACGCTGCCGTCAACTCGAGGCAAAGGGTAAGGGTTGGTGGTGGTCAAGCCATTTAGCCTACGAAAATCTATGCAGAACCGCACCTTGCCGTCAGGTTTTGGCTGCAACGTGACGGGTGATGTCCACTTCACATAACCTTCAGTGATCATCCCTCTCTCAACCATGTACTTTAACTCCTCCCGTAAAGCTGGCAACTTTACCGGGGGCACACGGTAGGGCACTGACTTGAAGGGCACATTATCACCGACGTCCACGTCGTGCGTTACCTGAGTAGTGAGACCTGGGTGTTCGGCGAAAACAGAGGGGTATGACCTGAACAGGCCTAGGACAGCAGCACCCTGGTGCTCAGGCAGGTGACTTACAGCTTGCCTAGCCTCTTGTTCAGTATTCCCCGCCCACTGTTCCGCGGAAATGACACAGTCCCAGCTATCCTCCTCAGCAGCATGACTGTCCCCACCTCCTTCTCCACCCTGGCCGCTGCAGGCCAGCACAGGGACAGTGAGAGGCTCTGAGGGGCGTCTCACATACTCTTTCATGAGGTTAACATGACATAACTGATGTTTTTTCCTACGGTCAGGTGTTGCAACGAGATAATCAAGGTCGGACAGTTTCTTAGCCACCACATACGGCCCAATGAACTTGGCAGAAAGGGGGTGTCCAGGCAAAGGTAAAAGCAACATTACCTCCTGACTCCACCGAAAACTCCCGAAGCTTCACCTTGGCGTCATACTGGTGCTTCATGACCGCCTGTGCATTAACCAAGTTATTACCTGCCGCTGCCATGCAACCTATAAGTCTCTCCCGGCTCTCAAGGACATATTTAAGTACAGACCCCGGCTTCTCTTCGCCCTCCCAGATCTCTTTCACCATACTTAAAGGTCCTCTCACATTATGGCCAAAGACTAGCTGATTTGGACTGAACCCCAGGCTCTCTCCTGGGACTTCACGTGCAGCGAACAGAACATACGGCAGACCCAAATCCCAATCAGTGTCATGTTCTGCACAGTAACAGCGTAGCATACTCTTCAGGGTCGAGTGCCACCGCTCCAAGACTCCCTGACTCTCGGGATGGTAGGCTGACGACACTACAGAACATATACCGTGCAACTGAAGGGTTTGCTTGAACAATTTGGATGTAAAATTGCTCCCCTGGTCTGACTGCACCTCACGTGGAAATCCATAACGGGAACAGAACAATAATAAGTTTTTAACAACTGCCTTTGCCGAGCCGTTTCTCATGGGGTATGCGTCCGGGTATCTCGTAGCCACATCCATGATTGTCAACAGGAATTTATTGCCACTACTAGTAGGCGGGAAAGGGCCAACCAAATCTACTACAACTTTGCTGAACGGAGGCCCGGTGACAGGTATGGGAAACAAAGGTGCCTTCGGGATTGTCTGGTTAGGCTTCCCCGTTGTCTGGCAGGTCGCACACCCAGCCACCCATGCACAGACATCAGCCTTGACCCCAGGCCACCAGAAAAACCTGCCCAATGCCGCCAATGTTTTTGTTACCCCCAAATGACCCGCCACCGGCACATCATGCGCCAGACACAATAAGGACTCTCTATACTTATTTGGAACAACCACCTGGTCTACTACCCTCAGCACCGCCCTCCCACTTCGATTTGGGGTCTAAAAATCTGCGGTACAATATCCTGTTGAGCCTAAAGAAATCTCCCGGCTTCGCATCCCCATCTTCCTCCAACTCTATGGCACCATTGCTATAACGAGCTAGGCTAGCGTCTTGCAGCTGCTGCTCACTTATGTCCCCGGGCGTCAATGCATCAAGATGGTTTTGTAATAAGACATTACCCCGGCTAGTAGGCTCTACTGCCTTAGTGGCTCTCGCTACAGCTCTTGCCTCACGCGAAGTCTTACCCAACTCTGCCTTGTTACACACCATCTCTGGGCCAGAGTCAACTCCCGTGTTTATTATAGGTCCAAGTACCGAATCACCGAGAAGTGCAGCAGAATCAATGTCCCTTTTCCTGCCCTTAGCAACCTTCTCCTGATCCTTCCTCCACTGTCCCCGAGGTTGAGTGCTAGGCTGTGCAGGAGCCGCAGAGCGAGATCGGGTTACCACACAGGCCATCTCATCCTGTTGGCACCTCCCAACCCATTCCCGATTCTCACCATCCACGTCGGCCGCCCTCTCGGCAACGACTAAGGGTGGAGTCCCGGAAGTGGGCACCGCAAAGTCGTTGCCGAGAAGAAGGTCGACGCCCTCAACTGGCAAACACTCACAGATCCCTACATCCAGCTCCCTGCACACCTCTCCCACTCTCAACTCCAACCTCACAAGTGGGTATGACCTCGTAGCATTTATACCCTGCACCACAACAACTCTGGCCGCATTTATCGGTTTCCCTGTGAAGTTCCTCAACAAAGTTTGCGAAGCCCCCGTATCCCTCAACAAGTCAACCCTCCGTAGTTCACTCCCCCAGCTCACAAACCCGTGTCCCCGATGGCTACAGAAAGTGTCCCGGACAGGTGTCGAGCCTTCCGTACGCTTCTTTACCGCGTGTGCCTCAGCTGCTGACAACCTACCCCGGGCAGTTGCTGCAGCCTTCAGAGACACACCGATACTGTGAACCAATGACACCGGCTTAGCGGGAGTGTTACTAGGGCACTCACGTGAATAATGCGCTAGCTTCTGACATTTGTAACATTTCACATCCCCAATGGGCTTCTTCCCTTGTGCGGGCGAAGAAGGGGCCTGACCTTTAGTAAACGGGAGAGGCTTGTGTTTGTAGGTGTTATTAGGTGCAATGCTTTTAGTGTGGTTATGTGTGTCATAGGATTTGTTATTATCGAAAACTCTGGTGGGTGGGGTATAGCGCCCCTTCTGCCCTGACTCAGCCCTCTGAGCGGCACCGCAACCACGAATCAATGATAATCTGAGGTCTGCCATCTTGGCAGCCTCCTCTACTGTCTTGGGACATTTTTCCTTAATGTTCAGCGTTAGATCGGTTCCAGTACATTTGTAAAACTGTTCCAGATAGAAAAGTTGCTTAATTTCCTCAGCCGACTCTGCGTGCTCGGACCGAAACCAGTTATTACATGCATCTGTTAAGTCCCGTGCGTGCTCCATAAAACTGACGTCGCTCTTCTTATTCACGCCACGGAACTTCAATCTATAGTTTCGGGTTGCAGTTCGTAGGCCCGGAGCACAGCCTCCTTCACCAGTCCATACACGACACTCTCGTCCAGTGACAGTGCATCGTAGGCTTTCAACCCCTGACCCACTAGACGTGATGAAACTGCTGCTGCCCATTTAACCTCCGGCCAGTCATACTCACGACACTTCTTTTCGAAACGAGCAAAAAACTCAGTCACTGCTGTCTCATCAAATGCGGGTACTAACTTAATTAAATGCGAAAGTGAGTCTGTAACCCGGTGCCCACCACCGAGATGACGCCCCGTGGTCTCTACTCTAGACTACTCGCCATCCATCTCAGCCTGGTACCTGGTTTCACCCTGATTGGCTTGGATACTAGCAACCTCTATGCGTTCTATACTAGCCTGTTGTATCTGAGTCTCCTGCAGCTTAAACTTAGCTAGTTCTAGCTGAAATAACATCTCAGGAGACAGGCCTGGGGGGGAGAGCACAAAATGGGGGATCCACACCGATACGTGTTTACGGGTAAGCCAGCTTGCCATTGAGAACCCTCCTGCTGCATCGTGCTAAGACTCGCTGGCTGAGGGCCCAGCTCAAAGTGGTAGAGTGGAATGCGATGCTTGGAGGGAACCCCCCAAGACCCCACCTCCACCCACCGCCCCATTCGCCATCCACCCAACAAACATGTCCCCACCAATTACTTCTTGGGCCAACTGTCAGGACAGTCCCCGCCCCAAAACCGTTGGCTAAACAGCGAAGACCGTAAGCAATCAATAGCCTGCAGGCGCTGTTCGGTCAAGGTTGGTCTGCAAAAATGCCCGTGCAAACCCTCTCTCCACTTAATAACACTCCCCTCCCTAAATATCTGCTGTACTTGCTGGTCACTAGGCTGTACCGTGTTATCCTCCCCCGTACAATGATGAATCATTAGACATAGTGCTGGTTATACAATTGCTGTTCATCAACAAAAAAAAGTGCTTATTACTAATTGCACTCTCGACTCACAAAATGTTAAAGATGCTTGAATGACTCTACTCTAGACCCCTACCGAAACAATCTGCAAGTCCACCAATACAATAATGACACAATAAAAATTCCTCCATATGCAAGAAAATTCTAGCCAGCTCTACTTCTGTAAGCATAGAAATAGTTTCTCTCAAAAAACATGTGATAGGATACTACTGAATCTTGTGGGCAAGGTCGCCATTTTGTTACGGCTGGATCGGGCAATACATATTCGGGATTCTTGAATCGTAGGACAGAAATGGCTTAAGTGACAAACGACACGCTCGATTCCAGTCCCAAATACCTATATGCTCCAGACAACAAAAGCACCAACGCCCTACCAGAGTTATCGTCTAGCTGTAACGAGGTCACCTTATACTCGGCGAAAGTGTACAACAGGGGTAGGCTATGAGGCTAAACTCCCTCGACCATTTATAGGTTACGTTATTACTAAGAGAAATGCAATACTCAGAAACCTACGTTAATATTAAGCCTCTAATAATGTAGAATAGAAGCAGGCTAAAGGTATGACAGTGAAATGCTAAATGACAAATTTACACGCCTACTTGACAAGCGCGTGCACTACACTAACTGTCCCCTACTAAACATGCACTAGCATGTAAGCATACAAGAATGTTTCATAGATTCCAGTAGATACCTAATAATACACATGGGAGGAATCATACACAGTAGTCATCTTATTAATAATAATTAATCTATACGTTTGGAATAACTAAAAGGTTTGCAGGCAACAGTACTGCGCCGTTATCCTACTAACCAGCATAGGCTACTTCGCTTTTCTCTCACTCTGTCTCCCCCCTCCGAGTCCGTATGCGCCCTCACGCAACAGAAACTATCCGGACAACAGCCTCACAAACGACAGTGGCAGTTGAATTGATACTGAAAGTATTAAGTAGTGGTTGTCTTGGTGTGTGATTAAATGTGGTATTTGTTAAAGTGGATTATTAAGATATATACTTAAAGAGAGCTGGTCAATGCGTAGTAAAATAAAGAGATATCCACACTCATCATCCCCATGTGTTAAATTTTTTTTTTCTAGCGTAGCAGGCCAAGTGCACAGGAACAACGAGTCCCCAGCACCGAAAGCCGAGAACCCAGGTAGAAGACTGGTAGAGAACACAAGGTCAGATAAATCACGTTACTCTACTATACCCGCACTACGAGTGAGCTGCAGTCTCGGTCGCTACACTCGCTGCTGGCTCGGTATGGCCAAATCAACGGCTAAGTCCTCGTTCCCTCTACAGACAACTCCTGGGCATCGGTCGGGCTCTTACGACATGGCACGCATTCTAGTCAACCAATGGGATGATGAGCCTGTCAAGGGCATATAGGACTCGTGAACTGTAGAACGTTCACCAAACTGTATACCTCATCAATAAGATCGCTGTTCACAATTAACCCCTTAAATGCATCTCAACTACATGTAAATAATAATGCTTGTCCTAAGAGTATAACGAAGAGGTGAGCTGCTGAAACTCCTTTAGGAACCTCAAGGGAAAGAGTTAATGCATTTGCATTACGCTGAGAGAAGAATGAATGCAGCAGATAATGTCGTCAGAGAGAAAGAGTGCAACCGTGCGAAGTGGGGAGAGAGAGAGCAAGGGATGTTAGAATCTCAAAGGTTCTAGGCAACCTAGTCCAGGAACACACAGCCAACCTCCAGGCAGTGTGCTGTAACGACAACACTGGGCCCAGCCCAGGCAGGCAACAGATGGACTACCAACCCTATCGCGCCTAGCTATAAGGGCAACGCTGCCAACCAGTCGCATAACGTCTGGCAACCACCCCGCCGGCAGCGCGGCGTGTTGCTACCCTCTTGCTCTGAAGCCCAACTCACTATCTATCTCTGAATTCCCATTATCCTAGCTATCAACTTGTATATTGATACTACATATTAAATGAAAGGTCTCCGACACTGGCTTAGAAAAACAAAACCCACCACTGGTTAGCACATGACGAGACCTTTGCAGCGATACAAAGGAACATAGTTAATAAGTTGTCGCACTCAATATACATAGCCGCTGACGGTAGCCACCGATCAACGGGCGGTACAGTGGAGTACCAAGGAGTACAATCAGGTTCGTTGCCCAGCACTGGGGTGCGT
>CM064506.1:48492549-48668845 GCA_032716605.1 Paralithodes platypus
AGCCTATCATACCTAGGAACCGCATGACCTGGCGCTTAGTGGTGGGCCTGGGAAACATATTGATAGCCTGTATCTTGCTCAGGGGGGGCACACCCGGCCTAACCCGACCACAAAGCCAAGATACTGCACAGTAGCCTTTACAAACTCGCACTTCCTCAGGTTCACCACCAGCCCAGCATCGTGCAACTTCCTAAACAGGGTCTCTAAGTGCCTTAGGTGATTTTCAAAATCGTCATCATATACTATCACGTCATCAAGGTAGACCGTGCAGTTAGGGATTTCGTCACAAATATCGTTCATCAGGTTTTGAAACGTGGCAGGTGCGTTCTTAAGCCCATAAGGCATTACGTTACATTGGTAGGTCTTGCCATCTACCACAAAACCACAAACTTGCTTAGCTCGGTCCGACAGGGGTACTTGCCAGTAGCCTTTTACAAGATCAATTTTAGTAAGGTACTTTGCATTCCCTATCTTGTCCACGCTGTCGTCAACTCGAGGCAAAGGGTAAGGGTTGGTGGTGGTCAAGCCATTTAGCCTACGAAAATCTATGCAGAACCGCACCTTGCCGTCAGGTTTTGGCTGCAACGTGACGGGTGATGTCCACTTCACATAACCTTCAGTGATCATCCCTCTCTCAACCATGTACTTTAACTCCTCCCGTAAAGCTGGCAACTTTACCGGGGGCACACGGTAGGGCACTGACTTGAAGGGCACATTATCACCGACGTCCACGTCGTGCGTTACCTGAGTAGTGAGACCTGGGTGTTCGGCGAAAACAGAGGGGTATGACCTGAACAGGCCTAGGACAGCAGCACCCTGGTGCTCAGGCAGGTGACTTACAGCTTGCCTAGCCTCTTGTTCAGTATTCCCCGCCCACTGTTCCGCGGAAATGACACAGTCCCAGCTATCCTCCTCAGCAGCATGACTGTCCCCACCTCCTTCTCCACCCTGGCCGCTGCAGGCCAGCACAGGGACAGTGAGAGGCTCTGAGGGGCGTCTCACATACTCTTTCATGAGGTTAACATGACATAACTGATGTTTTTTCCTACGGTCAGGTGTTGCAACGAGATAATCAAGGTCGGACAGTTTCTTAGCCACCACATACGGCCCAATGAACTTGGCA
Organism: Paralithodes platypus; assembly: GCA_032716605.1. NCBI lineage: Eukaryota > Metazoa > Arthropoda > Malacostraca > Decapoda > Lithodidae > Paralithodes > Paralithodes platypus. The sequence continues at coordinate 48,493,673 of CM064506.1, forward strand.
GAAAGGGGGTGTCCAGGCAAAGGTAAAAGCAACATTACCTCCTGACCCACCGAAAACTCCCGAAGCTTCACCTTGGCGTCATACTGGTGCTTCATGACCGCCTGTGCATTAACCAAGTTATTACCTGCCGCTGCCATGCAACCTATAAGTCTCTCCCGGCTCTCAAGGACATATTTAAGTACAGACCCCGGCTTCTCTTCGCCCTCCCAGATCTCTTTCACCATACTTAAAGGTCCTCTCACATTATGGCCAAAGACTAGCTGATTTGGACTGAACCCCAGGCTCTCTCCTGGGACTTCACGTGCAGCGAACAGAACATACGGCAGACCCAAATCCCAATCAGTGTCATGTTCTGCACAGTAACAGCGTAGCATACTCTTCAGGGTCGAGTGCCACCGCTCCAAGACTCCCTGACTCTCGGGATGGTAGGCTGACGACACTACAGAACATATACCGTGCAACTGAAGGGTTTGCTTGAACAATTTGGATGTAAAATTGCTCCCCTGGTCTGACTGCACCTCACGTGGAAATCCATAACGGGAACAGAACAATAATAAGTTTTTAACAACTGCCTTTGCCGAGCCGTTTCTCATGGGGTATGCGTCCGGGTATCTCGTAGCCACATCCATGATTGTCAACAGGAATTTATTGCCACTACTAGTAGGCGGGAAAGGGCCAACCAAATCTACTACAACTTTGCTGAACGGAGGCCCGGTGACAGGTATGGGAAACAAAGGTGCCTTCGGGATTGTCTGGTTAGGCTTCCCCGTTGTCTGGCAGGTCGCACACCCAGCCACCCATGCACAGACATCAGCCTTGACCCCAGGCCACCAGAAAAACCTGCCCAATGCCGCCAATGTTTTTGTTACCCCCAAATGACCCGCCACCGGCACATCATGCGCCAGACACAATAAGGACTCTCTATACTTATTTGGAACAACCACCTGGTCTACTACCCTCGCACCGCCCTCCCACTTCGATTTGGGGTCTAAAAATCTGCGGTACAATATCCTGTTGAGCCTAAAGAAATCTCCCGGCTTCGCATCCCCATCTTCCTCCAACTCTATGGCACCATTGCTATAACGAGCTAGGCTAGCGTCTTGCAGCTGCTGCTCACTTATGTCCCCGGGCGTCAATGCATCAAGATGGTTTTGTAATAAGACATTACCCCGGCTAGTAGGCTCTACTGCCTTAGTGGCTCTCGCTACAGCTCTTGCCTCACGCGAAGTCTTACCCAACTCTGCCTTGTTACACACCATCTCTGGGCCAGAGTCAACTCCCGTGTTTATTATAGGTCCAAGTACCGAATCACCGAGAAGTGCAGCAGAATCAATGTCCCTTTTCCTGCCCTTAGCAACCTTCTCCTGATCCTTCCTCCACTGTCCCCGAGGTTGAGTGCTAGGCTGTGCAGGAGCCGCAGAGCGAGATCGGGTTACCACACAGGCCATCTCATCCTGTTGGCACCTCCCAACCCATTCCCGATTCTCACCATCCACGTCGGCCGCCCTCTCGGCAACGACTAAGGGTGGAGTCCCGGAAGTGGGCACCGCAAAGTCGTTGCCGAGAAGAAGGTCGACGCCCTCAACTGGCAAACACTCAACGATCCCTACATCCAGCTCCCTGCACACCTCTCCCACTCTCAACTCCAACCTCACAAGTGGGTATGACCTCGTAGCATTTATACCCTGCACCACAACAACTCTGGCCGCATTTATCGGTTTCCCTGTGAAGTTCCTCAACAAAGTTTGCGAAGCCCCCGTATCCCTCAACAAGTCAACCCTCCGTAGTTCACTCCCCCAGCTCACAAACCCGTGTCCCCGATGGCTACAGAAAGTGTCCCGGACAGGTGTCGAGCCTTCCGTACGCTTCTTTACCGCGAGTGCCTCAGCTGCTGACAACCTACCCCGGGCAGTTGCTGCAGCCTTCAGAGACACACCGATACTGTGAACCAATGACACCGGCTTAGCGGGAGTGTTACTAGGGCACTCACGTGAATAATGGCCTAGCTTCTGACATTTGTAACATTTCACATCCCCAATGGGCTTCTTCCCTTGTGCGGGCGAAGAAGGGGCCTGACCTTTAGTAAACGGGAGAGGCTTGTGTTTGTAGGTGTTATTAGGTGCAATGCTTTTAGTGTGGTTATGTGTGTCATAGGATTTGTTATTATCGAAAACTCTGGTGGGTGGGGTATAGCGCCCCTTCTGCCCTGACTCAGCCCTCTGAGCGGCACCGCAACCACGAATCAATGATAATCTGAGGTCTGCCATCTTGGCAGCCTCCTCTACTGTCTTGGGACATTTTTCCTTAATGTTCAGCGTTAGATCGGTTCCAGTACATTTGTAAAACTGTTCCAGATAGAAAAGTTGCTTAATTTCCTCAGCCGACTCTGCGTGCTCGGACCGAAACCAGTTATTACATGCATCTGTTAAGTCCCGTGCGTGCTCCATAAAACTGACGTCGCTCTTCTTATTCACGCCACGGAACTTCAATCTATAAGTTTCGGGTTGCAGTTCGTAGGCCCGGAGCACAGCCTCCTTCACCAGTCCATACACGACACTCTCGTCCAGTGACAGTGCATCGTAGGCTTTCAACCCCTTACCCACTAGACGTGATGAAACTAATGCTGCCCATTTAACCTCCGGCCAGTCATACTCACGACACTTCTTTTCGAAACGAGCAAAAAACTCAGTCACTGCTGTCTCATCAAATGCGGGTACTAACTTAATTAAATGCGAAAGTGAGTCTGTAACCCGGTGCCCACCACCGAGATGACGCCCCGTGGTCTCTACTCTAGACTTCTCGACATCCATTTCAGCCTGGTACCTGGTTGCATCCTGATTGGCTTGGATTCTAGCAACCTCTATGCGTTCTATACTAGCCTGTTGTATCTGAGTCTCCTGCAGCTTAAACTTAGCTAGTTCTAGCTGAAATAACATCTCAGGAGACAGGCCTGGGGGGGGAGAGCACAAAATGGGGGATCCACACCGAGACGTGTTTACGGGTAAGCCAGCTTGCCATTGAGAACCCTCCTGCTGCATCGTGCTAAGACTCGCTGGCTGAGGGCCCAGCTCAGGGGTAGAGTGGAATGGAGGCTTGGAGGGAACCCCCCAAGACCCCACTCCACCCACCGCCCCATCGCCATCACCCAACAAACATGCCACCAAATTCTTCTTGGGCCAACTGTCAGGACAGTCCCGCCCCAAAACCGTGGCTAAACAGCGAAGACCGTAACAATCAATAGCCTGCAGGCGCTGTTCGGTCAAAGGTGTCTGCAAAAATGCCCGGGCATCCCTCTCCCCTTATAACACTCCCCTCCCTAAATATCTGCTGTACTTGCTGGTCACTAGGCTGTACCGTGTTATCCTCCCCCGTAAATGATGAGTCATTAGACATAGTGCTGGTTATACAATTGCTGTTCATAAACAAAAAAAGTGCTTATTACTAATTGCAGTCTCGACTCACAAAATGTTAAAGATGCTTGAATGACTCTACTCTAGACACCTAACGAAACAATCTGCAAGTCCACCAATACAATAATGACACAATAAAAATTCCTCCAATATGCAAGAAAATTCTAGCCAGCTCTACTAGGTAGCATAGAATAGTTCTCCAAAAAACATGTGATAGGATACTACTGAATCTTGTGCAAGGTCGCCATTTTGTTACGGCTGGATCGGCAATACATATTCGGGATTCTTGATCGTAGGACAGAAATGGCTTAAGTGACAACGACACGCTCGATTCCAGTCCCAAATACTATATGCTCCAGACAACAAAAGCACCAACGCCCTACAGAGTTATCGTCTACGGTAACGAGGTACCTTAACTCGGTGAAAGTGTACAACAGGGGTAGGCTATGAGGCTAAACTCCCTCAGACATTTATAGGTTACGTTATTACTAAAGAAATGCAATACTCAAGAAACTACGTTAATATTAAACCTCTAATAATGTAGAATAGAAGCAGGCTAAAGGTATGACAGTGAAATGCTAAATGACAAATGTACACGCCTACTTGAAAGCGCGTGCACTACACTAACTGTCCCCTACTAACATGCACTAGCATGTAGCATACAAGATGTTCATGATCCAGTAGATACCTAATAATACACATGGGAGGAACATAAACAGTAGTCACTTATTATAATAATGAATCTATACTTGGAATAACTAAAAGGTTGCAGGCAACAGTACTGCGCCGGTAGCCTACTACCGCATAGGCTACTTCGCTTCTCTCACTCTGTCTCCCCTCCGAGTCCGTATGCGCCCTACGCAACAGAACTCCGGACACAGCAGCAAAACGACAGTGCAGTTAATTGATACATGAAAGTATTAATAGTGTTGTCTTGTGTGTGAGTAATGTGTATTGTAAAGTGTTATAGATATATACTTAAAGAGAGCTGCAATGCATAGTAAAATAAAGATATATCCCACTCATCATCCCCATGTGTTCTAGCTAGCAGGCCAAGTCACAGGAACAACGAGTCCCAGCACCGAAAGCGAGAACCCAGGAGAAGACTGTAGAGAACACAAGGACAGATAAATTACGTTACTCTACTATACCGGCACTACGAGCGAGCTGTAGTCTCGGGTGCTACACTCGCTCCTGGCTCGGTATGCAAATCAAGGCTAAGTCCTCGTCCCTCTACAGACAACTCCTGGGCATGGTCGGGCTCTTACACATGGCACCAGTCTAGTCACAAATGGGATGATGAGCAGGGCATATAACTCGTGAACATGTAGAACGTTCACCAACTATCCTCATCAAGAAGATCGCTGTTCACATTAACCCCTTAAATCTAATACATGTAAATATATGCTTGTCCTAAGAGTAATACGAGAGGTGAGTGCTGAAACTCCTTTAGGACCTCAAGGGAAGGTTATGCATTTAAATAGAGAGAAGAATGAAATGAGAGTAATGTCGTCAGAGAGAAAGAGTGCAACCGTGAGAAGTGGGGAGAGAGAGCAAGGGATGTTAGAATCTCAAAGGTTCTAGGCAACCTAGTCCAGGAACACACAGCCAACCTCCAGGCAGTGTGCTGTACGACAACATGGGCCCAGCCCAGGCAGGCAACAATGGACTACCAACCCTATCGCGCCTAGCTATAAGGGCAAGGCTGCCAACCAGTCCATACGTCTGGCAACCACCCGGCCGGCAGCGCGGCGTGTTGCTACCCTCTTGCTCTGAAGCCCAACTCACTCTCTCTCTCTGAATTCCCATTATCCTATCTATCAACTTCTCTATTGATACTACATATTAAATGAAAGGTCTCGACATGGCTTAAAACAAAACCCACCACTGGTTAGCACATGACGAGACCTTTGCAGAGATACAAAGAACATAGTTATAAGTTGTCACACTCAATATACATAGCGGCTGACGGTAGCCAGATCACGGGCGGTACAGTGGAGTACCAAGGAGTACAATCAGGTTGCGTTGCCCAGCACTGGGGTGCGTCACACAGTGAACATTGACGATATTGGGCCACCAAAATGCCGTGTTCACATAAAACGAAATCGCATAGAACGCCATCGTTTATCGACCAATTTCTCGTTTTATGCGAGACCCTACTGTAGTTGCAACTATGTGATAACTCTCTTAAAATTAAACACGACTAATACTGGACTGTAGAACCCGTCCTATCACAGCTCGTGATATAATAATAATAATAATAATAAGCATGTTACTTATTTCTCATAAGCGCCAATTTTTCCGAAGAATTCACTAGCGCTCGAAAAGAGAAAGAAAAAGGAACAAAATCAATGCATCAAAAGAAGGCTTAAATACAACACACATTTAACAATCACTAGCAGTGGCAAAATAGCCTATACTCTATAGCCATCTGTCATGACACCTCTCTCAAGATCATAGCTTCTCTCAAAGAGAAAAGTCTTAAGTTGTCTCTTGAAGCATTCAACAGAACTCAGTTGTCTCATGGACAGCGGCAACCTGTTATACAACCTTGGAGCCATGTAGAAGAATGACCTCTCAAAGAAAGAAGACTGCTGGAAAGCCCTTGGTTCATCAAGACGAAAAGAGTCATTGTCATGACGCACAACTACACCATGGTGTGCCGGTGGGCGCCTGAGCAGCTCCGCAAGGTACCTAGGCTCACCAAATTTGAGAACCTTAAAAGTCACCAAACACAACTTAAATTCTATTCTTGCTCTTACTGGCAGCCAGTGCAGTTCTATGTGAAGAGATGTAGTAGGAGTTCTAGGTGGAACACCAAAAATTAGTCTTGCGGCCCTGTTAAGAACAGACTGAACTTTCTTCAAAATATAATTTGGAAGACCCACCAACAGGGCATTGCAATAATCAACACGAGAGAAGACCAATGAGTGAACCAACGTCAGGAGGCAACGTCTGGTTATAAACGGCTTCACCAAATAGAGATTTCTGATGTGCAAGTAACAACTTTTAACTATCTGGTTTACATGCTCTTGAAATCTAATCAGGAGTTCACATATACACCCAGATTTCGAACAGAGATCGCAGCTGAGATCCACCCACATTGATGGAGAGGGCACCTACTATATCATCACCTCTTCTATTTCCTCGGATGATGAGAATATCAGTTTTACCATCATTTAGTTTAAGTTTTCTCGCTCTCATCCACTTCTTGATATCAGACATCAACAATTCCATCTTACTCCGTATATCAACTATATTTGTGATTCTCACATAAATCTTGGTGTCATCTGCATAAAAGTGAAAGGTGACATTATGTGCACGAAGCAGAAGAGACAAACTGCTAATATAAATTATAAATAGGATAGGACCTAAAACTGATCCCTGCGGAACACCATACTGCAGGGGTGTCGAGTCCGAGACCACTTGATTTACCATCACACTCTGGGATCTACCTGACAAGTACGACCCAAGAAGCAAGAGAGCGGAGTCACGCACACCACAATCATAAAGATCACTCAATAACAACTCGTGATCCACTGTGTCAAAGGCCGCAGAGAGATCAAGCAAGACCAATAGTGAGGCCACACCATTGCAAATGTTCTCAACTAGATCATTATGTACTCTAATCAATGCTGTTTCAGTTGAATGATGCTGTCGGTAAGCAGCCTGAAAAATTGGGATAGTTTCATTCTGCTGAAGTAGTGGTTGTAATTGGTCAAGTATTGCACGCTCTAATATCTTTGATATGAAGGACAGGTTGGAGACAGGACGATAGTTCAACATGTTCTCAACATCAAGTCCAGGTTTCTTTAGAGTAGGTCGGAGTAGTGCATGCTTTTCAGAATGTGGGAAGCTACCTTCAGAGAAGCACTTATTAATTATTTTGGAAATAAACTCAACTGTGTGATCATAGACTCTTGGTAGCTTGGAAACATTTATGGGATCCAACGGGCAAAATGTTTTATTGAGGTTTCTTACGTAGGACGAGATCATGTCCACCTCTACTGAGTGAAAGGATGAGAGGACATTATTAGGAATGTGTCGGGGTTGGAGTACAACTGAAAGTTCTTCACCAACAGAAGCATCATCCAGTTCCTGTCTTATGCGAGTTATCTTGCCAGCAAAAAATGCCACAAAGTTGGCAGCCAACTTGGCATCGGGTACAGAAGGTCTTAAGCTGACTCTTGTTTTTCCAAGTAAACTGTTTACAATTGAAGCCAACCTCCTCTGGTCGTTACCACATGAGTCAACTTTTCCCTGATAATACACTTTCTTTTCATCTTTGATTGTGTGGACCACAGCTCTTCTGGCTGACAGATATTGCAACCATGTAGAGTCTGTTTTATTTTTCCGCCATTCACGTTCAGCTCTTCTACGCGCTCTTCTAAGAAATTTAACTCGAGTGCTATACCAGGGTGAATCATCTCGTACTATGATTTTCTTCTCTACTTCTGGACAGTGATGATCGAACACTAATTTAAGTGCATTTCCATGTACCTCCACCAGCTCATCTGAAGTAAGGTTGGAAGTATCAATACTTCCCAAGTACTGTTTTACTTCACTGCTAGCCAAATTTTGGTCTGCATTTTTATAATTTATAAATCTGATTACTTTTTCATGTGTGAGTGGCTTAGGGAAATCAAAGCTGAAAGTAATCAAAGCATGATCAGAGGTATTAGGGTCAGCATTCTCAACATCAACATCCAGAACACCACCACAACCCACAGGAGAGAAAACCAAGTCAAGGGTGTGTCCTAAGATATGAGTTGGGTGGGACACATGGTTTACAAAATTGTTCTGATTAGTCAACTCAAGGAACTCAGGAGAGAATGGCTTCAGATGAGGGCTGTCAACCCAGTAATTAAAATCTCCACATATCAAAAGTCTTCCGGTTTTAGCAGAAAATTCCTCGAGAAACTGCCCAAACTCTTCCATAAAACCCCTATCTGTGCCACGATGGCCAGGCCTATAGACAACTGCCATTCTTAGAATTTGTTGATGGAGTTTTATTTCCACTTCCAACAGTTCATAATAAAGAGGGGCTGGGTTATGGCTTATTTGTAAGATATTCAACAGAGATGTGGAGTAGACAACTGCCACTCCACCACCCGGATGATCTCCCCTAGGCCTAGGAACATTTATTATGGAATGGGTTTTAGGCAATGCCGCCTGGATAATATTCAGATCTGACTCGAACAACCAGGTCTCAGTGAGACATAATACATCAAGGTTACGTTCATCCAAGATCTCGCAAATATGATCCATTTTGTTACGCAAGGAACGAACATTCAACAGACCCAGTTTCAACCGGCTCCCATGTGCATTTTTCAGTTTTTTTAACCTACAAAATTGGTGTTCTCAATAACTTTATTTCTCTGAGCTGTCATTAGAGGACAATTTCTACTTGAGGCGAAATGATTTGGCGACTCCGTAACTGATGTGGAGCTCATACAATTTATACATTTGGGGGAAGTCTTGTTGGTGCAGTCTTTTGAGTTATGAATACCGGCACAGAAGTTGCATTTTGGATCCTCATTTTTCCGATAACACCTGTCACTGGTATGACCAAACCCCTGGCAATGGTAACATTGTGTTACCCAGAAGCGATCGTATGCACGACATCTCACAAGTCCAACATACACAGAATTGCCATCATCCACAATGGAAGAGCGTATTTCAGGTGACATTTTTACTACCGCAGTCTTTGTGTGTGCATCACTCTTTTGCTTGGTGAATAGCAAATTCATAGCTAAGCCATCGTCGACCAGGGACTTTATTCTTGGGTTCTTGTTGAGGATGCTGGGAATGATCTCATTATCCTCAGCATCATTAGCAATGCCTACCAGAGTCATTTTTGGCATCATCTTCTTTGGTTCGGAGACACTGAAGGCACTGTCCACCCCCAAACACAGATTGATGGCCCTTCCTGCATCTTCTTTGGCTTTCTTGATGGAAGTCGTACCACCAGTACACCTGAATCAGTTCTAGTTAACTTGTTAACCAGAACCGAAGCCAAAGCAGTCTCGATTGCCTTTGTATCTGGTGGGCTTACTGGCTCGGAGGATCGGTCGGTCTTTTGGCTTCACTACCAGGACCTGATGGTCCCAGACAGTTTTTTTCTTTTCACCATCTACCACCTCAGTGGTGCGTTTGGTCGGCTCCTTTTTGGTCTCTTCAAATGTTTGCTGAACTATCTTGGCAAACAAGGGAATGTCGGGGGCAGCAACTTTAGTCTCAAGGATATCCATTCTGTTACCAATACTCTCAATCTCCACGGCCACCGCAGCAAGGGCACCCTTCACTTCGTTTACAATGGCAGTCTTCACTTCACCAACTAGGGCAGCCATCAGGTCATCCAAGGTCTGCTGACTAATTGCTGCATCCTTTGCAGCCAGGCGGGTGGTATCGCAAACAGTGCAATGCCATTTAAATCCAGGTTTCTTCTTTGCAAGTACAGTAGGGTCCCGCATAAAACGTGTTCGCATAAAACGAGTCTCGATTAAAACGACCGACCTAAAATATTAATATTTAATTTTCGATCAGAACGAATGTGATCACATAAAACGAGTCCGCCGCCAAAGTGGGGCAAATACAAGGAGTTTTCATATAGAGCGCCGAAATATCGTACAAAACGTACAAAATATCGTACGCTTTCATATAAAACGCCGAAATATCGTACAAAACGTACGAAATATCGTTCGCTTTGTACGAAAATTTTCGCTTACAGTGAACATTGACGATATTGCGCCACCAAAATGCTGTGTTCACATAAAGCGAATTCACATAAAACGCCCTCGTTTATCGACCATAAACTCGTTTTATGTGAGACCCTACTGTACTCTGAGGTCCTCATCATCAACATTTATACAGTTAACGTGAAAATAGGTACCACACGAGTAGCAGCCCACAATCAAGGGTACAGGAGGATATGGCCTTATTCCGCACAGCCACCCCCCCCCCCCCCCCCCTTTAAAACAAACAATTTAGTAGTAGCCTCTACATTCCAACGTAGAGCTAATACTATGACGATGTAATCTGCTTCGCTCTAGAGCGGCAATTATCGTATACACATAGCGCGAATTAAATCGATAACATCTAGAGTAGCACCTTACTCTCTCTACTAGGTAAGTTGTACATACTTTTGAGGTCTTTTTAATAGAAAATTGAAAAGAGAAACGAGAAAGAAAAGAAAAAGTTGTCGACTAGGCCATTCCATCTGGCTCTTCACGCCGCTGTCAGGAGCGTACCTTCTAACCCGGTTCGGATTAACCCCTCCACCCCGGAAGGGCTCTTGAACGCCCATAACAAACTCGGCCCGCGCAACCCGGAAGGGCTCTTGAACGCCTATTGCTTGCGTGAGTGCTTTCGAATGCCGCGCGTATATTTTTGGTGTCGTGGGAGGGTAGGTGGCGCCACCAGGCGTAAACTACGCCACAGCAACAGTATCTACCCCGACGCCATCATGGATAGTACGCCAAATAGTGATTCCGCTGTGTCCGATACCGTGCTTCCTACGACGCCCTTGCTAGTTCGTCGCGCCTTACCCCGACGCCATCGCCTAAATGTGTTATCTCCCGGAGGTATTGAGACGACATTGAGACTATATGAGCGTGCTGATGCCAAGTATATTGTTGATGATATAGTCAGTGATGACTCCAGTAATTATAAGTCGAGTGATTATGGCCATGAGAGTGAGAAAGAAGAGCAATTCCTGGGATTTGCGAGAGAACATGACAGTGATGAAGGTGATGTACCAGTTGTTGAGGAAGCTGGTTTACCTAAAGACAGTGAACTTGAGAGAGTGAGGGAGTGGGAGAGTTCAAGGTCACTCACCAAATTTCGCATAAGTGACACGACGCCAAGCCCTTCCCCAGGTAAATCGCCTTTCAAGCTACACTTGTATAAGCAGAGAATACTTGAGAAGGTGGCCGTGGCAGCTAGGGAACAAGCAAAAATACTTGGTGAGGATGAGGCTGTGAGTGAGGGTCAGCGTGGTGACCCTTCTCGTCCGCCATTGTCTCCCTTATCTACCCACGCCACCCAAGATGACCCGGATGCCCCGCATTCTTCCCCACCACCCCCACCACTGCCAAGGGTTGAGGACCCCCCACTTTCGGCCTATTTGCCTCCTAGGTCCCCCGACAGGAGACATACTGCTGCCGAAAAGGGGAAAGGCAGGAAATATACCAAAAAAATTAAGAAGAGTAAGAGAGTTTTGTTCGAGGCTCCCGCGGCGTCCACCCCTGCCGGCCCCAGCCATACGTCCTCGCAACTTTCCCCACGGTCCTCCCCACCTCTCCCGCCTTCAACATGTCTTCCTGAAGAAGTCTTTGAGCTCGCATCACCAATACCTGGGCCTAGTGACAGTGAAACATTGCTTTCTGTCACTCGTCGCAGGCCAAGGAGCCCAGGACCTCGGGGGGACACAGCCTCACCTGCCACTCCTTCCCCACCTCGCCCACCCGCACGCCGCCCACGCATCACTGGTTCCCCGCCAGATTATGTGGGGGCCACTGATGATGAAGGGCACCTCTCTGAAGACTCTGGCCATGATTACATAGGTCCACCGTCAGGGCAAGATGACCACTCTGACGATGACTATATGGACATCGACGACCCTCGACCCATCCGCTTGGCCCGGCGTCGTGCTGCCCGTCGTGCTGGCCGCCGCCCTGGCCGACGCCCTCGCCGCCCTAGGGCGCGCGCCTCCCGAGTTGGCCGTGGGCGTGCTGGGCCACCAGCTGGAGCTCCTCGTCAGCGTAGACAAGACCCATTCTATGTTTTTCAGTGGCAAGACGTAGTTGATGGGGATGGATACAACCCTGATGTGCCAGCTTTTGATGAGGTACTGGAGGGTTCAGGCATTACCCCCAATTTTCCTGCAGGCCCCAATGCTCCACCACATGAACTATTTGAGGCCTTCTTTGATGAGGAGGTGGTAGGCTATGTTGTCAAAGAGACAAATAAGCAGCACCAATTCCAGGTCCACTTTTTGGGCAAGGTGACCAAGGGCCACATGAGGCAGTGGACCCCAGTGACTCATAAAGAGTTCATGGTGTTCCTGGCACTCACCATGCTAATGCCTCATGTCAAGAAGCATAGGTTGCCTGACTATTGGATCACCAATGATCTGATATCCACCCCTGCCTTCGGGAAATATATGTCTCGCGACCGGTACCTTGATATCCTCGCAGCGCTCCATCTTGTCACCAACACCGACGTCCACCTCGGTGACAAGCTGTGGAAGATTAGGACGTTGTACGAGATGATGCGAGAACGCTTCACCTCCTACTTCAAGCCCTTCCGCAAGGTCGTCATTGACGAGTCTCTTGTGCTGTTCCGGGGAAAACTCAGCTTCCGGCAGTACATCCCCTCAAAAAGACATCGCTTTGGCATAAAATTCTTTGTGCTGTGCGACTGCCAAACTGGCTATGTCCTGGACTTCCTGGTCTACAGCGGGAAGGAAGGGGACTTGCTTGTGGACCCCCTCATTGGCTTTGGCGGAGCAGTGGTGCAAGCCATGATGGACCGCTACTTTCATAAGAATCACGTCCTCTACACGGACAATTATTACATGTCCCCCATTCTCTCACAGTACCTGCATGAGCGCAAGACGGGGACTGTAGGCACAGTACGAGGGAAAAGGAAGGGCATGCCACCTTTCCCTCCAAAGACCAAAATAGGTGATGTGTTCAAGAAGAAGTCGGGGCCCATTCTGGCTATCCACTGGCACGACCAGCGGAAGGTCAACCTCCTGACCACCATCCACAAGGGGGAAATGGTGGAGACTGGCAAGGTGGATCGCCGCACCCAGGCCAGGGTGACCAAGCCCGATGCTGTCCTGGACTACAACATCAACATGAGGCTGGTGGACAAGTCCGACATGCAGATAGGCTTCATTGACTGCCTGCGTACCTCGTGCAGATGGTACAAAAAGTTCTTTCTGCATATGGTGGACATGTCAGTTCTGAATGCCTACAATATATACAAGCTTCGGAATGTGAACACACCCATGAAGTTCAATAGCCTGCGGAGGTTCCAAAAGCAGGTGTTGACGGAGCTCCTGGAGAAGTATGCTACACCACAGAGGGCAGTGGCACATCCTGGGCCCGCCGTTATTGACCGCTTGCAGTGTGCTCAATACTTGATTAGGCACAGGCTTGGTTCCCTGCCTCAGAATGAATCAGGAAGAACGCAGCAGAAGCGGTGCCATGTCTGCTACAACAGCAGGGTGAGGCCGAGGTCAGGTAAAAAGTCAACCATGGAGTGTGTGGAGTGCAAGGTGGCACTCTGTGCTTTAGAGTGCTTCTTTGATTACCACTCCAAGCTGGAGTTCTAATAATCATACTGAAATTGCCAAATAAAATGACAAGATGTACACTATAATTACATATAGGCAAAAAGTGGAAGAAAACCAATTTATTGTAATACAAAAGTCATGTATTATGATAAAATTGATACAAATACAATTACACCATAATAATATGTGAAAGTGACACATATGTATATACCAAGTGACATTCATATGATTAGAACCTATAGAAATATATAAATCAGTGAAAAAAGACAATAAATTGTATATAAAACGTTTACAAATCATATAACTAAGACAGGCGGGTGCCCAACCCCGAAAGGGGTTGAAATAGGGGAGCTATCCCCCCGCCAAAGGCGGCTTTCTAGGGCCTTTCCTAGCTGATGCTGAGAGGATTGGGTTCTAGTCATGTGGTGATGGGCTGGTCTATTAGAGTGAGAACTGAGCGATCTCTGCCATACCCATAGCTTAATCTGACTGTTCCTTTTACTTATATATTTTCTAAATCTCAAGTGACGGCGTCTCTTCCGTGGATTGACCTCCCAATCTACCAAGATTGGAAGCCAAAGCGTCACATTTTTCCTTTGCCCCTCAACTTTCTCTTCATAATTGCTGAGAGGCACAGGGCCCTGGGTGGGGCTTTGGTTTCCCGGGCGTTTCCGCACCCTCCTCAGCTCCCCGCCATGGAGTGGCTTCGGTCACCCAGGCTTTATTGTGGTAGGCAGGGAGGGTTCTGTGGGGGCGCTCGGTTATGGCCTTGGTCTTGCTCGGGGCCTTGGGGCTGTTCGGCCAGGCAGCCTGGGGAACAGCAACAACAACAACAACAACTAAGTGAAAGTGACACAAGACCTAATATTTGATGGCCAAAGTATAATAAACACCTGTGATAACGAATAATCAGTGCCTAATACAACAATAACCTACCTCAATTACTAATAAAATGTACAGTATTGAGAGAAAATGAGCATTATCAGTGACAGTGACACTCTCTAAAGCATATTTGTCAAAGTGAAAGTGACACAAGACCTAATATTTGATGGCCAAAGTATAATAAACACCTGTGATAACGAATAATCAGTGCCTAATACAACAATAACCTACCTCAATTACTAATAAAATGTACGGTATCGAGTGAAAATTAGCAATATCAGTGACAGTGATACCCTAATAAACATATTTTATATAATTGGCCTCAAAATAACTATAAAAATATCAAATAAACATCACATTCTCAATATCAAACACTAAAATCGTCTAAGGGAGATAAATACTTTGGCGCGACGAGCGGCTAGGTGCGTCGTAGCCATGGCCGGGGCGACGCGTCCGAACGCGGGAAGAATTTGCCGCCGAAAAGCACTCGTCTTCCCGCGCTCACCATTATTTCTTACAGTTTCTTACAGTAGATCCTCTGGAAAAAGGCAAACTATGCCTGTGTATCCAGCTCAGTACCAGTACTTGCACTGCTGCGGTCGTTCACGGTGTTGGCGGCGGCGGTAGCAGACGCAACATTTTTACTATTCTGTATTTTTGTTTTATAATCAAACTTCAAATCTTGTCTTCCCCATGCTTTATCAAGATTACTTTCAAACTCCCTTATTGATTCGGAGCTATTATGCAACCAGAGGGGCTAGAGACCTCTACTCAACGCCATTCGACAGAGGAAGGTTTGTGGAACATTATTCTTTTTTTATTCACAACATTACATGCCATATTCGACTTACAGAGTAGTTAACATAGCCCAAAGATCGTCAAAACACCCGGTACCGCAGCACAGTCGCGAGCTATAGCCCCCGGGGCTGGAGGGTTAAAGGGCATCTCCTTCGCGCTATCACTCGGGTGCACACGTGTTTCTGGTGCTCCGTATTTTGGTGCCTTCCACTCCTATCTTCGTCACCTTTTGGTGAGTTTTGGGCCTTTATTTGGCGCCTGGATTTATAGATAGATGATCCGTGTTGTAGGCACAACGTAAAATGAGCCCTCTGCCAATGCATGTCATTGGACGCCGCTAGTGTTGAAAGGCCTTTGCCTTATTTTGCTTTTATTTTCATTGCAGTGACTTTAGTTTAGGTTTTGATAGGTTCTCTTCATTTAGGGCTTCTTGTCACTTACAGTGGTCCCTCGCGTTTAGCGGATTTCAGCTTGGCGAAACACAGTATTGGCGATAGGTTGGATATGGTACCAGAATCCGAATTTGGCGCTTCAAATACACTTTTGGCGAGAATGCTGACGTCACGGAATGGCGTCGGCCCAGAATGCGCTGCCCGCAAGCTAGTCTCACCAGGCCTAACTCTAAATAATTCATGGTAAATAAAATCTGTTATCTATTATCTATTGTCTTTTCTATTGCTGTTACTGTTTCATGTAGGCTACAGTAGAGCGCCGTATTGAGAGTTACTCTTAGGCCGAGGCTAGGCTATAGATAGGCTTAGGCCTACTCACAAAACCCTAACTGAGCTGCTTGGATAGCGAGAATATCCCAGGTATATTTCATAAACGTATATTAACAGAGTAATCTTGACCAAACCGATTTGTGAACCTCATATCTCTTGTGTTTTGCTTTGTTTATTGTGCCGAACAGTCTGCGACACACAAACACACACGCGCGCATCAGCTGACTCAGGGGCCCAATCCATAAATATAATTAATCAAAGAAGTGACCACGGATCCAAAACCAATTTCATTAATTTGCTCAATCGAAAAGCAGTTGGTATAGAAAACTCTAGTCTTCACCATTCACAAGGTAAAAGTGATTTATGCCTCCTGATATATATCTAAACTAGGTTAGACTATTTCTTGGTCTGGCTAGCTAGTGACTTAGCAACTTGTTGCTAAGGTTATGTGGTTATTCCTTATCAATAAGACTATTCACAAGATAACAATGAATTCTGCTGCCTGATATATATCTAACCTAGGTTAGGTCAATTCTTTGTGGAGATATATAGGCTAGGCCTATGTCTTCTAGCAAAAATAGAGTAAGCAGACGGCGCCGAGTGTGTCGGTGATCGACGATGCGCATGGCGGGCGGTTTGAAAAGGCCCAAAAGGGTGAACTCGGGCCTCGTCAGAGACTAATGGATAATTTTCCCATTTAAAGTACTATTCGCGTTTGGCGAAATTCACTTTTGGCGATGGTTTGGCGAGACTAATGAATTCGCTAAATGAGAGGGAGCACTGTACTTAGTTTCTGACTTAAGCGCATTTGTTTCGGTGGCTAGGCTAACTTCGGTGTTTCGGGTGGTGTTAAGGTGGGGGGCGCCGACCCGGGATGTCACTTGCCCCATGTTGGTCTTTTCTGTCGCACTCACGCCTCTTTGGGTGTGTAGTAGCTAGTGGCGCCCTTCTTTTTCAATTTTTCCTATCACCTAGTGCTGTTTAGGCTAAGTTTTTGTTGGTGGCCTAGCCTACGGGGGGCATTTTGTCGTTCGACTCTGTTGCAGCCCCTGGGGTTGTCCTTTGACCCCCCTTTTTAATTGTGGGGTTCGCACCAGTTTTCTGACTACCTCTGGCTTTCCAGATCCCCAATTTGTATTCTGCAATTTCCCTTATTTTGCCTGCTTGGGGCCTTGTGATTAGGCTATGTCTTCCTCTGCTCCTCCCTGTTCGTGGGTCACGTCCCACGCCAGGTTGGTCTTTGGTTGGCGTTTCCTTTTCTCGAGTCCCTGGGGGGCCTACTTGGCAGACGTGACACAGTTCTCCGTTACATTATTTTCTGTATTAAGTGTCGTCGGTGAGTGACGCTTCGGTCCTCTGTTACTTGGACCTGGCTCGCCGCTACGCCCTGGAGCGTCGGTATTATCGCTCCAGGGCGAGCGTCTGGCACTCGTCACCTGTCTTCTTTCACTTGGACCTGGTTCTTCTTCCCTGGCCCTCAGACTATTAATAAGGAGATCGCCACTCCGCCCTGGAGCGTCGGTATTCCCGCTCCTGGGCATGCTCATGTCGCTTCGGCGCTGTCTTCTCCTTCTTTGGTGCCTGCTTCTGGTCTGTCCCCCATCGGCCCCGCTCTAGGTCGGGCTTCGTGCCGCCCTAGAGCGTGTGTTTGGCCGCTCTGGGCCGGGCGTGCGATCGCTATATCGTCCTCCCGCTCAAGCATGACCGCCCCGCCCTGGAGCGCTGGTTTTTCACGCTCCAGGTCGGTTCGTTTGGTTTTTCGGCTCCCTCTCTTCTTGGTGTCTTCACCCGCCCTAGGGCGCGGGTTCTTCCCCCGCTCTGGGTCGGTTCCTACTTGTCTCTGAGGTGCTTTGGTAAGGTTCTGGTGGCTGTGGCCCGCTCTGGGGCGTCTCGGTGTCCGCTCTAGGGCGTGTTTGCCCGCCCTACGGCGGCGTGTGTTTCACGCATTTTTGGCTGTCCTGTTGTCCCGCCCCAGACCGGAGGGTACCTTGATGCTCCGCTCCTCTCTGGGTTTGGGTTGGGGAGTGCATTGCTACTTGTCCATGCCTGTTGGTGCATCGGTTCTGGTGTTTAATGCTCTTCTCCCTTTTTTCCCAGGCTGTGATACGCTCCACTTTGGGTGCTCTCCTGTGCCTCCCTCACTTCTACCTAAGGCCTACAGATAATGTCGCCTTATTTGTTCACCTGCTTGGGGTTTACATTGGGGGGGGGGGGGGGGGGCAATATGCACTCTCCGTTATGCGGCGGAGGTTTTTCTTTCTCAAGGTCTAGTGAGCGCTTTTGGGCGTCTCCCTCCCCTTGTGATCGGTTTAACTTGCGACTTTCTTATTTTTGGCTGTAGTGGTGTATTATTGGCCTTGATCCTTCCTTGGGGTTTTTTCAAGGGGGGTGGGGGGTTATTATCCTTGTCTAGGGAACGCTACAGCTTCAGAGGTAGGGGCCACTCGCGGGTGGCTTTCTCCCTTTGTGCCTGTCTCAGTTTTCAGGGGCTTCTTTTATCTGCTAGTGTTTTTCCCTACCTGTATGGGGGCTCAAGAATGGATTTTTTCTTCCGGTTGCAGGTGTGATGCCGCTCCCTCTCTGCACCAGGCGGGGATGTGGTAAGCCTGTGGTCAGTCCCGGCCATCTGGAATGCCCTACCCACGTGGCTTGTTACTCCAGGGATGGTTATTCTCCCAGGAGGTGCGGCCCTTGCCTCCTTAACGTCATGGCAGTGGAGTCTCAACCCTCGTCACCTGCGGCGGCGGAGGCTGCGGCGCGCCTCCTGGCTACGTGGGAGGGCATTTCCCGATATGTTGGGAAGACCCTACACCGCATCCCTCACTTCAAGGACGAGGATGTTCGGCTACTGCTCCGCCTTCCTTCTGCTCCTCCGTCAGGGCTCCAGGCCGCCCTTCCTCAAGTGCCTCCTGCAGACCTCTTTGGACCGCGGACGGAAGCGGAAGTGTCCCCCTTCACCTGTTCGGCCGTCAGGGACAACTACCTTTAGGGCAAAGCGCACTGTACCTCCTGTGCCTCGTGTTGTGTCCCCTCACTTTACCCCGACTCGGAAGACTACACACGACTTGATCAGGGAGATTGAGGCGTCTCAGGCTGCGGGACATCAACCTGTTACTCCCCCGCCTGCCAGCACATCGACCCCTACACCACGGGTGGTCTCGTTGCTTGGTCCGGCCGTCAATGTACCCGCTCCGCATCTGTCGCCTCTGGGGTCCCCGGGTCCTGTCGATCCGGCGTTTCGATGTGCCCAGTCCTCTCATGTGGGACGTGATCAGTCGCCTCCTCCGGCAGTGCCAGCCGCCGGTGAGGAGGACGAGTGGACTGACGTGGAGGAGGATTTTGAGGATCCTGAGGACCCCGACAAGGGGGTTTGGATGAAGCCTGAGGAGGACGCTGACATAGTTGTCCTGGAGGACTCCCCTCGTCCGGCTCTGCACTATACGCCTCCCCCTCGCTTCCCTGATCAGAGGAGTCGGCTGCGCGTCAACATGTCGATTTCCCCGGAATCGAAGTCGCCAGATCGCTCGGCCGCAGCCCCTGAGTGGCTCGAGGCCTTCAACTCCCTCAAGGAGAACTGTGCCAGGTTCGGGGCCTTGCAAGCAACCCTGGAACGGCTTACCGAGGCTATGGTTAGGCCTCCTCAGCTTCCTACTGTGGTTCCTGTCGTTACCCCTCTTCCTCCATTTGAAGATCTACTACCTACTGGCCCAGCGACCCCTGTGGCGGCGGCCGCGGCTCTGCCTGCGCAGCCCCCTCTCTTACAGTTTCTTACAGTTTCTTACAGTAGATCCTCTGGAAAAAGGCAAACTATGCCTGTGTATCCAGCTCAGTACCAGTACTTGCACTGCTGCGGTCGTTCTCCGGCTCCTTCAGTGTCTTTCGTCGTGCTAACTGGGAGCGGGCTGGGGATAGTTGGCCAGCCCGTTAGTGTTCCCCCACTGTCTAAGTTTAAGATCCTCAAACGTGTCCTCCCTTCTTTGTATGGCGAGCCAGCGTCTTGACAGAATGTGGTGGCTACTCACCCGGACCGTGCCGCCACTCATGCACGGGGGGGAACGGCCGGTTGCTGAGAATTGGGCTATACAGATTAGTGCTAAGGGTGTCTTCAGGGCTCTGACTCCGGACGGCCTAGTCCCAGAGGTCGATATCCGGCCTCACCCCAGTAGGTCGGATATGCATTTTTTTACGTACCGTCCTAGGGTATCTCCCTCTGGGTCTACATGTTTATGGTCGGACTACACCCGCCATGACATCTTAGCTGATGCACCCGCTCTGTCAGCTATGGGGTTATTTTTACTAGAGAGGAAGGTTTTGACGAACCACAGGCGGGAGTACTGGAGAGTGGTCTTAGTAAGATTGAAATAACTAGAGATGAGCTGTTATCTGCGATGAGAGGACTTGAAGTAAGGAAAGCTATGGGACCGGATGAAGTGTCTGCCTGGGTTTTAAAGGAGTGTGCAGAGCAATTAGTGGAGCCAGTGAGGGACATAATTCAAGCTTCCTTAGATAAAGGACAGGTTCCTGTTGAATGGAAAAGAGCTAATATCATTCCGATATACAAGAATGGAAACCCTGAGGACCCTCTAAACTATAGACCAGTTTCACTTACTAGTATTGTATGCAAGATTTGTGAAAAGCTAATTAGGAAGAGATGGATGAAAATGTTGGAGAGAAAGAAAATAATAACCCCAAAGCAATTTGGATTCAGAGAAGGGACATCTTGTGTTACCAGTTTGCTATGTTATTACAGTAGGGTGATAGATGTACTCCAAGAAAGAGGCGGATGGGTGGACTGCGTCTACTTAGACCTTTCCAAAGCATTCGATAAGGTACCACATAAGAGATTGTTATCTAAGCTTGAGACGCTAGGATGTGTCAGGGGGAGTTTGCTGAAATGGATGGAGAGCTATTTAACAGATAGGGAAATGAGGACCAACATTAGAGGAACTTACTCATCGTGGCGGAAAGTTGAGAGTGGGTGTGCCGCAGGGATCTGTGTTGGCACCTCTCATGTTCCTTATGTACTGAATGACCTGCCGATAGGCATAAACTCTTACATGTCAATGTTTGCAGATGACGTAAAATTATGAGACAAATAACAAATAAAAGTAGTTGTGAGGAGCTGCAAGGGGATTTAGATAAATATACGAATGGAGCACCAAGTGGAAAATGAAATTTAATATAAGTAAATGTCATGTGTTAAATATGGGAAGAAGTGTGAATAGACCAAATTGGGAGTACAGGATGGGAGATAATAAAATTAGCAAGGCCGAAAAAGAAAAAGATTTAGGGTTGATTATACAAGATACTTTGTCGCCAGAGAAACATATTAACAAGCTCTTTAGCGGAATGTATGCAATGGCCGGGAATATGAAAGTTGCTCTGAACTATTTGGATGAGACCATGGTAGCGAAAATTATGAAGAGTATGATTAGACCAAGATTGGAGTATGCAGCAGTGGTGTGGTCCCCGCATCTAAAGAAGCATATTCACAAGTTAGAAAGAATCCAGAGAGCAGTCACTAGATTGGTTCCAAGTCTCAGAGAACTGCCATATGAAGGGAGGCTAGACAAATTAAATCTACCGAGTCTAAAAGAGAGGAGAGAGAGGGGAGACATGATAATGATGTACAAATGTACCCGGGGGCTGGAGAGGCTGGATAGGGAGGATATATTAATTATGGATACAGGAATAACTAGAGGCCACAGCTACAAAGTAAAAAGACCTACCTGCAAGAACGATATCAGGAAGTTTAGCTTCCCCTATAGATGTATTGACAAATGGAATGGGTTGGAGGAGGAGGTGGTAGGGGCAAGGAACATCCATATTTTCAAGAAAAAATTGGATAAAAAGTAGACTGAGAGACGGGACAACACGAGCTTAGCTCAACTCCTGTAAACTACAATTAGGTAAATTAGGTAGGTAAATACCCGCTCTGTCAGCCATTGCCGGTCTTCCTCTGGTAAAGAGTGCTCGCGATGCTGAAGGCAACGTCATGCTCAAGCTCACCAATCTTGAGGACGGGCCGTGGGATCGGTGGCTGGCGGAAGGGGTTGATATTGGCGTCAGATCGGCTGAGGGCTTTGTTTCTCTCCCGCCACCTGAAAACACTTTTGTGTCTGGGCTAGTCCTGTCATCGTCCGGGGTCTCTCCCAAATATTGGTCATGGCTGAATGCCCCTAAGATTGTGTTAGACCAGTTGCCCACGTCTTTCTTCGTGCCATCGGAGAAGAGTGCCCTGGATCGGGATCACCGGCTCCGGCAACGCGCCGCTCGCTTGCTCTCCACCCTCCTCCTGCAGTTCCAAGTGGCGAGGATTCACCTCAGGCTTCTTGAAGCCGAGCCGGCTGGCGACCTCAAGAAGGGTTGGGAGACCTTGCGGCGCGTGCAGCTGCAGCTCACCCTGAACTCGGTGGGTGACCTTCAGAGTGCCGTCCATGAGGCTGCTAAGTGTAGACAGTCGCTGAGGGTGGTCTTCTGTAAGAAGGCGCTCGCGGAGATCAGGACGAAGCTGCTCCTCTCTGAGCTCGCAACTGAGGGTCTCTTCTCAGATGGTGCGTGGCAAGAGGCTTACCTCTTTGCGACTGCGGGACGCTTCGCACCCAGTGTTTCTGGGGCATCGCGGCCTCCCGCAGCCGCTTCCTCCCAGGGTCGTGGGAGGAAGGCCGGTCCGCCGAAGGGATGCCAACCTTGGAGAGGTGCCGTCGATGGGCGACGCCAAGGGGGCTGGGGACGGGCCATGCGCCCTTATGTCCGCCGCTCGCCTCTTCGCCCATCTCGTCAGCTCGCCATTGAGGCGTCCTCGCGGCGTACCGACCAGAGGCAGGAGCATCGCCGCCCAGCGCAGGATCCTCCGCGCAGGTTTCAGGGACGCGGTCGCTACAGGGGAGGGGGTGCCCGTGGAGGTCAGTCTAGCCGCGGCAAGACTGACGACTATGCTGGCTCAAAAAAACTCTAGTTCCTCCAGGTTTTTCCCCCTTCTCTCCCGACCGCCTCCCCGAACGAGTGTTGAGGCTCACACAAGGGGCCCCTACCGGCTTCTTTTGCCCCCACTATCGGCAATGGCCTCGCCGATCGTGGACGCGTCGGGTTGTGAAGCGGGGTCTGTCCTGGAGGTGGCGGTCAAGGCCTCCTCTCAGACGTCCTCCCCGACATCGGCACGTCTCTCCAGACGTGGCCAAAGTTATCTTGTCAATGCTCGAGAATGGGATTGTTCGGGAGGTCTCACCGCTCAAGCGGGTCTTCCTCTCACGTGTGTTTCTGGTCCCGAAGAAGGACTGCGGTGCTATGAGACCGGTGGTCGACCTGTCGTGCCTAAATTTGCATATCGTGAACGACCGCTTTCGGATGCTCACCATCAGTCAGGTGCGTTTGGCGCTCCGTCCCGGCTGCTGAGTGATATCCCTGGATCTCAAGGACGCATACTGGCATGTGCCGATTGCGCCTCGGTTCCAGTGCTATCTGGCGCTCCAGCTGCACGAAAGGGTGTTCACGTTCGCCAGGCTGCCCTTCGGTCTTAATATCGCACCACGAGTCTTTACGAAACTCGTCAAGCAGGCTCTGACTCCCCTGCTCCGTCAGGGGATTCAGATCCTGTTTTACTTGGACGATTGGCTCATCTCCGCAGACTCTCCCACTCAATGTGCACAACACACTCTCCTTGTCATCCAACACATCACACGTTTAGGTTTCAAGATCAACATTCCCAAGTCGTGCCTCACCCCGTCGCAAGACGTTCGTGGGTGGGCCTGGACTGGGACATGGCGAGCGCGACCGTCAGACAGTCGGGTGAACGCATCGAAGATTCGAAGGAAACTTTTCGCTGCGTTGCACTTGGTCTCCATTACCAGGAAACTCTGGGACTCGTTGATCGGGTTGCTCAATTGGGCGTGTCTGACCATTCCCCTAGGGAGGCTCAGGATCAAACGCCTGATTCAACTGGGCAACAAGGCATTCCCACTGTTGCCTCCACATCGGCTTTGGCTGATTCCGCGCTCGATCCATTTGCTTTTGACACACTGGGTTGTTCGGGGCAAGCTCGCGAGAGCTGTGCCTTGGACTTCGCCCCCGCCGACCATCTGGATAGACACCGATGCGTCGAGCGAGGTGGGATGGGGTTACCAGTCAAACATGGGTCACCAAAACCAAGGCAGGTGGTCAGGTCTCACTCACCTTCACATAAACGTCTTGGAACTGTTAGTCCCGTTGTTCTTCCTGCGGGATCATGGGCACGCCCTTCTCGGCAGGTCGATAGCCTTCAGGATGGACAACATTACTGCAGTTCATTGCATACAGAAACAGGGCTCCTCCAGATCCGCGGTGCTTCAGGATCTGGCGGAGAAACTGTTTTTTCAGGCAGATCGTTACAACATTACACTGCATGCAACCTACCTGCCCGGGTCTGCCAACCTGTGGGCGGATGCTCTGTCTCGGGGACGGAGCACCCAGGTAGAATGGTCATTCAAACAAACCGTATTCGACGGCCTGGCAGCCTCCTGGGATGTTCCGCAGGTCGACTTGTTCGCTTCTCACGAGACGACCAAGTTGCCTGTGTTCCTGACCCGCTGGATTCGCACTCCAGCGGGGGGACCGGACACTTTCAGCGAGGAATGGAACAGGTGGCAGTCACTGTACGTGTTTCCACCACCCGACGCACTTTTGATGTGCAAGGTCCTCCACAGGCTGAGAGAGTACCAGGGCAAAGTTTGGTTGATCGCGCCCCTATGGCCGGCCCAAGCCTGGTACGCTCAGCTGAAACGATGGTGCCCGGATCCCGTGCCTCTGTCGGTCTCAAGCTTCCACTTGGGGTCGATTGGAGACCTAGGGACCTCGTTGGCATTCGCATCGTGGATGTTTGTGAGGCGGGGTGGCTCCCCTTGTTTGAACGATCATTAACGGACAAATTCACTCTACATTGGACACCATCTACATGGAAGATATATGAATCTCACTGGCACAGCTTTACTTCTTGGTTACACACCTCTTCACAGACAACTCCATCAGTGGCGCTTGTTTTTCACTACCTCAATTATTTATTTGAGGAGCGTCGCTACATGTACAACAGTATTAGGAACCACCTGTCTGCCATTCGTGAGCCTTTTGAGACCCTCACGGGGTTGGTCGTTCCTCAGAAAGAACTAGAGTTCTTCATGCGTGCCTGCTTTCGGCTCAGACCACCCCCGCGTCAGATTCCCCCTCAGTGGTCTCTGGCAGCGGCTCTCGTCTGCGGCCTACACTCTTCACCCCACACCTGACAGATTACTTGACAAGACACTGTTTCTTCTAGCTTTAGCTACGGGTGAGAGGGTCTCGGAGTTGGCTGCCATGTCTCGGGCCCAGAACTGCTTGTGGTTTGCTCCCATCCTCAGGTCGGTAACTTTGGCTCCGTCTGTTCATTTTCTTACTAAGAACGAACGAGTGGCACACGTGTTTAAGCCTTTCACTGTCCCCGCTCTTAAGCACGGCCATCGTCATCACATGTTGTGCCCTGTTCTTTCGCTTCATTCTTATGTTCATTCCACTGTGCCGGGGCCGGGTTTGGCGCTCTGGGTGGCGCCTAAGACCGGTAGGAGATTGACCAAACGTGCTGTGGGACTACGCCTGTGGTGCGTCATTAAGGATTGCAATCCTCTGGTTCGGGGTTCGGCGCATGACATCAGGTCTTATGCGGCCACGCTCCGCTTCCTTCACAATCACTCCCTCAGGGACATTACTGACACAGGGCTGTGGTCTTCCCCCAGCACGTTTGTCTCCTCCTATCTGTCCATGTCCACGGACAGGCCAGGGCGTCCTTGTGTTGCGTTGGGCCAAAGGGTTACTTAGGGGTATTTATTCCTCTATGCTTGTCCTTCCCCATACTGTCTTTCTCCTATCCTGTCCGCTCCTATATTGGGGGGAGGGGGGAGGGCTATGGGTTGCACATATATGTATATAATGTCACCTAGGGTTACGGAACTTACCTAGGCTTAAGGATCTTGTTTTTCATTTCCTTCATTAATACATTATTTGTTTGAAATGTAGATGTTACTGTATGTTTCATTAATTTCTTCCCATCATCACATTCTGTTCGTTATGCATCACCCGCTTGTGCCATGTTCATGCATTGTCATTGGGGTGTTTGTCCTACTGTTTTACTAGTAGTCCACAGAATTAAGTGTTCAGTCACTTACCTACTGGGTGTCACTTATCACCTCCGGCACTTTTTACATTGTGCGCGGTGCTGTTCGCGATGTTTACACTTGGTCTTATCCAGTGTAATACTTCCTACTTTACTCCATATACAGTACTGGGGGGGGGGGGGGGGGGGCATCCTGTCATCCATATTCTTACAGTTTCTTACACTTTCTTACAGTAGATCCTCTGGAAAAAGGCAAACTATGCCTGTGTATCCAACTCAGTACCAGTACTTGCACTGCTGCGGTCGTTCACGGTGTTGGCGGCGGCGGTAGCAGACGCAACATTTTTACTATTCTGTATTTTTGTTTTATAATCAAACTTCAAATCTTGTCTTCCCAATGCTTTATCAAGATTACTTTCAAACTCCCTTATTGATTCAGAATCGACTACATACTGGGGCAGTGCGTTCCACTCATTTACCACTCTATCACAAAATGAGTTCTTTGCCTTCTCAAGCCTATTTCTTTCTTTGTAAATGTTCTTAGAGTGTCCTCTCGTTCTTGTTCCCTCCCGCATCAAGAAGATACCTTCACACACATCCTCATCGTACTTTCCTGACACTATCTTAAAAGTCTCTATCATATCCCCTCTCTTTCTCCTATATGCCAGTGTCGGAAGCCCCAGTGTCCTCAACCTCTGCTCATAGCCCGCGTTCTTCAACGTTGGTACCAGCTTGCTAGCTCTCCTCTGCACTTTCTCCACTGCTTCTATATCCTTTACCATATATGGAGCCCACACCTGGTTCGCATATTCCAGGTGCGGCCTAACCAGCGCTGTATAGAGATTCCTGAAGATTTCTTCGTCAAGTGACACAAATGTCCTCCTTATCAGCCCTACAATTCTATTGGCTTTGTTTATCTTTTCCGCTAAATGTTCTGAGAAATTTAACTTATTGTCTATCACTACTCCTATATCCTTTTCTGCACTCACTTCCTCCATCGCTTCATACATACTGTATCCTACCTTGTCTATCTTGCTGGTCCCAATCCGCATGTACTTGCATTTTTTTGGATGAAAAGGCATTAACCAATGCTCAGACCATCCCTTCATGTCCTCCACATCTCCTTGAAGCAAACCCATATCTTCCTTACTCCTCACTCTTCTATACAGTTTAGTGTCATCCGCATACAGGTATACCTCACTTCCATTAGTTATAACTTCAGGCAAGTCGTTGATAAATATAACGAACAGCAGTGGTCCCAACACAGATCCCTGAGGTACCCCACTTGTAATTTCCCTCCACCCCGAGCCTATTCCATTCACCAGTACCCTCTGTCTCCGATCTTTCAGGAAAGCTTCTATCCATTTCACACATTTCTCCCCTATATTATAGCTTCTAACTTTCTCTATTAACCTTTTATGTGGGACCTTATCGAAGGCCTTCATAAAATTGCAATATACCACGTCTATTACATCACCATCTTCTAGAATTTGCATCCAATCATCTACCACCTTAATTAGCTGTAGTACCGTCGACCTCCCCGGCAAGAATCCGAACTGTCTCCCACTGAAAAGTTGGTTTGGCTTCATATGATCCATTATTCCTTCTCTAATTACCGTTTCCATTAGTTTACACACAACACTTGTCAAACTGACTGGTCTATAATTCCCTGGGTCATTTCTCTTTCCCTTCTTAAATATAGCTGTTATGTTCGCCTCTCTCCAGTCCATCGGGATTTGTCCTGTATTAAACGATACCTCAAATAACATTTTCAATGGCTCTACTAACATCTCCCCTCCTTCCTTTATGATTCTTGGTTGTATCCCATCCGGTCCCGGTGACTTACTTCTGTTCATTTTTTCTATAGCCCTTCTTATTCTAGCATGGGAAAACTCTATTAGTTCTAGTTCCGGTGCCTGTTTGATGGGAATAGTAGGCACTGCATCCTCTGACTCCACTGTTAGTACCCCCCCAAAGTATTTCCCCAGCACCTCTGCTTTCTCCTTATCAGTCTCCACTCTACTCCCATCATTCAACCCCCCCACCAGCTCTGGGATCCCTACTCTTCTTGTTAACTTTTCCTGAATGTACTTCCAGAATATATTTGGATTATCCTTCACATTTCTAGCTATCTCTCTCTCCCTCTCCTTGTTTCCCACCTTATTTTATTGTTTATTTGTCTGCGTTCCAGATCCACTTCCTTAGCCTCTATACTAGACCCCCTGTTCTTTTTTAACAATTTTAATCTTTCCCACAATCGTTTCTTTCTTCTAATCAATATCCAAAGCTTTCTTTTCATTGGCAATTCTGGGTTAGTTCTTTTCCTCAATTTTGTTTTATCCTTATATTCCCTTACTGGTACACTTTTGGATACAGCATTCTCCAGTTTGACTCTAATTTTCCTCCACATTCCTTCAGCGTCTTCACCGTTCAAGTATTCCCCCCAGTCAATGTCCAAACACCGTCTCAGCAGCTCATAATCTGCTCTATCATACATGTATATTTTTCTATTGCTTCTATTATCCCTCTCTGATTTAATGTTACAACTAAAGCTTATACAGGCATGGTCACTACGACCTATAGGGCTATCCACATTAACATGTTCCACTATATCCTCTTCATTGCTAAAAATCAAATCAAGTACACTCCCCTGCGTCCCATCTCTATATCTTGTCATCTCTACAATATGTTGCGTTAAAAAACAATCTCTCACTTTCTCTATAAACTTATTTTCCAGGCTACCCTGTCCCGCTGGAGTAGTACAATTTGCCCAGTTGATCCTTGGCAAATTGAAATCTCCAATCAAAATTATATATTTGTTCTCTCTATTATCAATCTCCTCCATTGCTTTCAGTAGGTTATCATCCTCTCCCCTGCTATTATTTGGGCTTCTATATATAGAGGCAATTAGAATTGATCCTCTTACACATTTTACTTCAATACACAAATACTCACAATACTGCTGTCTCATATCCACCTCATTAACCTTGAGCTCTTTTCTTACATAAATAAACAGTCCTCTTCCAACCTCTGCTCTAATAGCATTTCTCTCATATAACTCAAAACCCTCCAAACTATATTCCACCAGTTCCCTTTCAATTCTAACATTTTTTGGTCTTACTTCCTGTAGGGCTATGACATCAGGTTTTTTCCTCTTCATCCTGCAACCTACATATCAGTTCTCTTTTCTTGTCCTGGGTAAACACATCCACATTACTAAACATAATCCTTAATCCATCTACCATTCCTTCAGCAATTACACCATCCCGCTCCTCCAGTCCGTACCCTACTCCCCTGTTAGCACTACTGGGTCTGCCTCTTTGTCTCCTGTCTCTCCCTGTGACACCTCCACCCCGTTCTCCTCCTCCGTCACAACTCCCATCACATTCTCTCCCCTCCCTGATCTCCCCCTCCCTTCTACTCTTATAAACCACTTCCTCACTTTTCTGTCCCTCACTCTCCAGTAAAAATTTCTCTTATCCACCATTATGATATGTAACATTCATACGATAAGGTTGAGATCTAAAAGAACATGACAAGACTGTACGTGACCTCTCTTAATATGCACCTGTCCGTACACTCTTTATATAAACTCTCTTGTTTAAGTCTGTCTTTTCTTTATCATGATCCTTAACTAGTTGCTGATGTTTGAGCTTTTTCAGCTTGGATGTCCGCCTCCAATTTTGGTACTCTAAGCTCTACGTTGGAAAGTAGAGGCTACTACTAAATTGGGAGGTTTAACGACCCTCCCAATACCAAATAAGGTAAACCTCCTATTCGGTTGTAGCCTCGGAGTATCCAACGTCATAGTATCCCTCCCACAGACCGTACCCCTGCCCATCCAATCTTGCCTCTTTTGTAGCTTAATATCGAGATGCCCTTAATCCGAACCGGGTTAGAAGGTACGCCCCTGACAGCGGTGTGAAGAGCCAGATGGAATGGCCTAGTCAACAACTTTTTCTTTTCTTTCTCGTTTCTCTTTTCAATTATCTATTAAAAAGACCTCAAAAGTATGGACAACGTACCTAGTAGAGAGAGTAAGGTGCTACTCTAGATGTTATCGATTTAATTCGCGCTATGTGTATACGATAATTGCCGCTCTAGAGCGAAGCAGATTACATCGTCATAGTATATGCTCTACGTTGGATACTCCGAGGCTACAACCAAATAGGAGGTTAACCTTATTTGGTATTGGGAGGGTCGCTAAACCTCCCAATTAATACAACATACTACCTACTGTACCCGTTGCCGTAAAGCTACACAAGTACGCTTTGGTTTATCTAGAGCAACCGACAGGTAGCGTGTTTAGAATGTATGGTTGGAAGCCCAAAGTTGGGTCTTAGCAATATCCTCAATTGAAATTTTTTGTAAAAATCTGAGAGACACCGCCCACTTCCTGATGTCGTGAGCCCGACCTAACACGCCAGGGTTGCTTTCCTTAATAATGTCTACTATTAATGAAGCTAGCTTCTGTTTCGTAGCACGCGTACCTGTTCGGTTCACCCATAAAGCACCTGGTTGGCGAGGTTGCGCAGTCCTCATAAACTTTGTGAGCGCTAGCACAGGACATAACATGTGAAATTCAGAGAAGACATGGTCTGAATGTTCATTTTTTGCAATAAATGAGGGAGACGGCGCGATTTGCACATGGTCGTGCAGTCTCCCAAACCTGAGACAGTTTGGTTCGTTGCTCATCGCCGCCAGCTCTGATACCCAGTGTCCAGTGGCAAGTGCCATGAGAAAAACCGCTTTCTTAAAAAGTGAGTCAAAGTCCGGCGCATGATTATACTTGCGGGATTGTAGCAATTCCAAAGCTTTATCAAGGGACCAGGTGGGCATGAGCTGGCGAGGAGGAGGACGAAGTTTGAAACATGCCCTCATAAAACCTTTCTCCTCCGCCTGCGGTATGGAAAGGCCGGTGAGATCAAGGAAGGGGGTCCTAATGGCCGACAGATGATTCTTTAACGTTATAACCGAAAAGTGTGTCTGCTCAAACAGATAATCTAAGTACTGTACTTGAATACTAAGGCTGTCGAAGCAGTCGTCTGCCTCGATTCCACAATCCAGGTTGTAAATGTTTTCCAATGTGATTGATATTGTCTCTTGGTAGACGGGGTGTACTGATTCAAGAGCTTTTGAGTGACACTAGGCCCAAATTTATTTAGCCATTTGGCAGAGAAAATATCCATAAGGCAAAACTGAGAGAGGTCCGAAGGTTGCCAATCGCTTCCAAGTGGAAGGTGGAGACCGGGAGGGACACCGGGGTCCGGCACCACTGTTGCAATTGGTGGTACCATACCTGAGCCGGCCAGAGCGGCGCGATCAGCGCTACTCGGGCCCCGGTAATCCCTTAGTTTGTGAATGACCTTGCACATTAACACAGAGTCTGGTGGCAGAAACAGATAGATCGAGGTCCACTTGTTCCAGTCCACCAGCAATGCATCGGGTCCCCCCGCCGGGGTTACCCTGTGACGGGTCAGAAAGAGTGGCAGTCTGTATTTACCTAATTGTATTTACCTAATTGTAGTTTACAGGAGTTGAGCTAAGCTCGTGTTGTCCCGTCTCTCAGTCTACTTTTTATCCAATTTTTTCTTGAAAATATGGATGTTCCTTGCCCCTACCACCTCCTCCTCCAGCCCATTCCATTTGTCAATACATCTATAGGGGAAGCTAAACTTCCTGATATCGTTCTTGCAGGTAGGTCTTTTTACTTTGTAGCTGTGGCCTCTAGTTATTCCTGTATCCATAATTAACATACGTTCTATGTTGACGCAAACATGTCTACTTGTGGACGGGCCGGCTTTGCAATTATCTTGTTGAAGATCGCCTGTTTGATTGTCCATTCTACTAAAGTACTCCGCCGGCGAGAGAGAGCGTCTGCCCAGACGTTCGCTACGCCGGGGAGGTATGTGGCATGCAGATGAATCCCTAGCATGTCTGCGAGGGTAAAAATTTGTTCTGAAACTCTCAACAACTCTCGTGACCTCACTGAGCCTTGCTTCTGAATGCAAAAAACCGCAGTTTGATTGTCCATTCTGAATGCTATTGATTTGTTCTTCAAAGTCGTGCCGTGAGTTTGGAGAAAGAACAGGGGAACTAAAAGCTCCTGCTTGTTGATATGTGACTGACTGCTTGCCCCCCAAATGCCTTGTCCCTGGTGGCCTAGACTTGACTGATATTCCCAAACCAGGGACCCAGGGGCGTCCGTGTCTATCCAAACCGTAGGTGGGGGAGAAACCCATGACATGACTGAGTAGAGGACTTCGTGCTTGGTCCAGGCCGAGAGCAAGTTGTGAATTAATGGAGGAATTGGCCATAATTTCTTCTCCGGCAAGAGAGGGAACACTTTGTTGCCTTCCAGGCTTAATCTCTTGGTTTTCAGTCGGCCTAGTTTGACAGTTAATTGTATCCAGTTGAGAGAACCGATCAGGGAATCCCACGTTTGCCTGGTCGTATCCAGACTGTGGAGGAACCGGAACAGTTTCCTTCGAAACCTGTTGCGGTTGTCCGCACTCTGTGTAAGAGTCAGAGCGGCGGTATCCCAGATCAGCCCTATCCACTGAATCGTCCTTGAGGGGACAAGGTGTGACTTTGCCAAGTTCACCTTGAACCCTAGGGCTTGTACATGAGCTAACACTCGGTTGAGTGGTGATGGGCTGGTCTATCAGAGTGAGAGCTGAGCGATCTCTGCCATACCCATAGTTTCCTCTGACTGTTCCTTTTACTTATATATCTTCTAGATCTCAAGTGACGGCGTCTTTTCCGTGGATCGACCTCCCTACTGCCAACCTAAAAGTTGGCAGATTGGGAGCCAAAGCATCACATTTTTCCCTTGCCCCTCAACTTTCCCTTCATAATTGCTGAGGGGCACAGGGCCTTGGGTGGGGCTTTGGTTTCCCGGGCGTTTCCGCGCCCTCCTCAGCTCCCTGCCTTAGAGTGGCTTCGGTCACCCGGGCTTTGTTAGTGGTAAGCAGGGAGGGTTTTGTGGGGGCGCTCTATGGCCTTGGCCTTGCTCGGGACCTAGGGGCTGTTCGGCCAGGCAGCCTGGGGAACAACAACAACACTCGGTTGACATGATCCTGACATAATTATAACGAGTTTGCCACTACTAGCCAATCGTCCAGATACCAAAACACCTGTATGCCTTGAACTAATAGGGGTAAAAGGGCTTGCCTGACAAGCTTGGAGAAAACTCTTGGTGCTAGGTTCAGCCCGAATGGCATCCTTTGACAGACGTAAGTCTCTTGCCGGATTCTCAAAGCGAGAAACTTTTGGAACCTCTTGTTTATAGGGACATGCCAATAGGCATCTTTGAGATCGATCGAACACATCCAACCTTGCGGCGGGAGTGCGAGTCTGAGTTGCTGTATCGTCAGCATCCTGAAGGGTGAATTCTCTATAAATTTGTTCAGTTGCGAGAGATCTAGAACTGGTCGCATCTGCACACTGTCCCTTTTTGGCACTAAAAAGAGGTGTGACGTGAAAACTAGTTGGGATGCATTGACTGGGATAAGGACTCGTTTGGCAATCATTTCTTGTACTACGGCCTCCTCCTCCTGAGACACTGGGGTATACTCCTGCGGCTGACGCAGTCGGGGCCGCCGGAGCCATCTCCAGGTATTTCCTTTGCTCACTACTTTTCTGGCCCAGGTATGCTTGGGCCAGGCTGAGCGGAATGAACGGAACGACCCCAGGTGCAACCGGGGATCGTCCGTCACGGCAACTTCCCAATCCCGGGTCTTTGAGCTCGACTCCAGGATGTGGGGAGGATGAGTGGTTAGTTTTTTGGAGGGGGAGGTGTTGACATTGGACGCTTGACTAGTTTTGGCTTGTGCAGTGTTTGGATGACCTTTATATGGGGCCTTACCTTTATACCCGTGAGGCTTACCTTGTTTGGTTTTGTACTGAGAACCTCCCTGCTGAGGGGGTAGTCTGGGGTCTCGAGATGACTGTTTAGGATTTTTTTTTTTTTTTTTTTTTTAAAGAGACGATGAACGTAGGAAGGAAAAACACAGATAAAACAAAAAGGTCCATGTGCCTAAAGGCATCCTCCATTCATAAAATGTTTGTAACAACTGGATTTAAACATTTGTAGATTGTAAGTTTGTGGAAAGCAATTCGAGGGAAGTGAATTCCAAAGAGTAGTAGTTCTAGGGATAAATGAATTTTGATAAGCAGAAGTTCTGCATTGTGGAGGAGAAAGTGTAAATTCATGGGCGCTCTCAGCTGCCCTAGTTCTACGGGGAAAGATGTGGAGAGGCGGCACAATTGAAGCAAGTTCCTTGGAACAATTGCTGTGAAAATATCTGTAGAATAATGCAAGGGATGCAACGTTTCTTCGTATGGATAATGTAGGAAGGTCCTGTGTGATTGCAGGGTTATTGATTAATCTAATAGCTTTATTTTGAATTTTGTCCAACTGCCTCAATGCAACCACTCCACAGAGGTGAACAGTAATCCATCTGAGAAAGCACATGACTTTTATATATTACGGCCAACTGCTCGTCAGTGAAGAATCTCGAACTCTGTACAGGAGTCCCAGTTTTTTAGAGGCATTCTTAGCAATGCTTCTAACATAATGTGTCCAGCTCAAGTTAGTAGTTAATGTTACACCGAGAATGTCAATACTAGGGGAAGTGGGAATATTTACATAATTGAAAAATATATGGGAGTCAGTGAGATTCAGTCGGTTAGAAAATTGAAAGTACACTGTACTTGGTCTTCTGTGCATTAAAGGAAACTAGATTCTTTTGTCCCCATTCTTCAATTCTAGAAAGGTCCTGGTTCAGAGAAATTGCAGTGCTTATTTTTGAATTTATAAGATCAGGTTGGGTGAAAGAATTGGTAAATGTGAAGGAACTGTGGAGTGTTGAGTCATCTGCGTAGGAATGTATTGGATTATGAGTGGTAGATATGAGATCATTGATATGAATGAGGAACAGAGTTGGGGCCAAAACTGATCCCTGGGGAACACCAGCATTTATTGAGTGAAATTGAGAATAAAGGCTATCTACCATTACACATATTTTTCTGTTATGAAGATAAGAAGAAATTAGTGGAACTAATGATGCAAGGCCGTAGTGTGACATCTTCGACAATAAGGATTGATGCCAGACTCTATCAAATGCCTTTGATATATCCAGTGCTATTGTATGTGTTTCACCATGTTGGTCTGTAGCTTGGTTGATTTGATGCGTAAGAAGGCAAAGAATGTCTGCAGTTGATCGACATCGTCTAAAACCATATTGCCTATCACTGATTAATTTATTCTTCTCAAGATGCTTAATTATGTGATTATTTAATATAATTTCAAAGACTTTACCAAGAGTGGAAGTTATAGCTATTGGTCTGTAGTTTGATGGATCTGAAGAGGCACCTTTTTTAGGGACTGGATGGATGTTTGCTTCTTTCCAGGGTACTGGGAAGAGTATACTAAGCTCCAAGTTTCAGTGTTGAAGGGTGGCCGTAAGCACCGGGGATAGTTACCCGGCGACCTATGTCCGCCGGCAACTTCTTTACCAGATGCACTCTCAAGTCTTGGCGAGCTCGTACCGCCTCCAAAATCGCGATTCTAATGTCGCCTAGGGACTGAATGGCATTTTGAAGTGACAGTCTACGAGACAGTTCCATGGCTCTCCGAATTTGGGGGTCAGTGACGGCCGAGATCGTATGTGCTAGAGAGGCAGCTACTTGATGGCTCACCAAGTATTGAGAGAACATCCGGTAAGCCTTATTTCGTAACCTAAAATCTCGCTCCAAGTGAGCCGGTGGTGGTGGAGAAAAGGGGTCATCTAAGGCATGCAATGATACTTTAGGGGCCACCAGAAAAGTTAGTAAGGCTGGTGGTACCCCTTCTGCTTTGGACACTGGTAGAGAAAAATAAGTGTGATTCTCTTGGGGAATTTGATGTGACACTTTGGATGTAATAGTAGTGGCAAATACCTGGGCCTCAAGTTCCCAATCCAACCACGGGCCGGCTCCCACTTGCCGCATCTGCAGGACTGAGTTCTGAGCTTGGTCCAGAGCCGGGGTTGTAGCCAATTCCGGCGTAATAGCATTTAAGGCCTTGACATCATTGATGCCATCAGCCTTCGACCAGTCAGCAAAAAGTCGTGCAGAAGCGGCGGAAGGGACTGCCGGAGCAGCTGAATACACAAAATATGTTGGATTAACCCTTCCTACCCGGCCTGTCTTACCTAAGGACGGTCGCCCGTACCCGGGTGAAATGGCTGAAAAACGTCTAGGCCTAGGCTACCGTATTTATGTTTATTTTCACTGCTAGAACTTTCCCACTCATCTATAATCGTAGTGCGGTTTTCAATCTGTATTTTGGCGTTGAGTAGAGCTCTGTAAGTCAACTGGTTCAGTTGTGATGATGATTTCAGTGGAGCAAATATTGCAGAGATGTTGCCAACATGGGGGCTTTTCAGACACTAATTTCGTCTGACGTCAGAACAATAACATTGAAGAGTCTTCTCATTCTTGTTTTCGGAGGTGCGGTGACGCAACGCTTGGGTTTGTTGACATACGTCGTATGCACGGCGTTCAGACCAAGCTTAATTAGGCTATTAAGCTGCCGTCTTAGGTAAGGACGGCCGGGTAGCGGCCCTTCTGCCGAGCTGTCCTTACCTAAGGTAGCCCGGGTAGGAAGGGTTAAGGGGACTAGGTACACCTTTACTAAGAACATCTAGTACCCTCCCTGTCTCGTCTTTAGCCCTAAATTTTCGATTATTATTGATTCCTATGGACCATTCTATGGGGACTGGAGGGCCTCCTGACACAGATGGTTGAGCTATACGAGGATTCTCTGGTACTACAGGTACCCACGAGCAATCAGCACCATAGAGGAGAGGCATAGGACCTTTCCTCACCGGTAACTTGTCTAAGGGGGGCGGTTGAACGTCAGTAATCATCCTAAGGTTGGACATAGCTAACGCCGCCGGTCCTACAGGACCTGGGGTCGTTGCCACCACTGGGCTTGGGGATGACGTCAAAATTGACGGAAGATCTAATGGTCTCACTACAGAAGTACTAGCGGGAGCAGTTGAGGTAATAACCGGCTGATCTGACGAGGCAGGGAGTTGGTACTGCTGTAACACCTTATGTAATAAGTCATTTACCTGGTCCGAAGTCATCCATTGTCGTGAGGGATCTTTGGATGAATTTGAACTAGCTTCAGAATAATTACTTGGAAGCGACTGAGGAGCCAGGGAGAACATAGGATCTGCCGGCTCCTCACTCTGCTCCAAGAGTTCATGTGATTCTAACTCTTGAGAATCCTTGTGATCCCTAGGGGGCCAAGACAAATCAGGCACCGAAGATGGCAACACGTTGGTGTTGCTATCCTCAGTCTGTTCTAGAGTGACATTGAGTGAAGGTTCTGGATGGCACCAGTAAGCTCCTGCCACCAAGGACTGGGGGTCTTGATCCATCGGAGAGATAATTTGTGCCCCCGCCGGACGACCCCTAAATTGATCGGCCAGTACCCTACTATGGCCTGTTGATTTCACACCCCGGGGAACTAGAGATCATTTTGGTATTGCAAACGTTACATCCGAAGTTACATGCCTAGAATGTTCCTCACTAGTAGTGGGAGTCTGAGAGTCAGAGGGCGGTGACAATTGTGGGGTCTCCCGCCGGCTGCTTGAAGAGGTATACTCTTCATGTCGGCGTTTGTGGGACCTTGAAAAGTCCGAGGTAGAGTGGTGAACGCGGTGCCGTGGAGACTTTGACCTGGACTTCGACCTCCGCCGCGTGGCCCGGGTCGAGGAGGGGACCTCTGTGACATCGCTCTCACTACTACTATTGACATATTCGTTGTGTATGGCTTTAGTTTTGACCTTAGGTCTGACCGATATAGAAGTACCGGGTTTTACCAGGGTTGTTGATTTTTTTTATTTAAAAAAAAAATAAAAAAAAATAAAAAAATAATTGATTTATTTGATATTTTTGATTTATTTGATTTTTTTTTAAATATATGTATACATATATTTGTTTGTAAATTTAAAAGCTATCAGTTATTTGTGTTACTACATAATGTACCAGTATCTTAAAATGAACCAATGCCTACACAAACTTATGAAAGCATGATAAATCTTCAGATTTTTTTTTATTTTGATTCACAGATCAAAAAAATAAAAACAATAAAAACAATAACAATTTTTTTTTGTAAAAAAATCATTGATTTAACCCTCCAGCCCCGGCTATGTATTATATATATATTCCTCGAAACCCGGGTGTTTTGGCCGAAAAACGTCTAGGCTAGGCTACCGTATATTCGTTAATCAGACTGCTTCCCGCATTCCCGCGCATCCCCAAGCGTAGCTGTGTTATTTACCTGTAGAATGGCATTAAGTAGAGCTCTCTAAGTCAACTGGTTGAGCTGTGATGATGATTTCATTGGAGATAACTTTATGGCCAAAAACAGCCACTTTACACCACTTTTCGATACTTAACAACAACATACAGGCACACACGAACAAGCGACGCTCTCCTTCTTGTGGCCGGAGATGCGGGGCGACGGTCCAGCCGGCTGTTGTTTACATGCGTCGGACCGACGCCTCGCACACGAAGCTCACAGGCTTTCAACCACTGGGCGTTCAAGAGACCTTCCGGGTACCTGTTATATGCTTTTTTATGGGCGTTCAAGAGCCCTTCCGTGGTGAGAGGGTTAATCAAGTGATTAAATCAAATTGATTTAATCAATATCAACTCTGGGTTTTACTAAAGGTGACTTTATAATAAGCTTCTCCCATAGGACCTCGTCATCACACTGGAGGGCCTTATGGGCAACATCTTTAGCATATGCATTGAATGTCGCTTTAACTTCATGTAAAGCCGCCAAACATTAAAGGTCTGTTTTAGCTAACAAGGCGGACTTTAATTCTGAACAAACGGCGCACGTTTTCGACAACCACACGCTGCGTGAGCGATCGAGACACTCGACACATTTAGTGCAGAAAGTATGAGCAAACACTGGTAAGAGGGAACAAGTGGGTGTAGCACAAAGATCAAATCTGGGCATAGTGCCGTTCAAAGAGAGGGTCCCCTCCTCCGTCGGGATGGCCAACTCCGCCGGAGAAGTAGTCTGGGTGCCTGGAAAGAAAATTTCCAGGAATCAATGCTCATAAGGATAACCTGCGAGGTATTATACATCCTATCTCAAATCTGCCGGAAACTTAGTGAAAAGTGCACAACTATTCTAACCTTCCGCCGGATCTGTCTAGCTGAGTTTCTCACAAACTTACCTGTGACAAGCGTCACAGGTCCCTTGACCTTATTAAGTTGTGACTGTATCTAACCAGTTTGCAAAACTAATATATCACGTAGTGAACACTTGACTGATGTCGCCGTGGGCGATGAAGTCGTTACGTGTCACTAGGCCAGACAGGGTGAGTTCCCTCGGCGAGCCGAGATGGTGGCCCTGGTAGGAATGCAATTCCGCCGGGAGAGTGTGGTTCAGCCAAACCACGCCGGGATCTTCTGAATGTTCCTATCCGCCAGAGGCGGATTACTTGGACCCAACGCACGGGCCCGCCAGAACAGACAAAAACTGCCGGGAAACAGGGATGGCACAGCCCTTTTCCTGCAGTACCACACACATAAAATCAAATGCATCACGACATATAGGGACGTCTCCCATGCCCCAAAGGAACGAGCTCGCATGCCAGAACCAACACAGGGGGAAAACAACATAATCAATAACAACAGAAAAATTTAGACACCTAAATTACTTGTAGCCTATGATGGAGACCCCTAATTATGACGACCACGTAACCGAAGACATCCCAGCCGAAGACGCTCGAGATCCCGCAGCCGCACCATGTAGAGGGAGGCCTTATCAAGGGGCCTAAGCAAAAAACTAACCCTGGAAGGTGAAGCACCACGTGCAGACACCCTTAAACCAGAGCATTTGCTGATAATTGTAGACAGTGGCATGTACTATCCTCAATAATGACAGTCTGTATCATGCTTTGTAGCGTGGTCGCCTTCTAGCTAAGTAAACACAACAGCTAAGGCGTCATACACAAATAAAACAACACACGCGGTCCACCCATCCGGGACTCCTGGACGCCTGTGACAAAGATACCCTATTTTAACACACTCTTCCTGCGGACCGACCAATCTGGCAGCCGTGCTAGCTAATCTAAACCTTGTTACTGCAACACAGATATATACAAATGAGTAAGGACTCACTAGAATCTCTGCGAACGTCGAATGAAGCGGACATGGCGAAAGCCTTGTGATCGGGAGGGATGCGGAAGAAGGAAGGACGAAGATGGCCGCTAGGGGGCCTGGTATCGGGGAAGCAAAACATGAGAAATCCACGTATATGGCAAGTCATATGATAACAGATATTAAATTATCTTTTCTTTTTTCCAGAGTTTTTTTCTGTAGGGTACCCAATCAAAATGACGATCCCATAAGGGAATTAAGCGTGCACTTATGATGAGTACTCCATGATCTTCCGCGCGGGTTATTCAAATTGCTGGCGCAGGATGTTGAATGGAGACTATTAATGTTAACCCAGGAGCTGCGGGAAGACTCTTAAGAGTTACCCTGGGTGACTGCGGAAGACTCTTAAGATCCTGGGCCTAAAAAAATCCATTTAGGCTAAAACACCCCAA
This sequence comes from Paralithodes platypus, assembly GCA_032716605.1. Taxonomy (NCBI): domain Eukaryota; kingdom Metazoa; phylum Arthropoda; class Malacostraca; order Decapoda; family Lithodidae; genus Paralithodes; species Paralithodes platypus. The sequence goes on from CM064506.1 coordinate 48,534,532, forward strand.
AAAAACTTGAACCCTTTTTTTTGTTTTGCCCCTGGACCATGCCAAATATCACTCCTCCACATCCCCCCCCCCCCCCCCTCCCTCCTTCAATTATCACCTATTTTTCCTGTTATTCCCTTATTCTGTGGTCTATTTTTGTGCTAACATTAGCGAGTTGCTAGCAGGGCATTGTCATCAGTGTTACCAAGCGTGGGAATTAGGGGAGAAGTCAGGAAGAGAATTGAGAGGTACCTCCAGTGTCTCTCAAAGCTTCGTGAGTGGAAGGTTGGCTTACACTCACTCACACACACTCGCTTTCATTTCGCAATTTTGACCAGCCAAACACTGTTTCCACTTGTTTTATTGTTGTAACTGGTTAATATCTTCATATTAATGGTAAAATAGGCGCATATGAATAAGTATTAACGATATTTATGGTAAAATAACGATGTTAGTCATGGGAACAGCTCAAATACGTGCGCACAGGCGTGTGGTGTCTCATACCCCCCATGCGCAGCCGAGAGGTTAATAGGCGAAGTCGTCAATGATGAAGGGGCCCTATTAAATAGAGAGGGAACGGCAGTAGGGGAACAAATCGAGGAAGGTGAAGACACGTAGACATTTCTCACCATTTCACCAGTTCAGCCGGACCACATGAGCTCCACATTAGAGCTCTTATAGGGCAGGGCCGAAGGATGAGGCAAGAACTGCTACACCGCAACACCAACCAAGAAGTGATCAGGGCGAAGAATGAAAGATCAGGTCGAAGGTAGAAAAAAATCATATCGAGAAGCAAAAAATGCATTACCGAAGGGAATCAAGTCAGGTCGGCCACATCAGCAACCGAAGAGACAAACGGGTCAGGAGAAAACCACCTAGCCAGGTCAGGGAGACGAGATATAGGCTGCCCAAGGACAGCCGGATGGGACAGAATAAGAATAGAAGGGGAAAAACATAGAATGAGGAATGAAAAACTACTCAAAATTAGTCAAGCTGAGGACGAAAGTTCGAGGGGAGATAGGAAGGGAAATTACCACAACCATCCCCCATCAAGCCCCAGTCGCCGGCCCCGGAGCCCCCCAACCGCGGCAAGGAAAGTAGTATCAAGGGGGAGTCGCGCTAATAAGTCATGTCTCGGCACCAAGTATGTTTTGATCAATAATTGGTATCAGCAATATCTAAGCTTCATTTCTTCATATCAAGTGAAATATACCAACATGTGTTACACTTAACCACCCTATTCAACATCTGACAGACATTAATACAGCATAGAGCAAGCCAAATGCAATGAGAGCTGGGACATGACTTATTAGCATTACACTTACCCACCCTATTCAACATCTGACAGACATTAATACAGCACAGAGCAAGCCAAACGCAATGACAGCTGGGACATGACTTATTAGCGCGACCGTACAGCTTCAAGTATAGAAGAAAAAAAATACAATAAATATCCTTAACCCATTCTGTACCGGCGACTACTAATAGATTATATTCAGGTTAGGAAGGTTCTCAAGCAATTATAAGTCTTTTTATTCTGGCTACTACTAATCGATTATATTCAGTTTACGAAGGATCTCGAGCAATTACACTCCAACCTCCATTCAACGGACAAATGCGTGCAAGCACCTGTCCGTTCCTGCTAAATGTCCGTTGCTGCTAAATACTGTCCAGTCCGGATGTAATCCGGAAATTCCTTGAGAAAAATCCGGTGTTAGTACAGGTGTCCGGATCGTGACATTTAACTGTTATGCATCCTTTTTTTTACTGTACCTGAAATAAATCCTGGTAATCCCTTGTGCTACACCCTATTGATAATGCAAAACTATTGAACACACTTAAAAGTGTATATTATTTGGTCTCTATATAATCTGTGAATCATTTCCGATATGATGGAATTAAAGATTTTTTTTCCACCAACTCATAATCAGCAAAAACGACACAAATGTCAATTAAAAACATGTTATAATATTTCCCCATCATTTTGTGTATACCGTGGGGAAAAAAAAAAAAAAAAAATCTATCAAACGTAAATCTCCCGTCTGGGAAGCTCGGCGCCTAGACGGAGGGGAGGGTTGAACTATTTTTTTTTACTATCTTATTTATTGTTTATCTATGTGCTAGAAGGATATTATATTTTTCAATTCCATCCCATTAGAAATGATTCAAAGATTACAAAAAGTCCAAATAAAACATAGTTATGTTAATGTATAAGGGATTTAGGTAGATGAATTAGAGAGATGGATAGAAAGAGTGTGTATATCGAAGGAAAAAAACAAAACAAAAAATCTATCAAACGTAAATCTTCCGTCTCTGCTCCCACGGAGGGGAGAGTTGAAATATTTTGTTGACTATCTCATTTATTATTTATCTATGTGCTGGAAGGATATTATATTTTTCAATTCCATCACATTAGAAATTATTCAAAGATTACAAAAAGTCCAAATAAGACATAGTTATGTTAATGTATAAGGGATTTAGGTAGGTGCATTAGAGAGATAAATAGATAGAGCAACGGACTTTGCTCCAACTTTTTTTTGAGCAACGGACTTTGTCCGTTGCTGGGTCCACTGTCCGACTACGTTTTTTTTACCGTAATTGCCGATATCCGGAGAATCGGAGTCCGTTGAATGGAGGTTCGAGTGTACAAGGCTTTAAACTATCTCAATCAACCCTTTTAACCCTTCAAACTCGGATGGTACACGTGTGTACCATTAAGTTTTGCCCCGAGGAACCCGGGTGGTACAACATTGTACCAGTGGTTGAAAGCCTGTGACCTTGGTGTGTGAGGCGTCGGTCCGACGCATGTAAACAACAGCCGGCTGGACCGACGCCCCGCATCTCCGGCCACAAGAAGGAGAGTGTCGCTTGTTCGTGTGTGCCTGTATGTTGTTGTTAAGTATCGAAAAGTAGTGTAAAGTGGCTGTTTTGGCTATAAAGTTATCTCCAATGAAATCATCATCACAAATCAACCACTTGACTTAGAGAGCTCTACTTAACGCCATTCTACAGGTAAATAACACAGCTACGCTTGGGGATGCGCGGGAATGCGGGAAGCAGTCAGCATAACAATGATACGGTAGCCTAGCCTAGACGTTTTTCGGCCAAAACACCCGCGTTTTGGGCAATATTTATGTAATGCGTAGCCGGGGCTGGAGGGTTAAATAGGCAGTTGCATAACCCCGAAAAGGCGGGTGCTCAACCCCGAAAAGGCGGGTGCCCAACCCCGAAAGGGGTTGAAATAGGGGAGCTATCCCCCCGCCAAAGGCGGCTTTCTAGGGCCTTTCCTAGCTGATACTGAGAGGATTGGGTTCTAGTCATGTGGTGATGGGCTAGTCTATCAAAGTGAGAGCTGAACAATCTCTTGCCATACCCATAGCTTACTCTGACTGTTCCTTTAACTTATATATTTTCTAGATCTCAAGTGACGACGTTTCTTCCGTGGATTGACCTCCCAATCTACCAAGATTGGAAGCCAAAGCATCACATTTTTCCCTTGCCCCTCAACTTTCTCTTCATAATTGCTGAGGGGCACAGGGCCCTGGGTGGGGCTTTGGTTTCCCGGGCGTTTCCGCACCCTCCTCAGCTCCCCGCTATGGAGTGGCTTCGGTCACCCAGGCTTTATTGTGGCCGGCAGGCAGGGTTCTGTGGGGGCGCTCGGTTATGGCCTTGGAATTGCTCGCGGCCTTGGGGCTGTTCGGCCAGGCAGCTTGGGGAACAACAACAACCCTTTTAAATGCCACAGATACTCCCTAAGCTGCATATACAGTAAGTGTCTAAATATAGCTAGAACATAGTGTGACTGACATCGCCGGCGAAAGGGGGTCTAGGGGGTGTTTTTCTAAGCTTGATGAAGGTCTAGCGAGGAAACTCAAAAATAAATTAATAAATAAATATATAGACCAGCCACCAAGCACCACCTCTTAAGTAACTAAAGGCCACGAAAGGTCTTAATGTCCAGAAAGAAATGGGTCGAAAGGTCTTAAAATCAACAAACTAATAGGACATACATCTTATTATATCAAAACTAATGGGGCTAAGCATGAGGGAGAAAGGGGAGGATAAAGCCAGCCCATCTCCCCTTAAGGGGAGGAAGACCGTTTTTCCGGACCCCCTTCTCCCTAATGTTTAGCCCCACTAGATTTGAGATTATAAGACGTTTGGCCCATTAGCTTGGCGATTTTAACACCTTTCGCCCCATTCAGTTGTCAATTTTAAGACCTTTCGTGCCATTTAGGTGACGATTTTTTCCTGGCAAACGAAAGCGAGCCTGCAATTTTAAGAGGAACCGGCCTTCAGCCGGGACATTTTTCTACCGAAAAATTTACAAATGGAGGTCTAGGGAGGAAACTAAAAATATATATGACTAAATTAATTAATATACCAAACAAACAGATAGTCTCCCCTTAACACAATCTGGTTGCAGGCTTTGTGATCTATCTATCTATTGCCTGACGCCGTGATCCTCGAAGGGGTGGTCACGAACGAACCGCCCCCAGTCAGTCAATGCCCCTCCTTCATCCATATACTTCCTCACTCCATCCTTCCACCTCTCCCTCTCGTCCTTCCACCTCGCTCTCGTACACCCTCTTAGTAATTTTCTCGCTTTCCATACGTTCCATATGGCCGAACCATCTCAAGTTAATCCTTTTCACACTTTCCAGCATATCTACCTCCACACCACACCTACATCAAGAAAGAACCTGACAAGTGAGGCAGCTCTTAACAGGGCTGCCTGGAACGTCGCCATTAGGACGTGAGACCAGAACTGCATTTTGTGTGGAGCACTCAGAAATTTGTGTATGTACAGTATATCAAGAAACCAAAGTCCTCAAAGTAAAAGACCATCTGGACAAGAGAGGCACTCAATTCCTGGCTGCAGCCTCCACAACCAACACCACCCACTACACTACATGGCAACACACCCACAGACACCAAGAAATATCAAAACAACATCCAGCACACGGTATCTCTCCCTCCCTGCCCAACCCAAACCAGCTTTCAGAAGCACATCCATACTCATTTCTCTCGCCTTGTCATCCAATCACTCATAGACAACACAGAGCTGCAGGCACGACCTCCCGAAATCCATCCTTCTGAATCCTCCTTTTCTCGCGAGGACAGAGTCCACCTGGCCAGGCTGAGATGTGGACAACATCCAGCTCTTCTGAGCTATCAGAAGAGACTGGATGTCTCCGTCGACGACACCTGCCCGGGATGTAACACAGCACCCCATACCATTGGACACATCCTAGAAGACTGCATTTCACACAATCACTTACGCCAAGTTCGCCAACAACATAATCTACACTCCTTGAGAGCTCTGTGGTAAAGCCCGACCGTAGCCATGGCCTTCCCTAGGGACTCAGGACTGTTCGGCCAGGCAGGTAAGGGAACGACAACAACAACAACCCAATTCAACATACTGTACTCTTTAGCCATCATAAACCTACATAATTATTGCTTTTCCATTAAATATCTATACCTACAACTCCAACTTCCTTATAGCCTGAAACTCGCAAACTAAAAACGCTCACCTCGTCTGGCGTCTTGAGAGGCTCGGGGTTGTCGAAGTAGTAGGTGATGGTGTCATTGTCTGAAGCACAGCGAGTGGCCCTCTGAAGGATGGGGGCCAGATGTTCATGGAAGCCTTTCCTAATGTTCCGGGTACTCTTGGTAAGGGTGACGCTGCAGGCTTGGCCTTGGTTGATTGTGGCCTCAAGACTTTTACAACTCAGCGCAATTGGAGTTAGGCCATTTATGCACAGGATGGCACTGCTGAAAAAGGGAACTTGAATTTCCATGTTTTGAGGAACCTGATTGGAAGAAGAAAACAGTAATTAGAGTTTGAAGTATAATACTGTATATAATAAAAAAGCTCAATATACTAAAAGTCGGTAAGAGTTGTGTTAGCGAGCGTACAGTCCGCATTTTTTACATAGTCGCACGCTCGCAGTTACATTCGCGTCTAATTTGACTGCTGTTATTTGCCCCTGCTGGTACTATATTAATATTATTTCACCAACCAACCTTACTTCTAAACTCAATTAATTAAATCAACAAATACATGTGGCACTCCAAGAACTCGAACCTAGGATACTCACACCAAAATTCCGCGCATTTATGCATTAAGCTATCAAGACAGTTAATGAATTATACACAAGCCTACGATGATGATGACAACAAGTCATCAGGGGCGAGAGGGCCAAAGCCCCCCTCAACCCATTATTGTATCCCACTTCCGGTAACAAAACAATTTACCCAACACCTGGCCATGGGATACAATAATGTCCCCCTCACCCCCCTGACTTATTGTCATCATCATATACAGTGGAGCCCCCATCCTAGCTGCTAATCGGTTCCGCAGAAATAGAGCTAGGATTGAAACAGCCAAGATCGGGGCACTGTTCTTATGGGGAAAATTCAATCGGTTCCGTGCTCATGCCAAAATTTGCGTCTTTTTCTATTTTTTGCCTATGAAAACATGTTTTATTGTACACAAATTAAATTTTATGCATTATACTGTATCATATAATACACCATAGAATAAGTTTTTAATAACTAGAAAAAAAAGGCCCAATATCTAAACAATTACCGCACTTTTTCCCAGTGTTAGGCTATGAAAACATGTTTTTTGTCTAGGCTACATCAAGTAGCCTAGGCCTAAATCTTATGCATTGTAAATAATAATGTAGACATGGCTAAATGACAGTCCTAACTATAAATACTGTAGATTGGGGCATTGTTTCTATCATGCAATTTTTTTTAGGCCTAGCCTAGGCCTAGGTTCTAAATTCGTCCAGCCACTCCTCAAGTACCCATTTCGCCCCAAATACATCCAATAAATACATATTATGAGGAAAAGACGTATAAATACGTATTATGAGAAGATTACTTACCACACAGATTTTATTATAAATCATTGTCATATTTAGCCTAGCCTAGGCTAACATCATCTAGGCTAGGCATTTCAATCGCTTTCGTCCGACATGGACTGGTCTTTGCTCTGTGTTTTGAGCATGAAATTCCTTCATTGCTACCACCAGGCCAACCATCCCTATCACTAGATGTACTAGAAAAAAGGCTTGCAAACGGTTGTTTTGTCAACACAGATACTAGCTAAACTGCAAGCGTCTGCTTAGTGATGACGTCATACAAAGATGGCGGCATCTTGCGCATTTGACGATCTGATCTCGGATTCACTCGGATTTCGTCTCTAAACGGCAAGCTACTGGCAGATTCTTTCGTTATGTTAAAACAAAATTATTGTTTTTGTTTATTTTCTAGTTTTATGTCGAGTTTTTCGTTATTTTTGCTATTTTTTCGGGTTTCGGCTGGGATTTTGATGCGAGAATGAGACTTTTGGCGCGAGAATTGAAATTGGGAATATTTGGTGTGTGGTGCGAGAATTGAATCAGCGAAGACCGGTGTAGCGAAGATGGGGGCTCCACTGTACAGTATATTACCAGCAGGGGCAAATAACAGCAAAGCCCCCTCAACCTATTATGTTGTTGTTGTTGTTCCCCAAGCTGCCTGGCCGAACAGCCCCAAGGCCCCGAGCAAGGCCATAACCGTGCGCCCCCACAGAACCCTCACTGCCGACCACAATAAAGCCTGGGTGACCAAAGCCACTCCATGGCGGGGAGCTGAGGAGGGTGCGGAAACGCCCGGGAAACCGGGTTCAACCTATTATTGTATCCCATGGCAGTCAAAATAGACGGGAATGTGATCGCGAGCATACGAGTAATGTAAACAAAGCCGGCGATATGCCCGAATACTACATCCTTACCCAAATAACAGCTGGCCGTGGGATAACTTTGGAAATATAGCAGTCAAATTAGACGGGAACTTTACCGGTACCCAGAGTGTAAAAGTAATGTAAACAAAGTGGCTACCGCAAACCCCATTGAACCTTTACTGAGGAAAGTCGTCGAAATTGAGTTTGTTTAAGTGCTGTACGGTACTCTCTATTCTTTTAGGTAATACTGTATTGGGGTTTCTAAAGTTTCTGATATTGCAAATCCTCCATGGGGACAATATTAAGAATATTACTGTTGTGATTTTATACTTACTGTACCTATTGTCCCAAATAAATACTGTAGTTTCTAATAGTGCCGCGAAAGACAACATGATATATAAATTACGATATTTATAATAACGCAGCGAGCCTTTTCCACTACCACCCTCTATATGGTGAATGAAATAGGCCGCAAAATCAGAGAAGATTCAGGAGAACACCGGGAAACCCTCTGGCTCAAGCAAAGACTAGGGATGGCTATCCTCCGGGGCAATGCCACCAGTGTCATGAGCTCAGTACGACTGGGACATGCCACTGTGTGAGGCCCGGGCAGAGTGGTGTATCGGGCAGGAGTGGTGTATCGGGATGGATGTAGATTGCGGGCGTACGATCGTCATGTTTACACAAGGCGATCACCGCGGCTAACTTCGCGACTATTTTGACGTAACTTTTTTTCGACTATTTGCCCCCTGCTGGCAATATATATGATGATGACAATATGTCATGGGGGGGGGGGTGAGGGGGGCAAAGCCCCCCTCAACAAATCATTGTATCCAATGGCATTCAAAACAGACGGGAACATGATTGCAAAGGTCCGATGCCTCCCCCGCCGCCGTCATGTTTGCATTTGTCGATCGCCGTGGTTAACCCTTCCTAGCCGGTCTGCCTTAGGTAAGGACAGCACGAAAGAAGGGCCGCTACCCGGTATGCCTTATCTAAGGCATGAGCTTAATAGCCTAATTAAGCTTGGTCCGAACGCCGTGCGTACGACGTATGTCAACAAACCCAAGCGTTCGTCACCGAACCTCCGAAAACAAGAAGGAGAAGAACAAACCCAAGCGTTCGTCACCGCACCTCCGAAAACAAGAAGGAGAAGACTCCTCAATGTTATTGTTCTGACATCATGACGAAATTAGTGTCTAAAAAGCCCCCATATTGGCAACATCTCTGCAATATTGGCTCCACTGAAATCGTCATCACAACTGAACCAGTTGACTTACAGAGCTCTACTCAATGCCAAAATACAGATTGAAAACCGCACTACGATTATAGATGAGTGGGAAAGTTCTAGCAGTGAAAATAAACATAAATACGGTAGCCTAGGCCTAGACGTTTTTCAGCCATATCGCCCGGGTAGGGGCGACCGTCATTGGGATTCGACAGCCCGGGGAGGAAGGGTTAAGTTCGCGTCTATTTTGACGGCGATTTTTTTCGGTAATTTGCCCCTTGCTGGCAATATATATGATGATGACAATATGTCATGAGGGGGGCAAAGCCCCCCCTCAACATAGTATTGTATCCAAAGGCAGTCAAAATAGACAGGAACATGATGGCAAAGGTCCGACGCCACTACGCATAGTGTAAACAAGGGTGGCGGTACGCCCGAACTTAACATTCTTGCCGGTGTATCTTACAGTTTCTTACAGTAGATCCTCTGGAAAAAGGCAAACTAGGCCTGTGTATCCAGCTCAGTACCAGTACTTGCACTGCTGCGGTCGTTCACGGTGTTGGCGGCGGCGGTAGCAGACGCAACATTTTTACTATTCTGTATTTTTGTTTTATAATCAAACTTCATATCTTGTCTTCCCCATGCTTTATCAAGATTACTGTACTTTCAAACTCCCTTATTGATTCGGAATCGACTACATACTGGGGCAGTGCGTTCCACTCATTTACCACTCTATCACAAAATGAGTTCTTTGCCTTCTCAAGCCTATTTCTTTCTTTGTAAATTTTCTTAGAGTGTCCTCTCGTTCTTGTTCCCTCCCGCATCAAGAAGATACCTTCACACACATCCTCATCATACTTTCCTGACACTATCTTAAAAGTCTCTATCATATCCCCTCTCTTTCTCCTATATGCCAGTGTCGGAAGCCCCAATGTCCTCAACCTCTGCTCATAGCCCGCGTTCTTCAACGTTGGTACCAGCTTGCTAGCTCTCCTCTGCACTTTCTCCACTGCTTCTATATCCTTCACCATATATGAAGCCCACACCTGGTTCGCATATTCCAGGTGCGGCCTAACCAGCGCTGTATAGAGATTCCTGAAGATTTCTTCGTCAAGTGACACAAATGTCCTCCTTATCAGCCCTACAATTCTATTGGCTTTGTTTATCTTTTCCGCTAAATGTTCTGAGAAATTTAACTTATTGTCTATCACTACTCCTATATCCTTCTCTGCATTCACTTCCTCCATCGCTTCATACATACTGTATCCTACCTTGTCTATCTTGCTTGTCCCAATCCGCATGTACTTGCATTTTTTTGGATGAAAAGGCATTAACCAATGCTCAGATCATCCCTTCATGCCCTCCACATCTCCTTGAAGTAAACCCACATCTTCCTTACTCCTCATTCTTCTATACAGCTTAGTGTCATCCGCATACAGGTATACCTCACTTCCATTAGTTATAACTTCAGGTAAGTCGTTGATAAATATAACGAACAGCAGTGGTCCCAACACAGATCCCTGAGGTACCCCACTTGTAATTTCCCTCCACCCCGAGCCTATTCCATTCACCAGTACCCTCTGTCTCCGATCTTTCAGGAAGGCTTCTATCCATTTCACACATTTCTCCCCTATATTATAGCTTCTAACTTTCTCTATTAACCTTTTATGTGGGACCTCATCGAAGGCCTTCATAAAATCGCAATATATCACGTCTATTACATCACCATCTTCTAGAATTTGCATCCGTAGTCTTTCCACGGTAGAAGAATAAACATTAGGCGAATTTTATAATTTACAAGTTGTTTGATGTACATAAATAAAAGGAGATGTGTCGGATGGTTGAAAGCCACAGTTGCTCGCGCGTTTGGGGCTAGCAATACGTATTATGATTCATGAAAAACATGTACAGTATCTGTCATATAATTCACTTTCTCTCACCTCACATGTTATTTACCGGAGGATAACAGGTTTTTCACAATACAGTACGTAGACGGGTCTTTAAAAAAAATAACAAAATAAAAATAATTATCTATACGAATAATTATCGTCGACGAAACTCTCAGTATCCTCCAGATACAATGCCTGGAGACCTGTAAAAACACCATACCACCCAAATCAAGCAGGAAGCAGATAAAACAGATTCCCAGAGATAGAAAAACACTAATGAAGAAAAGGACGTACTTGAGAGCCAAGCAAAGGAAGACCAGCCATGCGCACACTATCACCAAACTACAAGAAGAGCTCGATGAAGTTGAACGAAAACTCATCCAGTCACACCAAGAGCAAAGAACACGTGAAGAACTCCAAGCAGTTGCAAACATATGAGTAAATAGCAAATTCTTCTATGCATACGCAAAAAGGAGACTCAGGAACACCTCAACAATAGGACCGCTTGCAAAACCTACGGGCGAACTTGAGAGTGACCCAACCGAAATGGCCAAGATACTCAAACAGCAGTACGAAAGTGTCTTCAGCCCGCCAAATGAAGACAAGAAAATCGATAATGCAACGACCTTCTTTGACAACGCTCCTGGGACACCTCATCAACTCTCCTCGGTAACAGTATCAACAGAGGACATAATAGCAGCCATCGACAAGATTGGACCAAACTCTGCAGCAGGACCAGACGGCTTTCATGCCCAACTGCCAAAAAAATGCAAACATCAGCTAGCCTTACCTCTAAAACTGCTGTGGAGCAAGTCCCTCCAAACTGGATATGTACCACAATCCCTAAAAGAAGGTACAGTACTGTCACACCAATACACAAAGGGGGTAGTAAAGGCATAGCCAAAAATTACAGACCAGTGGTGCTGACGTCACATCTTATTAAAATCATAGAAAGAACAATACGAGCTAAGATGGTCAGCTACCTGGAAGATAACGAGGCATTCAACGAGGGTCAACATGGCTTTAGACAAGGCCGCTCCTGCCTTTCACAACTACTATCACACTACGACAAAATCCTACAGGATATTCAAGACGGAGAAAATGTAGACGTCATATATCTAGATTTCGCCAAAGCTTTTGACAAGGTGGACCATGGGATCCTTCTACATAAACTCAAATCACTGGGAATAGGGGGGAGACCTTGGAAGATGGCTCCACAGTTTCATCACCAACAGAAAACAAAGAGTCACGGTTCAAGGAAGCCTATCAGAAGCAGGTGGGGTCATCAGCGGAGTACCACAAGGATCAGTACTGGGACCTCTCCTATTCCTCATCATGATAGGAGACATCGACAGGGACCTGGAACACTCAACAGCCTCATCGTTTGCAGACGACACCAGACTCATGAAGAAAATCACCTCACAACATCATGCACAGCTACTACAACAAGACTTGGACAAAATCTTGAAGTGGGCAGAAGAAAACAACATGGCCCTAAACGGAGACAAGTTCGAGCTTCTAAGGTACGGGAACAAGAGAGCACTACAAAACGCCACCAACTACAAAAGTGGACAGCAAGAAATTACCGCCAAGGACACAGTGAAGGACTTGGGAGTAAATATGAGCAGTGACGCCACTTTTTCCCAGCATATTACCAAAGCCACAACAACAGCAAAACAAATAGCAGGCTGGATCCTGAGAACCTTCCACACAAGAAATGAGAGGTGTATGTTAACACTGTGGAAGTCACTGGTCCTACCACGACTGGAGTACTGCTCTCAGCTCTGGTCTCCCCAAAAAGTAGGAGAAATAACAGAAATTGAAGCCACCCAGAGGACATTCACCAGTAAAATCCATGGGTTTCAACACTTTAACTACTGGGAGAGACTCAAGGAGCTGCAGCTGTACTCACTTCAAAGCCGTAGGGAGAGATACATCATCATCTACGTCTGGAAGATTTTGGAAAAAAAGGTACCAAATCCAAACATCCAAGAGACTCAACACCAAAGGCGAGGGAGGCTGTGCTATGTGAGGATTACGCCGGGATCAACACAAAAAATCAAATCCCTGATCCATCACAGCTTTACATACAATTACAATGGAACCAGACTGTTCAACTGTATACCAGCCCCTCTCAGGAACATGACCGGGGTGTCTCCAGACACCTTCAAGAAACACTTGGACATGTGGCTGGCCAAAATACCGGACTGGCCACCAACACCAGGATACCCCAGCACCAACTCCAACCGACTTCTGGAATGGAGAGTGGAAGAAAGGGAGCTGCCTGGTCGCAGTGGAACCCCAGCTCAACTGTGTCACTAACGGACGGAATATAAATAAGTGTAACTAAGTGTAAGTGTAAGTGTATACGGTACCACATTTCCTACACTGCACATCTACAACTTTGGCAGTTTTTAGAGTAGTGACATACTTCCTACAGAGATACAGCAAATCAGCAATTATAGGGAATAGCTCCGAATAGGCTCACACCCTTATTTTTCATGTTTTTTCCTCCAGATTTTGAGGAATGATTGTTTTCATGGTCTTAGTTATAATTCCAATGTGGGATACACGATGGGTTGAAGGGGAGCTTTGCCTCCCCTCAAGTTTCAACCCCCCCTGAATTATTGAAATCGTCATCTATGTTGCCAGCAGGGGGTAAATATCGATTATACTACATAAAGAAGGCGTTTGAAAACAGTGAGGATGTCCGAAAGAGCTCTGAGATTGATAAGAATGGGCGTTTTTTCCTATTAAAATCGGGTTTTATAAATGTGATCAAAATTATTCTCCCACAGTGGATTATACATGAGTAGCCTACAGTACTGTATAAGGATTCCATAGACCTACATTGTCCCTAATAAATGATGTAGGTACAGTACTTATTACCGAAACTACCACTAATTATTTCTCAATATTTGAAGGCTATTATAGAATAAGGATGTTGCAAAGATCATATTACAATGCGTTTCAACCTCCGGAGATCTGGTGATGGGCTGGTCTATCAGAGTGAGAACTGAGCGATCTCTGCCATACCCATAGCTTACTCTGACTGTTCCTTTTACTTATATATTTTCTAGATCTCAAGTGGATCTCAAGTCTCTTCCGTGGATTGACCTCCCAATCTACCAAGATTGGAAGCCAAAGCGTCACATTTTTCCTTTGCCCCTCAACTTTCTCTTCATAATTGCTGAGGGGCACAGGGCCCTGGGTGGGGCTTTGGTTTCCCGGGCGTTTCCTCACCCTCCCCAGCTCCCCGCCATGGAGTGGCTTCGGTCACCCAGGCTTTATTGTGGTCGGCAGGGAGGGTTCTGTGGGGGCGCTCGGTTATGGCCTTGGCCTTGCTCGGGGCCTTGGGGCTGTTCGGCCAGGCAGCTTGGGGAACAGCAACAACAACCACCTCCGGAGATACATTTTAAGTGTACTATATAAAGTACTGTAAAAACAAAAAAAATCTCCCTATCGACGGAGTGAACATCTTATTGAGCCCCTTACTGTTAAAATAGATGCTGATTTCAATAATTCATGGGGTGAGGGGTTAGGGGGCCCATCCTGTATCCAAAGGCAAAACAAAATAAGAACATAAGAACATAAGAAAATGGGAGTCTGCAAAAAGCCGATCAGCCCATACAAGGCAGATCCCTGAAATGTATATTTATCTGAAAATTACTTACATCTGAGTGTTTTAAGATCATTGGATAATGGAAGAAATAACATTTGCCGGGGATTGTAACTAATTTCAACTACCCGGTACTGTATAATGATGCAAACTACCTAAAACCAATAAAAAAAAAAACATGGGAAAATTAGTGGTAGTTTCGGTTATATTTTTCATTATGTATAAATAAGGCTGCGAGCCTATTCCAGGCTAATTATCAAAGGTAAATTCCAATGGACAGAGTTTTTTTTTTTTTTTTTCATTTTTCTTTGATAGCCTAGGCCAATACTGTAAGTAGTGTTGTTTTATAGCAAGGACCCGAAAGCAGAGTCCATTAATTGATAATTATAGGAAATAGGCTCGCAGCCTTATTATACATAGGCTAATTTATTAGGGACAATGTAGGTCTATCATCTATGGAATCCTTATACTGTACTCATGTATAATCCACTGTGACTGTGGGAGAATAATTTTGATCACACTTATAAAACCCGACATTAATAGAAAAAACGCCCATTAGCCTGTAATCAATCTCAGAGCTCTTTCAGACATCCTCACTGTTTACAAAATACAAACGCCTTCTTTATGCAGTATAATCGATATTTACCCCCTGCTGGCAACATAGGTGACGAATTCAATAATTCATGAGGGGGGGGGGGGGGCAAAGCCCCCCCTCGACAATGGCTCAACCCATCGTGTATGCCACATTGGAATTAGGGTATAGGTCTAAATTAATAATAGGTCTATAATTGCACCTATACGAGCTAAACAAAATATTATTGTATTTAACAGGAAGGTATGATGAGGTAAGTGATGTGGTATAGGTGGTAATATGCAGAAATGGATTATAAGCCCCCCCCCTCCCTCCCCTTACCCCCTTATGTTAGGCTAGGTTAGGTTAATGTCTCTCTGAAACAATGTAAAATCCGGGTCACATCTAGATTGATAGACTTTTGTCAGAGGGGGCGGAATGCCCTTACAATCCATTTCCGCATATTGCCACCTACAGTGGAGCCCCCATCCTAGCTGCTAATCGGTTCCGCAGAAATGGAGCTAGGATTGAAACAGCCAAGATCGGGGCACTGTTCTTATGGGGAAAATTCAATCGGTTCCGTGCTCATGCCAAAATTTCCGTCTTTTTCTATTTTTTGCCTATGAAAACATGTTTTATTGTACACAAATTCAATTTTATGCATTATATAATAATAATAAAGCAGACATGGCTAAATAAAAGATCTAACTTTAATATATAGACATGTTTAATTAAACAAAACATAAATCTTATGCATTGTAAATAATAATAAAGCAGACATGGCTAAATAACAGTCCTAACCTTAATAAAAAAAAACATTCCTTGAAATAAAGACATTGTAAATACTGAACAGTAATACATATTTTAGGTTTGGTTAGGCTAGTTAGGTTGATTAGTTAGGTTTCCAAATTTATTTTAGGATGATACCTATGTAGACATGGCAAAATAACATTCCTCACCATAAAATTAAGATGAAGTGAAAATTGGGGCTCCGAGGCAGACTCCAGTGAAGATGGGGGGGACTTGAGGGCTCTTGAGGCAGACCCCCAAGGCAGGGCGAGGTCAGCTATTCAGCCCCGGCCCCACTAACTCTGTTAGGGGCCTCGCCATTCTCCTCCCTTGCTGCCTCCTCAGCCGCCGAACGAAGCACATCCACTCTACGTTGGTTGTCGATTCCAGCCATGTTTTCTGCCAAGAAGCCTGAGAATTCATCTTCATCGAGAAGAGCCCGAACTTCCATAACAACATCTTCAGTTGGCACAGTACCATGTTCAGCAGACCCTTGAGCCCCTTCAACGTGCTCTGTGGCCCTGGGCCTCTGCATGTAGCGGGTTATTAGAGCTTGGTGCACGGGGCCTTCAACGTAATCTATGGCCCGGGGCCTCTGCATGTAGCGGGTTATTAAAGCCTGCTGTCCTTCATTAATCAGCTTGTTGAAAACCTCTTCGATGATACTCTTGATGCCTTTGATGTGACCCAGAACCGCCTCTTTTTTCTTAAATTCCAGCGACTCCGCCTCCTCGTAGAAAGATTCACAATCTACAATCCAAGATGACAGCGTTGACGTCGTTGGTGCTCGATTTTCTTGTGTGAGTTGCTCCTCCTGATCTTGGTTCCCCTCCTCTTCTGGTGGCTCCATATCTACTTCCTCTATCATATCTTCTATGGGCTCGAGCTCGGGTCTGTGGTTAACCATTTCATCAATTTCTGCAATTGTGACATCGGCAAACCCTGGGACTGGGATCTGCCGCACCACCTCCAAGGTCCCTGCCAACAAATCATCTCTTTGCTGCCTGTCTTGCTGACTGGTGACGAGTTCAGGCAGCAAGGGTTTCCAAGCATGAATTAATGTGGGGACAGTCAGCTTATCCCAAGCACCAACAAATGCCTCCACTGCCTTCCTAATATTAAATTGACGCCAAAACTGTTTAACTGTCATGATACCGGATTCTGAAGAGTGGCTGGGATCATCTGAGTCGCTAGAATCTGAAGAGTTTGGATTTGGAACAAAGTTGTCTGACTCGTCTCCCAGATGCCTGATGGCTTGAACCTCTTGAAGGTTATCAGTGCTTCTACGCATCCTAGCATGCACTTCTTTGTAAAATAAAATCTTTGTGTTTGCAATAACCTCCTGGTCCATTGGCTGAATTTTTGAGGTGGTGTTGGGGGGCAAAAAAAAAACTTGAACAGCGGGGTGGCGATCAACAAGAAAGCGGGCATGACCAGGAGCGTTATCCATAAATAGGATACAACGGAAGTCCAAATTATTGGCTTCACAATGGGCTTGAGCTTCGGGCACAAAGTGATTGTCAAACCAGTCAAGGGAGACAGACGAGGTCATGTAGCCTTTGGCATTTGATCGCCAAAAGTATCCTGGGAGCTTCTCCATGTTGACATTTGTGTAGGGCCTTGGACGTTTGGAGTGATAAAGGATGAGAGGGGGCATCCTATGTGTTCCAGATGCATTGGCTGTCAAAAGAGCAGTGAATCTATCCTTGGCCATTTTCACCCCCTTGGCCTGCTTCTGGGCTGAGGAAATATATGTAGATTTAGGGGACTTTTTCCAGTAGACCCCAGTTTCATCACAGTTGTACACTTGCTCTAAAGAGTAGTTACCAGTTCTTATTAGTTCTTGAGCTACACCAGGGAAACTAGTGGCAGCTTCAACATCAGCTGACTGGGCCTCACCCTGATAATTGGCATGCTTCACTTTAGCCCTTGATTTGAAACGGTGAAGCCAGCCACGGGATGCTGTGAAGGGTGGAGGATTATGCATTTTAAATCTTTTCGCCACTTCACTGTACTGTACTGTACAGCACACGAGCCCTGTCTTGTATTTCAGGGCCTGTCACACTAGCCCCTTCACGGGTTCGCCGATTTATCCAGGTCAATATAAAATGTTCAAGCACTATCATCATCTTTTGATACTCACTTACTCGTTTAACTGATCTTTGGGCTCCCCCAGAGCTTGGCCCAGTCATCATCATTTCAAAGTTTTGGGCTAGTTTAAGTTTTTTTTTTAAAGTTCATCTTTCTTCATGCGCATGCTTCGAACTGTTGATTCTGGGATATTAAACAGCTTTGCAATGTCACTGGTACGTGCCCCTAGTTCAAATTGTTTTATTATTTTGTTCTTGGTCTCATTGTCATACTTTTTAAGTTTCTTGCCCACACGATACACACGCTTTTCTTTAGCTTTCCCACCAACTTTGGATGATCCTGGCGCTAGTGGTATATCACTGTTATCTCCCGGCCCTCCGCCACTCCCGCCAGACGCAATAGAGGCCATAATCGTCGAGAGTCGTTTTTACGCCTGCGGCCACCAGACGCTTATAACACAGCTGGTGAATACAATGGAGTTATACTGGAGGCCTGTGATTGGCTGATTTGCGATGACGTTGCAAGATGGTGCCCAAATGGTGGACCGTGATTGGCTGTCCAGTTTGTTTACATCTCGGCTCAGCGGGAAAACGCGGCGCGAAATCCGGCGCGAAAATTGAAACTTCGCCAGAGCGCCTCGAGGATTGAATCATTTACAACGAGGTTGGAAATCGGGAATATTTTATGTCTACCTACCACGAGGATTGAATAAACGAGGACTGGTGCAGCGAAGATGGGGGCCCCACTGTATACCATATCACTTACCTCGTCGTACCTTCCTGTTAAATACAATAATATTTTTTTTTAGCTCGTATAGGTTAGGTGCAATTATAGAAATTTACCGGAATTAGACCTATAGGCTAGGCGGCTAGGCCTAACTAAGACTATGAAAACACTCATTTCTCGGTAATAGGCTCGCACCCTTATTTTTCATGTTTTCCTCCAGATTTTGAGAAATTAGTGTTTTTATGGTCTAAGTTATAATTCCAATGTGGGATACACGATGGGGCTTTAAACTTTGCCCCCCCTCACCCCCCCATGAATTATTTAAATCGTCATCCTATGTTGCCAGCAGGGGGTAAATATCGATTAGGCTATACTGCATAAAGAAGGCGTTTGTAAACACAGTGAGGATGTCTGAAAGAGCTGAGATTGACTATAATGGGAGTTTTTTCAGTATAACTAAATAAAGTTGGTCACCAATTATTTTACAATATTTGAAAACAAATATGGATTTTATATGCTCTAAACATCATATGAAAATGTGTTTTAAGCCTCGGCCAAACCTAATAAAAATATATGGTATATACTAAAATGGAAATTTTTCGTAACATGGTTGTCAATACCTTCCTATAGACGGCACCGATTCGTACACACGGCATTTTCACCTGCTTGCCTACTGATGTGACGTGTAAGAGGTAAGCTTTTTCGCATAGGTTTAAACTTCCGGAAATTAATGGGTACCGTAAAGTGGGGTAACTTCGGACCAAGAGGGTAACATCGGACAAGTGGGAAATAATGTAAAGAAAAGGTGGTGTGGAAAAGTGAGCTTCTTTACACGAAAATCATAAAGTCAGTATTTGAGAGGAGTGCTTGAAATATATGTTGCGCAAATCTGAAGAAGTTGATGTAAATATATGAATAGAAAAAAATTCATATACTGTATACGTAACCAAAAAAACTTAAATTTTCCTCTTCTGTAAAACTCTACTTTCCCATTACATATGTGATGTTCTGAATGTAAGTTACCAGCACCAGATAGTAGTAAAATTGTCGTAGACAACATACACACAAAAAAATATAACACAAATTCCTTACCACTCGACTTATAGCCCTAACAAGTTAATTTTATATTTTTCCAGATTTAATGCTGTAACTTCAGACACAAGAATATATAACTTCGGACAGCATCAAACTTCGGACACTGAGCTTCCCAATATGTGCATAAAGTAATACCGTACCATACAAAAATTTTCATACCTAACTTTATCAATCGGTTGCCAAAATGCCTAGAACATACCAGTGCCTGGCACTAAAAAGAGAGACTATAATAACAAGGTATCCAAAGTCAAGCTACAGAAGGCTAAAAATTATGTAGAAAAGACAAATATGAGTGTTCGGGATGTGGCACAAAAATGGAGACTTAGTAAAAGTCCTCTACATGATTTCATTAAAGGAAAACATAAAAAATCAGTTGGTACACCGACTGCACTTTTTGAAGCTGAAGAAATAATTTTGTGTGGTCGAGTGGTAACATTAGCCGAATGGGGCTTCCCACTTGATTTACTGGACATTAGGATGCTTGTGAAGGCTTACCTAGAAAAAAAAGGGGAGACCATCAAAAAGTTCAAAAATAATACACCAGGTGAAGAGTGGGGAAGATTGTTCATGAAACGGCACAAAAACATTTTGACAAGGCGTGTGTCTGAGAACATTAAAAGAGTTCGGGCTGAAGTGTCAAGGGCCGTTCTTAACCCTTCCTACCCGGTCTGCCTTAGGTAAGGAAGCTTGGTCTGACGCCGTGCGTACGACGTATGTCAACAAACCCAAGCGTTGCGTCACCGCACCTCCGAAAACAAGAAGGAGAAGACTCTTCAATGTTATTGTTCTGACGTAAGACGAAATTAGTGTCTGAAAAGCCCCCATATTGGCAACATCTCTGCAATATTTGCTCCACTGAAATCGTCATCACAACTGAACCAGTTGACTTACAGAGCTCTACTCAACGCCAAAATACAGATTGAAAACCGCACTACGATTATAGATGAGTGGGAAAGTTCTAGCAGTGAAAATAAACATAAATACGGTAGCCTAGGCCTAGACGTTTTTCAGCCATTTCGCCCGGGTACGGGCGACCGTCCTTAGCTAAGACTGCCCGGGTAGGAAGGGTTAAGCAATATTTTGACAACCTACAAGTAACTTTGGACGGAGTGCCACCAGAAAATATAATAAATTATGACGAGACAAACCTAACAGACGATCCCGGCAAAAAGAAAGTCATAGTGCGGAGAGGAACGAAGTATCCCGAACGAATAATGAACACTACCAAATCATCAACTTCCATAATGTTCGGCGGGACTGCTTCAGGTCACTTACTGCCACCTTACGTTGTATACAAGGCCTTGCATCTCTATGATACCTGGACGGAAGGAGGGCCACCAGGAACCAGGTATAACAGGTCGTCAAGTGGTTGGTTTGAGTTCAATAGTTTCGATGATTGGTTTACTCAAATAATACTACCATACGCTCAAGGGAGGCCTGGAAGAGTGGTTATGATTGGTGACAACCTAGCAAGTCATCTTACTCCTAGTGTCATTGAAGCCTGCGAAGATCATAACATTTCATTTGTGTTACTGCCACCCAATTCCACTCACCTGACACAACCTCTTGATGTGGCAGTTTTTAGATCCGTCAAGATATATTGGCGAGAAGTGCTACATAATTTTAAAAGTAGTGCAGTAGGCAGGCTGCGTAATGCCCTGCCAAAAGACAGCTTTCCATCTCTCTTAAGTGAACTCATGGAAAAAGTCAATGTGACAATCAACAGGAACCTACAGAGTGGCTTCAAAAAATGTGGTATTTTTCCCTTAGACCCCCAACAAGCTATGTCACGACTACCACAAGAACCAGAAGAAAATGGAGAAGAAAGTACCGGTAGTGCAAATACATCTGCCCAGAGCATCGATAGATCAGTGATAGACATGTTGGCCCACATGCGGTATGGGAAGAATACCAGTAATATAAGTCAACCAGCACGGAAGAAGCGTCTCAATGTTCCTGCAGGTCGAAGCATTGGAGGAAGATCTCTCAGGAGTGGTGAGACAGATGAGGGTGACCCCTCAGAGAACACGCAGAATGAGCCTGATACCGATGCTTCAGCCACCAGTCATGCCACCAATGACACACCTGCAGTTTCTCCACCGAGGGATGACCTAAGTCAAACAGCCAGACACAAGTCAGCGGTTAACTAGTCAGGTTGTAGGTGAAATTGCCCCTTCTAAATGGGTTATTGTCAAGGTACCCTTTAGTGACAAGAGGAAACATCTACTATATATAGCTGTGATTGTAAAAGTTGAACCTGACATTCATGTGCAGTTCCTGAGACATGTTAAGGGGACAACTAATGTGTTCATCAACCCTAGCATTGATGACTATAGTGATATAGTTGAGGTTTTAGGGGAACCGACATTTGACAAAAAATGCCGGATGGTATTCAATGTCAATGTAAATACATGGCCTAAGTAATTGTGCATGGTGCTAGAATGAGAAGTCTTTTGTTCCAGTCATTTTCCTTTTTTTAATCAAGTGTTTCATGAGACAGCAAGAGAGCAAGTGAGAGAGCGGGAGGAAGTGTGAGAGAGAGCTGGAGTGAGACACGGAAAGAGAGAGAGCTGGAGTGAGTGACACACAGAAAGAGAGAGCTGGAGTGAGACAGGCAAAGAGAGAGAGAGCGAGAGCATGCGAGCGAGTGAGAGAGACAGAGCGAGCGGGAACAAGAGGGAGAGAGAGAGAGAGACGCCCATAGAGAAAACGAGACGATGAAGATACCGGTAATAAAAAAGTGGGTGTTGGGTTGGGAGTATGGATAACTGAACACAAAATATTATGAGAAAGAGTGAAAATGGGTTAATATGTCTCATTAGACTTAGGTTAAGAAATGGTACCATATTATAAGGTACCGGTACTGTAAAGAGGTAGTTTTATTTCTAATCAAATAATTGGTGTATTGTACAAATATGCTTTATTATAAACCAATGGGTGATACAATGTGATACTTAGATAAGATAAACAATTATTGTACCTGATTTATTTGCCTTATTATATGGCAAATGGGACCATAGGGTCCATAATTACGCCAAGTAGGCATATGTCTTTCAGTTTGTGATCTAGACCTATTTTATTGCCATCTGTAATGGTTAAGGCTGAGTAAGGTCACATTATTATGTTAAGAATATCAAGTTAGCCCTCAAATGTTAACTAACTTTAGAAGGTGCTATTATCATATTTTTGATGAAGATGTTAGTATTATTTTGTTCCACAAAAGTTTGTGTTCATAATTATATTGTCCCTATTCTTATAAATGATAGTCATTTCAAAGTTCATTGATCTCTACTACTTCAGTGTAATGGAAGAAGTCTCATAAATATAATATTTTTCAATAATATTAGTTATTTGCTCCTCCTGGGGCTCCATATGCATGTATTTGGGTTGATTTTTTTTTTAAAACTCCCTCGATGTCCGAAGATATAGGAGCAGTGTCCGAAGTAATCCGTGAATACACGGTCCTGTGTTTATTTGGTGATTTAATGGCAGTCCGAAGTTATCAAGGAAGGTCCGAAGTTACCCTAATCCCTTGCAAACTTCGGACACTACTTAAAATATTAATTAAAATTAAACATGATCTGGTAAATTTTTTTCATTATGTTGTATCTCAAGGCCTGTCCCATAGAGATACATTGTCACAGTTAGGACGTTCCTCAGCTAATTAGGTGCCGAGTTATAGCTTGAAAACCTTCAAAATCGTCCGAAGTTACCCCACTTTACGGCGGTAATACATATCACATACTGAGTACTATGAATCCGCTGTTGCTGGCATGCAAGGGCTAGTTTAGTATTCCACGTACTGGGTACTATGAATCCGCTGTTGCTGGCATGCAAGGGCTAGTTTAGTATTTCACGTACTGGGTACTATGAATCCGCTGTTGCTGGCATGCAAGGGCTAGTTTAGTATTCCATGTACTGAGTACTGTACTATGAATCCGCTGTTGCTGGCATGCAAGGGCTAGTTTAGTATTACACGTACTGAGTACTATGAATCCGCTGTTGCTGGCATGCAAGGGCTAGTTTAGTATTTCACGTACTGGGTACTATGAATCCGCTGTTGCTGGCATGCAAGGGCTAGTTTAGTATTCCACGTACTGAGTACTATGAATCCGCTGTTGCTGGCATGCAAGGGCTAGTTTAGTATTCCACCTACTGGGTACTATGAATCTGCTGTTGCTGACATGCAAGGGCTAGTTTAGTATTCCACGTACTGAGCACTATGAATCCACTGTTGCTGGCATGCAAGGGCTAGTTTAGTATTCCACGTACTGAGCACTATGAATCCGCTGTTGCTGGCATACAAGGGCTAGTTTAGTATTCCACGTACTGGGTACTATGAATCCGCTGTTGCTGGCATGCAAGGGCTAGTTTAGTATTCCACGCACTGGGTACTATGAATCCGCTGTTGCTGGCATGCAAGGGCTAGTTTAGTATTCCACGTACTGGGTACTATGAATCCGCTGTTGCTGGCATGCAAGGGCTAGTTTAGTATTCCATGTACTGAGTACTATGAATCCGCTGTTGCCATGCAAGGGCTAGTTTAGTATTCCACGTACTGGGTACTATGAATCCGCTGTTGCTGGCATGCAAGGGCTAGTTTAGTATTCCACGTACTGGGTACTATGAATCCGCTGTTGCTGGTATGCAAGGGCTAGTTTAGTATTCCACGTACTGGGTACTATGAATCCGCTGTTGCTGGCATACAAGGGCTAGTTTAGTATTCCACGTACTGGGTACTATGAATCCGCTGTTGCTGGCATGCAAGGGCTAGTTTAGTATTCCACGTACTGAGTACTGTGAATCCGCTGTTGCTGGCATGCAAGGGCTAGTTTAGTATTCCACGTACTGAGCACTATGAATCCGCTGTTGCTGGCATGCAAGGGCTAGTTTAGTATTCCACGTACTACAGTAAACTTCCGTTAATCCGAAGGGCAGCGGACCGGCCCTCGTTCGGATTAGTGGATTTTTCGGATTATCGGACTTTACCCCTATGAACCTGTGTATAACGAAAACATTGAGACATTAGGCCACCCAAATGACACAATGGTGCACACACACATATCATATGTTCATGAAATCACTTCAAAAGTTTACCATTGTCATTGTAGCCTATTACCTACTTCAAAACATTCAGATTAATGGTCAAAGGAATCTGCTGATATAAACGTCTTCTTCTTCTTCCGTCTACTAGCGAGTTTGTCTTGCTCTTGAAGAATAGATGTGGTTCGGGAAGTAATGCCTTAACAACGGCACTTCCCTGAGAGGTTCTTGTAATTTTCCTTTTGTGATTTTCCTTTTGTGACGTGCTCTGTTATATTATATTGTATTGAAAGCACCCTTGTCTTGTTGTCTTGAAAGCACCCTTGGGACGCTCCGATCACTGAACTATAAATAGTAGCGTATCGGAATGTCCAAAGGTGCGTTTTCAAGCTCAAGACTAATACAGTAAACTTCCGTTAATCCGAAGGGCAGCGGACCGGCTCTCGTTCGGATTAGTGGATTTTTCGGATTATCGGACTTTACCCCTATGAACCTGTGTATGACGAAAACATTGAGGCATTAGGCCACTCAAATGACACATAATGGAGCACACACATATCATATGTTCATGAATTCACTTTAAAAGTTTACCATTGTCATTGTAGCCTATTATCTACTTCAAAACATTCAGATTAATGGTCAAAGGAATCTGCTGATATAAACGTCTTCTTCTTCTTCCGTCTACTAGCGAGTTTGTCTTGCTCTTGAAGATCAGATGTGGTTCGGGAAGTAATGCCTTAACAACGGCACTTCCCTGAGAGGTTCTTGTAATTTTCCTTTTGTGATTTTCCTTTTGTGACGTGCTCTGTTATATTATATTGTATTGAAAGCACCCTTGTCTTGTTGTCTTGAAAGCACCCTTGGGATGCTCCGATCACTGAACTATAAATAGTAGCGTATCGGAACATCCAAAGGTGCGTTTTCAAGCTCAAGACTAATACGTCCAAAGGTGCGTTTTCAAGCTCAAGACTGAATGCGCTTGCAGAAAATGCGGTGCAAGCCAGTAGCGCATCGGAGCGTCCCAAGGATGCGTTCAAGAGCAAAACAAACTCTCTAGCAGACGATGTGGAAGAAGAAGAAGACGAAGGTGTTTACGATTATATCAGTAGCTTCCTTTGACCATTAATCTGAATGTTTTGAAGTAGATAATAGGCTACAATGACAATGGTAAACTTTTAAAGTGAATTCATGAACATATGATATGTGTGTGCTCCATTATGTGTCATTTGAGTGGCCTAATGCCTCAAAAAGGGGACTTTGGGACTTCTTGAAAGGTGCGTTTTCAAGCTCAAGACTGAATGCGCTTGCAGAAAATGCGGTGCAAGCCAGTAGCGCATCGGAGCGTCCCAAGGATGCGTTCAAGAGCAAAACAAACTCTCTAGCAGACAATGTGGAAGAAGAAGAAGACGAAGGTGTTTACGATTATATCAGTAGCTTCCTTTGACCATTAATCTGAATGTTTTGAAGTAGATAATAGGCTACAATGACAATGGTAAACTTTTAAAGTGAATTCATGAACATATGATATGTGTGTGCTCCATTATGTGTCATTTGAGTGGCCTAATGCCTCAAAAAGGGGACTTTGGGACTTCTTGAAATTCGGACCATCGGGTGAATTCGGATTTGGCCTCAAATTGAAAAATTCGGACTATTGGGAGATTCGAATCATCGGTCGTCGGATTAACGGACTTTTACTGTACGTCCAAAGGTGCGTTTTCAAGCTCAAGACTGAATGCGCTTCCAGAAAATGCGGTGCAAGCCAGTAGCGCATCGGAGCGTCCCAAGGATGCGTTCAAGAGCAAAACAAACTCTCTAGCAGACGATGTGGAAGAAGAAGAAGGTGTTTACGTTTATATCAGTAGCTTCCTTTGACCATTAATCTGAATGTTTTGAAGTAGGTAATAGGCTACAATGACAATGGTAAACTTTTAAAGTGAATTCATGAACATATGATATGTGTGTGCTCCATTATGTGTCATTTGAGTGGCCTAATGCCTCAAAAAGGGGACTTTGGGACTTCTTGAAATTCGGACCATCGGGTGAATTCGGATTTGGCCTCAAATTGAAAAATTCGGACTATTGGGAGATTCGAATCATCGGTCGTCGGATTAACGGACTTTTACTGTACTATGAATCCGCTGTTGCTGGCATGCAAGGGCTAGTTTAGTATTCCACATACTGAGTACTATGAATCCGCTGTTGCTGGTATGCAAGGGCTAGTTTAGTATTCCACGTACTGAGTACTATGAATCCGCTGTTGCTGGCATGCAAGGGCTAGTTTAGTATTCCACGTACTGAGTAGATTCCTCGAAATTTATAGAGTAGGAACCAATATGTTTGTCCCAAGATATAAAACTGGAAATTTTACTAAGCAGAAAGATTGGTTTAATTTGAAATGCAAAAGAGCTTTGGGTAGGCGTGATGCAGCTTGGGCTAGATTAAGAAGAAGGAACACTGAGAGTAATCGGAATAAATATAAACAGGAGAGGAATAGATATGTTAACATAATTAGGCAAGTTAAAATGAACTATGAGAAGAACATAGTAAATAAATGTGAAAGTGACCCTAGATTATTTTATAAATATATAAACAGTAAGTTGAAGGTAAAGAAACAAATTACTAAATTAAGAGTTGATGCTAGGACGTATGAAAATGTATCGGACATGTGTGAGGTAATGAATAACAAATTGGGGTCAGTTTTTACTAGAGAGGAAGGTTTTGACGAACCACAGGCGGGAGTACTGGAGAGTGGTCTTAGTAAGATTGAAATAACTAGAGATGAGCTGTTATCTGCGATGAGAGGACTTGAAGTAAGGAAAGCTATGGGACCGGATGAAGTGTCTGCCTGGGTTTTAAAGGAGTGTGCAGAGCAATTAGTGGAGCCAGTGAGGGACATAATTCAAGCTTCCTTAGATAAAGGACAGGTTCCTGTTGAATGGAAAAGAGCTAATATCATTCCGATATACAAGAATGGAAACCCTGAGGACCCTCTAAACTATAGACCAGTTTCACTTACTAGTATTGTATGCAAGATTTGTGAAAAGCTAATTAGGAAGAGATGGATGAAAATGTTGGAGAGAAAGAAAATAATAACCCCAAAGCAATTTGGATTCAGAGAAGGGACATCTTGTGTTACCAGTTTGCTATGTTATTACAGTAGGGTGATAGATGTACTCCAAGAAAGAGGCGGATGGGTGGACTGCGTCTACTTAGACCTTTCCAAAGCATTCGATAAGGTACCACATAAGAGATTGTTATCTAAGCTTGAGACGCTAGGATGTGTCAGGGGGAGTTTGCTGAAATTGATGGAGAGCTATTTAACAGATAGGGAAATGAGGACCAACATTAGAGGAACTTACTCATCGTGGCGGAAAGTTGAGAGTGGTGTGCCGCAGGGATCTGTGTTGGCACCTCTCATGTTCCTTATGTACGTGAATGACCTGCCGATAGGCATAAACTCTTACATGTCAATGTTTGCAGATGACGTAAAATTATGAGACAAATAACAAATAAAAGTAGTTGTGAGGAGCTGCAAGGGGATTTAGATAAAATATACGAATGGAGCACCAAGTGGAAAATGAAATTTAATATAAGTAAATGTCATGTGTTAAATATGGGAAGAAGTGTGAATAGACCAAATTGGGAGTACAGGATGGGAGATAATAAATTAGCAAGGCCGAAAAAGAAAAAGATTTAGGGTTGATTATACAAGATACTTTGTCGCCAGAGAAACATATTAACAAGCTCTTTAGCGGAATGTATGCAATGGCCGGGAATATGAAAGTTGCTCTGAACTATTTGGATGAGACCATGGTAGCGAAAATTATGAAGAGTATGATTAGACCAAGATTGGAGTATGCAGCAGTGGTGTGGTCCCCGCATCTAAAGAAGCATATTCACAAGTTAGAAAGAATCCAGAGAGCAGTCACTAGATTGGTTCCAAGTCTCAGAGAACTGCCATATGAAGGGAGGCTAGACAAATTAAATCTACCGAGTCTAAAAGAGAGGAGAGAGAGGGGAGACATGATAATGATGTACAAATGTACCCGGGGGCTGGAGAGGCTGGATAGGGAGGATATATTAATTATGGATACAGGAATAACTAGAGGCCACAGCTACAAAGTAAAAAGACCTACCTGCAAGAACGATATCAGGAAGTTTAGCTTCCCCTATAGATGTATTGACAAATGGAATGGGTTGGAGGAGGAGGTGGTAGGGGCAAGGAACATCCATATTTTCAAGAAAAAATTGGATAAAAAGTAGACTGAGAGACGGGACAACACGAGCTTAGCTCAACTCCTGTAAACTACAATTAGGTAAATTAGGTAATTAGGTAAATACTATGAATCCGCTGTTGCTGGCATGCAAGGGCTAGTTTAGTATTCCACGTACTGGGTACTATGAATCCGCTGTTGCTGGCATGCAAGGGCTAGTTTAGTATTCCACGTACTGAGTACTATGAATCCGCTGTTGCTGGCATGCAAGGGCTAGTTTAGTATTCCACGTACTGGGTACTATGAATCCGCTGTTGCTGGCATGCAAGGGCTAGTTTAGTATTCCACGTACTGAGCACTATGAATCCGCTGTTGCTGGCATGCAAGGGCTAGTTTAGTATTCCACGTACTGAGCACTATGAATCCGCTGTTGCTGGCATGCAAGGGCTAGTTTAGTATTCCATGTACTGAGTACTATGAATCCGCTGTTGCTGGCATGCAAGGGCTAGTTTAGTATTCCACGTACTGGGTACTATGAATCCGCTGTTGCTGGCATGCAAGGGCTAGTTTAGTATTCCACGTACTGAGTACTATGAATCCGCTGTTGCTGGCATGCAAGGGCTAGTTTAGTATTCCACGTACTGAGTACTATGAATCCGCTGTTGCTGGCATGCAAGGGCTAGTTTAGTATTCCACGTACTGAGCACTATGAATCCGCTGTTGCTGGCATGCAAGGGCTAGTTTAGTATTCCACGTACTGGGTACTATGAATCCGCTGTTGCTGGCATGCAAGGGCTAGTTTAGTATTCCACATACTGAGTACTATGAATCCGCTGTTGCTGGTATGCAAGGGCTAGTTTAGTATTCCACGTACTGAGTACTATGAATCCGCTGTTGCTAGCATGCAAGGGCTAGTTTAGTATTCCACGTACTGAGTACTATGAATCCGCTGTTGCTGGCATGCAAGGGCTAGTTTAGTATTCCACGTACTGGGTACTATGAATCCGCTGTTGCTGGCATGCAAGGGCTAGTTTAGTATTCCACGTACTGAGTACTATGAATCCGCTGTTGCTGGCATGCAAGGGCTAGTTTAGTATTCCACGTACTGGGTACTATGAATCCGCTGTTGCTGGCATGCAAGGGCTAGTTTAGTATTCCACGTACTGAGCACTATGAATCCGCTGTTGCTGGCATGCAAGGGCTAGTTTAGTATTCCACGTACTGAGCACTATGAATCCGCTGTTGCTGGCATGCAAGGTCTAGTTTACTATCCCACGTACTTGGTCTAGGTTAGGATAGGTTGGGTTGTTTGGTTAGGTTAATATACTAGGTCTCAGAAACAAGATTCGTAGTTGCGGTAGTATTTACACTTTACAGATACGCCCGAATACTAAATGGGCGGCGGCCCAACCGCCATGGCACCGGTAAGGGTTTGTGTTGTATCCCACGTAGGCCTACTAGGTACTACGGACACATTGTAGGCGTTAGGTGTGGATTAGGCTTGTATCCAATGTACTAGGTCTATGTTACTGGATATTTATGATTTAAATAAGTGCTACGTTTTCGATAAATCTGGTTATATGGCTTTGCAATTAGGGAAATCATGAGCCGATTTCCGACATTTAGTTAGTCTTTTTCGATTCTCAAAATCTGATCCAAGTTTTGCCAAAAATTGGCTCAGGTTTTCCAAAATTATGCATTTTGGGGTTTGCAATTTAGGGAAACATGAGCCAAAATTCTAAATTAGGTTACTGTAATTTGTTTACTCTTAATTAAAACTCGCAAAATCCGAGCCAAGTTTTGCCAAAACTTGGCTCGGGTTTTCCAAAATTTGGGTTTTCTACTGTCATTTTGTTGTCTACAAACTCTCAAAATCCGAGCCAGCTTTGGCCAAAACTTGGCTCGGGTTTTCGAAATATTGGGTGTTAGGCCTTTAAAATACCTTAAAACCCGAGCCAAGTTTTGCTAAAATACGTTTTAATCGCCGTTTTATGCATTTAACCCCTCATTTTCCCTGTACTTCATAGCCCTCCCCACTATCGGGCGGCGTGTCTTACCCTCCAGCCCCGGCTATGTATTATATATATATTCCTCAAAACCCGGGTGTTTTGGCCGAAAAACGTCTAGGCTACCGTATATTTGTTAATCAGACTGCTTCCCGCATTCCCGCGCATACCCAAGCGTAGCTGTGTTATTTACCTGTAGAATGGCATTAAGTAGAGCTCTCTAAGTCAACTGGTTGAGCTGTGATGATGATTTCATTGGAGATAACTTTATGGCCAAAACAGCCACTTTACACTACTATTCGATACTTAACAACAACATACAGGCACACACGAACAAGCGACGCTCTCCTTCTTGTGGCCGGAGATGCGGGGCGTCGGTCCAGCCGGCTGTTGTTTACATGCGTCGGACCGACGCCTCGCACACGAAGCTCACAGGCTTTCAACCACTGGGCGTTCAAGAGGCCTTCCGGGTACCTGTTATATGCTTTTTTATGGGCGTTCAAGAGCCCTTCCGTGGTGAGAGGGTTAAGATCGTTGTATAATGGGGAAAACGGTTTTGCCGAGGGTTGTAATTATTTCCAAACACTAGGCCTATATATTGATGAAAACTAACAGGGAAAAATAAAAAAATCCATGGTAAAATTGTTGACCATCTTATTTAGTTTTTCCGTTTTTTCTATTAGGCCTAGCCTAATATCGAGTTTTATAAATGTGATCAAAATTATTCTCCCACAGTGGATTAGGCTAGCCTATACATGAGTAGCCTACATTATAAGGATTCCATAAACCTAGGCTACATTGTCCCTAATACATTATGTATAATAGGCCTAAGGCTGCGAGCCTATTCCCTATAATTATCCTAATTTTAGTCTGTAGGCCCTATTATGATAGGCTAGGCGCAGGCCCTCCTGAATGATCAATCAAGTATCTGCATGAAAAGAAATTTATTCAGCAAAAAACTAGGCACTAAAAGCTTCAAAATGAGACCAGAACGAGCTACGTAGCACTCGTGGTTCTAATGCAGTGGTGCCATGAACATGGGAGTTTAGCGTATAGCGGTATATTTTTCCCAGCTATGCTCACTACTGGCTACGCTGCCATCCTCTCGAGAACACAGGGAGGGTGAGTCAGTGTGCGGCGGTAAGCCCTGGGAGTCGGCTGTCTGGCCCGCTGCGCTTCCGGCCATTTGCACTCTATTTTAACCCTTTAAAAGCCTTAATAATGCTCCTAACTTGCTGCAAATTGGTGCACGACTTAAGTCGAGCGCCGCTTTTTAAGGGTTAAGCTAGCCTACCTTATGACTATACAGGCAACTGTATGACAACATTACTGGCAGTACGGTATCCTGGGCCCCCTCAGTCCCTTGGGGTCGGGTTGCAAGACAAAAATTCTGAATTTATTTATTTCTACACCGGGTCGAAACCATCGATATATTATTTAGACAAATATGTTAGTTAGGTCATGTACTTCATTGCCATATATGTCCACCCCGTCGGTAATTCATTATAAAAAAAATCCCTAAATCTCGCACGGCTCACCCGATCTCCATTTTCTGTTGCGTTGGTGCGGGACGGCCACCCCTCTCACGCAGCCCCCACCCATAATACTAGGTTAGGTTAATGACAAAACTTGGCTCGGATTTCATGGATTTAGCAGGGGTGTGGGGGCAGCAGCCCCCACCCATAATACTAGGTTAGGTTAGGTTAATGACAAAACTTGGCTCGGATTTCATGGATTTAGCGGGGGTGTGGGGGCAGTAGCCCTCACCCATAATACTAGGTTAGGTTAGGTTAGGTTATTTGGTTAGGTTAATGACAACACTTGGCGTCTTTTCCGTGGATTGACCTCCCAATCTACCAAGATTGGAAGCCAAAGTGTCACATTTTTTCCCTTGCCCCTCAACTTTCTCTTCATAATTGCTGAGGGGCACAGGGCCCTGGGTGGGGCTTTGGTTTCCCGGGCGTTTCCGCACCCTCCTCAGCTCCCCGCCATGGAGTGGCTTCGGTCACCCAGGCTTTATTGTGGTCGGCAGGGAGGGTTCTGTGGGGGCACTCGGTTGTGGCCTTGGAATTGCTCGGGGCCTTGGGGCTGTTCGGCCAGGCAGCTTGGGGAACAACAACTTGGCTCGGATTTCATGGATTTAGCGAGGGTGTGGGGGCAGCAGCCCCATCTTCATAGCCCTCCCCACTATCGGGGGCCGTGTCTTAAGATTGATGGATAAGACTTGTTTTGCATTTTCCGATGGGGTTCATAAAAAAACACAACTAAAAAAACCCAAAACAAGGAAAAAAACTAAAAAATACTTGTAAAAATTGTCCCCGGTGTAAAACTAAATATTTACCAAAAATTCAACCAGTTTAAGAAACAACCTTGTGTAAAAGGGTTACCAAAATCCATATAAAAATATAACTCTCTCTCCACAGTTGTTACTCCTTTAGTTATCAACATAACATGGTAACAAAAAAGAATAGTTATAGGAATAAAAGCTAATAAACATATCGCAAGAATATTTATGGTGACAACAAAATTTACAGGTGTATCAGCCTCAGGATTCCCTATGAATAGATGGGCAAAACAAACAGAAATAGCCAAGATAATATGAAGCCAAAGAAAAAAAAGAAACATAACATAATAACGGTAAGTGTACCGCCCAACACATGTATTAAGGAAACCGCAATGGTGGTCCCGTAATTCAATACAACAATTACAGATGTCACAATGTGTGGCTCGCGGAGGTCGGTATACGTTGCACCCATATGTACACCAGAAGCTCATCACAGGGATGCCATTCACAACAATATACTTGGCTGGATGCTCAGGTTCTGTAGGAGTCTTATGATTGTCACACTCTTTCTTTTCCTTCAAATCAGGCTCCAATTCCCGACTAACACCAGTATTTTTGTCGGATTTGTCGGCATTTAGGCCTACTGGTTTTGGAACAACAATGCCAGGGTCTTTGAAAACTACCAAGCATACAGTTAATATTATTAGCAGAAAGAGAATAGCATGGAAGATTGGGATGGTAAGTGCTACTAAACCAAAGTTATGATAAAATGATAAACATGGGTAGCCTAAACAAACAATAATCCTGTGCCTACAGTACAAAGAAAAGAGACCAAACAAAAGATACACCGGTGTAGAAAACAACCTGTTTCAGCATAGTTATGTATAGGCCTATGGCTATAGGCATATAGATCATATTTGCGAGATCTTGGATGAACGTAACCTTGATGTATTATGTCTCACTGAGACCTGGTTGTTCGAGTCAGATCTGAATATTATCCAGGCGGCTTTGCCTAAAACCCATTCCATAATAAATGTTCCTAGGCCTAGGGGAGATCATCCGGGTGGTGGAGTGGCAGTTGTCTACTCCACATCTCTGGTGAATATCTTGCAAATAAGCCATAACCCAGCCCCTCTTTATTATGAACTGTTGGAAGTGGAAATAAAACTCCATCAACAAATTCTAAGAATGGCAGTTGTCTATAGGCCTGGCCATCGTGGCACAGATAGGGGTTTTATGGAAGAGTTTGGGCAGTTTCTCGAGGAATTTTCTGCTAAAACCGGAAGACTTTTGATATGTGGAGATTTTAATTACTGGGTTGACAGCCCTCATCTGAAGCCATTCTCTCCTGAGTTCCTTGAGTTGACTGATCAGAACAATTTTGTAAACCATGTGTCCCACCCAACTCATATCTTAGGACACACCCTTGACTTGGTTTTCTCTCCTGTGGGTTGTGGTGGTGTTCTGGATGTTGATGTTGAGAATGCTGACCCTAATACCTCTGATCATGCTTTGATTACTTTCAGCTTTGATTTCCCTAAGCCACTCACACATGAAAAAGTAATCAGATTTAGAAATTATAAAAATGCAGACCTAAATTTGGCTAGCAGTGAAGTAAAACAGTACTTGGGAAGTATTGATACTTCCAACCTTACTTCAGATGAGCTGGTGGAGGTACATGGAAATGCACTTAAATTAGTGTTCGATCATCACTGTCCAGAAGTAGAGAAGAAAATCATAGTACGAGATGATTCGCCCTGGTATAGCACTCGAGTTAAATTTCTTAGAAGAGCGCGTAGAAGAGCTGAACGTGAATGGCGGAAAAATAAAACAGACTCTACATGGTTGCAATATCTGTCAGCCAGAAGAGCTGTGGTCCACAAAATCAAAGATGAAAAGAAAGTGTATTATCAGGGAAAAGTTGACTCGTGTGGTAACGACCAGAGGAGGTTGGCTTCAATTGTAAACAGTTTACTTGGAAAAACAAGAGTCAGCTTAAGACCTTCTGTACCTGATGCCGAGTTGGCTGCCAACTTTGTGGCATTTTTTGCTGGCAAGATAACTCGCATAAGACAGGAACTGGACGATGTTTCTGTTGGTGAAGAACTTTCAGTTGTACTCCAACCCCGACACATTCCTAATAATGTCCTCTCATCCTTTCACTCAGTAGAGGTGGACATGATCTCGTCCTACATAAGAAACCTCAATAAAACATTTTGCCCGTTGGATCCCATAAATGTTTCCAAGCTACCAAGAGTCTATGATCACACAGTTGAGTTTATTTCCAAAATAATTAATAAGTGCTTCTCTGAAGCACACATTCTGAAAAGCATGCACTACTCTGACCTACTCTAAAGAAACCTGGACTTGATGTTGAGAACATGTTGAACTATCGTCCTGTCTCCAACCTGTCCTTCATATCAAAGATATTAGAGCGTGCAATACTTGACCAATTACAACCACTACTTCAGCAGAATGAAACTATCCCAATTTTTCAGTCTGCTTACCGACAGCATCATTCAACTGAAACAGCATTGATTAGAGTACATAATGATCTAGTTGAGAACATTTGCAATGGTGTGGCCTCACTATTGGTCTTGCTTGATCTCTCTGCGGCTTTTGACACAGTGGATCACGAGTTGTTATTGAGTGATCTTTATGATTGTGGTGTGCGTGACTCCGCTCTCTTGCTTCTTGGGTCGTACTTGTCAGGTAGATCCCAGAGTGTGATGGTAAATCAAGTGGTCTCGGACTCGACACCCCTGCAGTATGGTGTTCCGCAGGGATCAGTTTTAGGTCCTATCCTATTTATAATTTATATTAGCAGTTTGTCTCTTCTGCTTCGTGCACATAATGTCGCCTTTCACTTTTATGCAGATGACACCCAGATTTATGTGAGAATCACAAATATAGTTGATATACGGAGTAAGATGGAATTGTTGATGTCTGATATCAAGTAGTGGATGAGAGCAAGAAAACTTAAACTAAATGATGGTAAAACTGATATTCTCATCATCCGAGGAAATAGAAGAGCTGATGATATAGTAGGTGCCCTCTCCATCAATGTGGGTGGATCTCCGCAGCGACCGGCCAACTCTGTTCGAAATCTGGGTGTATATGTGAACTCCCGATTAGATTTCAAAGAGCATCTAAACCAGATAGTTAAAAGTTGTTACTTGCACATCAGAAATCTCTATTTGGTGAAGCCGTTTATAACCAGACGTTGCCTCCTGACGTTGGTTCACTCATTGGTCTTCTCTCGTGTTGATTATTGCAATGCCCTGTTGGTGGGTCTTCCAAATTATATTTTGAAGAGAGTTCAGTCTGTTCTTAACAGGGCCGCAAGACTAATTTTTGGTGTTCCACCTAGAACTCCTACTACATCTCTTCACATAGAACTGCACTGGCTGCCAGTAAGAGCAAGAATAGAATTTAAGTTGTGTTTGGTGACTTTTAAGGTTCTCAAATTTGGTGAGCCTAGGTACCTTGCGGAGCTGCTCAGGCGCCCACCGGCACACCATGGTGTAGTTGTGCGTCATGACAATGACCCTTTTCGTCTTGATGAACCAAGGGCTTTCCAGCAGTCTTCTTTCTTTGAGAGGTCATTCTCTTACATGGCTCCGAGGTTGTATAACAGGTTGCCGCTGTCCATGAGACAACTGAGTTCTGTTGAATGCTTCAAGAGACAACTTAAGACTTTTCTCTTTGAGAGAAGCTATGATCTTGAGAGAGGTGTCATGACAGATGGCTATAGAGTTTAGGCTATTTTGCCACTGCTGGTGATTGTTAAATGTGTGTTGTATATAAGCCTTCTTTTGATGCATTGATTTTTGTTCTTTTTTTCTTTCTCTTTTCGAGCGCTAGTGAATTCTTCGGAAACATTGGCGCTTATGAGAAATAAGTAACATGCTTATTATTATTATTATTATTAATATAGGGTACGGTACTAAAGGAATAGGCGCTGGCCGGAATTGCAGCAAAAAAGGGAAAATATTAAGGAAACCACCCACCAATTATTTTCATTATTTTTTTTTTAGTTTTAGTTTATTTGCATCAATTGACATTAGTTTCAACCTCCGCAAAAATAGTTTTCCCCTTTATCCAACGATCTTAAGACACGGCGCCCGATAGTGGGGAGGGCTATGAAGATCAGGGAAAATGTGGGGTTAGAGACATAAAAAGGCGATATAATGGCTTTTATGATGAAAGTTGGCTCGGGTTTTGTTGTTTTTCAACTTAAGAAAACCCCAAAATGAAAAAACCCGAGCCAAGTTTTGGCAAAAGTTGGCTCGGATTTTAAGATTTTTCAGCTGCATGAAAGACAGCAAGTGCAAAAAAGAAGTTGGCTCGGGTTTTCTTGTTTTTCAACTTAAGAAAACCCCAAAATGAAAAAAAATCGAGCCAAGTTTTGGCAAAAGTTGGCTAGGATTTTAAGATTTTTCAGCTTCATAAAAGTCAGAAAGTGGCAAAAAAAAAGTTGGCTCAGGTTTTCTTGTTTTTCAACTTAAGAAACCCCCAAAATGAAAAAAAAAAACAGTCAAGTTTTGGCAAAAGTTGTTGGATGGTACAGTACATGGGATAGAAAATGAACTTACCAAGTAAGCTCATTATCCAACAATTAAGCAACATTAAAGATTTTAACCTAACCTACCAACCTTACCTAACCTAACCTAGTATTATGGGTGGGGGCTGCTGCGCAGCTGCAGGGTGTCAAACGACGCTGTTTTTTTGAGTGATAACGTAAATTATTTTTTTTGTATAATGATACCAGAAACTCCCCTAACTTTTTTTTTTTTTTTTTTTTTGTATTAATGTTACATAAAACAACTTCACAAGAATTTGGAGTGCCTAATTGCCAAAGTGATTGGGGTTGGGGGGGAGAGCCCCCCAACCCCCAGATTTTGTTTTGGACTTGTCACTTTTGGAATTAAGGGTGTCCACAGTCCACAGTCCACTCGGACCACACTGTCCACAGTATTGCTTCTAAGTTCTATATATT
Organism: Paralithodes platypus; assembly: GCA_032716605.1. Lineage (NCBI taxonomy): Eukaryota > Metazoa > Arthropoda > Malacostraca > Decapoda > Lithodidae > Paralithodes > Paralithodes platypus. Next base: position 48,572,803 of record CM064506.1, read on the forward strand.
ATATAATACACCATAGAATAAGTTTTTAATAACTAGAAAAAAAGGTCATCTTATAAATAATTACCTTAATTGAGCATTGAGGACCTTCGCCGTTCCTGGGTTAAGAGGTGGGGGTTCTGAGAGTCTGAGCCTACCAGAACCAGAATTACCAGATTCCCAGAAATAATGAGAAAATCTCAGTAACACTAAAACACTGACATTCAGACATTACAAATTTTACAATTTACACAGTCCATTAGGGCCTTAGGGCTATCAAATTAACAATTAAACAATGGGGTCGACTTCTGGAATCTCAATCAGGTCATCGTGCCCGCCCTGATAATCCTGATAAATTTAACTATATTTTCAGGTCAGCATACACACGAATATTACTTAACAGCCGCCTTAGGGCTATCAAATTAACAATTAAACAATGGGGTCGACTTCTGGAATCTCAATCTGGTCATCGTGCCCGCCCTGATAAATTTAACACTATATTTTCAGGTCAGCATACACATGAATATCACTTATCACTAGTCAGGCAATAGTCTCCAATATCTAGGTGATTTCGGCCTTATATCTATGTAAACACTACTAAAGTCTATGACAGTTTAAAGCACACACAAATGCTATTACAACTACTGTCTACACGAACGTTCAGCAATATGGCGGGACTGGGGAAGAACCGAATATTATTGGAACTGGAATAAACTGATAACTTATAAGTATCATTTCACGCAAACCTCCCTCCCAGTCTCTGATAGCCTTCAGTTTTAAGGCTATAAATCCTTAGATTATAGAGCACAGTAACGTGTGTATACATGAATGATGTCTATAGGCCTTACAGATTCCGTGTGTGATATAATTATTGATACACAACCCTTATCAAAACTTATATGACGGTATGGGTGATGCGTGCTTTTTTTGCGTGCTATCCCAAGTAGGGTCCATTTTTTTTGTTTTTACATTCGTCAACATTATTCTGGGGACAATAATATGAGGCGAATTTCATTTAATATGTCAATATTTACCATTTTAAAATAATTATATATTAATAGAAGCTATTTAGAGAAACTTTACATGCATTCTTACAATCTATTGTATATTATATGGCACTATACATTATTTTTACAAGAGAACAAGTTTAGGTGTAGAATATTATCCTTCATCAGTCAGCCATATTGGTTTATACAAGGCGCCAATTTTAAATAACCATATATAAAGGTGTAGGGGGCAAAGATTTACCCAACAACTATTCGAAGCTTGACGTAAACTACCAGTATTTGAAATTGACAAATATATCGGAATGAATAGGAAACTATCCCCTTGTGTAAAAAATGAACACTGAATGAGGAAATTGCAGACCACTTGCGAGATTCGTTCTATAAAGAAGTTAGTCTGGAACCCAGACCCAAAAATAAATTGTAGGCCTACAATTATAACCCAGGAACTACTACAAGGCTGATTATGACCGAATCATCTCAAAGTGTTCCTTAATATCACAGTCACACTCTCCAGCACATCAACACCACAATGCTCTCCTACTTCTTGATTTGTCTGTTTATCTCCCCAGGTAACTCCACACGGTACTGCCTTAAAATACTTAAATGAGCTAACAGTCTCCATAATCCGACCATTCAACCTAACCTCACATTCTGTGACCGCACTACAAGTTGTTTGCTGACGACCTCAAACTCTACATCCAGCATCCAAGTAAGTCACCACAATCAAGCTCTCAAGATCTCCAATAAAATATCAACATTTTAGCATCTACATCAGACCCTTGCTTGACTTTGCTTCTCCTGTTTGGAATACTGGTTTTCAAGCCTTCAAGGCGATCTTAATCTTCTAGAGTCTGTTCAACGTCGGTGGACGAAACAAGTAACCAACCACTCAAGTCTCACTTATCATGACCGTCTCTCTACCTTAAACCTGTTTTCAATTAAAGGCAAATTGTTGAGGACCGACCTTATTCAGTGTTACAAAATATTCCATAATCTCTCGCCCATTAAACATCATGACCTGTTCACTATGTCACCCCACCAAGGAGTAAGAGGTCATAAATACAAGATCTTTGTTCCCCACACAGAAACCGAAGCAAGAAAAAGGTTTTTCTCCTGTCGTTGTTGTTGTTGTTGTTGTTGTTCCCCAAGCTGCCTGGCCGAACAGCCCCAAGGCCCCGAGCAAGGCCAAGGCCATAACCGAGTGCCCCCACAGATCCCTCCCTGCCGACCACAATAAAGCCTGGGTGACCGAAGCCACTCCATGGTGGGGAGCTGAGGAGGGTGCGGAAACGCCCGGGAAATCAAAGCCCCACCCAGGGCCCTGTGCCCCTCAGCAATTATGAAGAGAAAGTCGAGGGGCAAAGGAAAAATGTGACGCTTTGGCTTCCAATCTTGGTAGATTGGGAGGTCAATCCACGGAAGAGACGCCGTCACTTGAGATCTAGAAAATATATAAGTAAAAGGAACAGTCGGAGTAAGCTATGGGTATGGCAGAGATCGCTCAATTTTCACTCTGATAGACCAGCCCATCACCACTCCTGTTGTATAATCCATCAGTGGAACTCCCTACCAGCTGAAATAGTTGATTCCCCCTCCCTTGCTCAATTCAAATCTAAATTGACCCAACACCTCCACAACTCATAAAATCCCCTTTCCCATTTTTAAGCAACATCTCAACCCCTGATACCCCATCATATTATTGGTCCGACACACACTACCAGTCACCCCATTGTCAAGCATCTCCAGTACATCAAGTGTTGCATCTGAAAACTAACACACCTGCCCTACGAGGAGAGATGTCAGCGACCGGGACTGCAGACACTCAGTGACCGGAGAAAAAGAGGTGATATGATCGAAACCTACAAGCTAATGCATGGCTTCGACAACATCCCTTACGGAAGATTCTTTTGCCTCAACACAAACAATCTGAGAGGACATTCACTGAAATTAGCGAAACCGGACCACTGGAGAACAATACTAAAAGGGTAACTGGTTTAAGATCCGGGTGATCGATGACTGGAACTCACTCCCAGACGGGATAGTAACTGCGCCCACGATAGCCACATTCAAATCACGGTACGACAGACACACGGGTATAGAGAACATTTAGGCTGACACGTCTTAAGAGAAATAATTCTTATTTCCCCACTACCAATTCATAGGTAAGCACTGGCGTGTCATGCTATCTCCTGGGCTGCCTAATCCTTGGCCTGTCATGCGCTACCGATTGGCGGCCCTACCAGGTGAGCAACCCTGTTTTAAAGGCCAAAACATTACTGTTTAGGATTCAAACCTACTCACTCAGGTATGTTTGTGAAAGTTGGGCACCATATTTACTCAACCATGAGCTGATACAAGGGAACCAACCTTAGTTCATATTTGGAGAACCAGGTTATAGTGTTGCGGAGGTTTATGCCTTCATACACATGGCGAGTTTACTTGACTTCAACAATTACTATTTTACACATTCCCCCCTGCCCCTGGCCCTGCCAACTTGGCTAAGTGATACAATTTTAATCGTCCTGGTACTAATATAGAACCTCTCTGATGACAAATCTAATGCTACTGTCGCTCATGGTCGAGTGAATACGGTGCCCAACTCTCACAAACATACCTGAGTGAGTGGGTTCGAATCCTGGTCAGGATACAGTACCTCTCTCCCAAGTTACCAACTTCAGCCTGTCAAACATTACATAACCTTACTCTTCCGCACATTAATTGCAATATATGTTATGGTAAGTATTATACCTTCGAAGACTGAGGTATATAAGTCCAAAAATTGTGTGACACATAGAATGAAATGGCATCTCTCTCACAGATACTCACAGATACTCATAGATGATGTTTATACTTCGATGCCAATAAAAATAACAATAATAATAATATTAATAATAATAATATAGATTTAATGTTTGGTCTTGTCACTTCTTGAATAGGTAGTAGTCATTCATGACTGTCTAACTTATGGAATACAGTTATACAGTACACTAATTCCGAAGGGAAATTGATTGAAATCTAGAAGAGAGAATTCATGCTGTTTGTGATTATGAAATGGCCAAGATTATTCCAGGAAGAACGCTGGAGAGGAAGGTTTTTCATGGCAACGAATATCCAGGCTCCAGCATCAGTAAGGTGGAGAATCGGTAAGAAATAAGCCTACAGTTAAAGTATCCTTCTCCTACCTGCATATATTATCCACCCATCCACAATGAAAATTAAAAGAACATTAGGCTTCTTTAACTATTGGAACTTGTTCGACTATTTCGATTTAGGGAATGTTTGACCTTATAGTTTCTGCATGAGAGGCTGCAATTTTGAAATATATAAACTCCCTAGTAGGCTACTTACCAAATTTAATTGACTATTATAAATGCATAATTAAAATTGCTGTACTAATTCGTATCTCCAAATCATTTTCATTTGCGCAACTTTCCAGTCAAACAGTAGGCTGGATAGGCTTTCCCTAATGATAGGTCTTGTATTAAATTAGGCCTACTATCTTAATACACTTTTATATATGGTTATTTAAAATTGGCGCCTTGTATAAGCAGCCAATGGCAGATTAAAAAGAAGGCCAATATTCTTTCCCGAATTATCAACGCTTGTAAAAATAATGTATGTGTCATATAATAATGTAAGAATGCATTACAAGTTTCTCTAAATAGCTTTTATTAATATATAATTATTTTAAAATGGTAAACATTGACATATTAAATGAATTTCGCTTCAAATAAATGGCATCTATATAATGTTGACTGATGTAAACAAACAACATGTCCTGGAATATCGAGAAGCACGTACAGAAATATCGCATCACCCATACCGTCATATAAAGTTTAATAAGGGTTTTGTATCAATAATAATATCAAACACGGAAGCTGTAAGGTCTATAGACATCATTCATGCATACAAACGTTAATGTGATCTATAAACTAAGGATTTATAGCCTTAAAACTGAAGGCTATCAGAGACTCAAGAGCGATGTTTGCGTGAAATGATAAGTTATAAGTATCATTTATCATTTCATTCTAGTCCAGTTCCAACAATATTCTCTGACCCCAGTCCCGCCATATTGCTGAACAGTTCGTGTAGACAGTAATTGTAATAGCATTTGTGTGTGCTTTAAACTGTCATAGACTTTAGTAGTGTTTACATAGGCCTATATAAGGCCGAAATCACCTAGATATTGGAGACTATTGCCTGACTAGTGAGCCTATTCGTGTGTATGCTGAAAATAGTGTTACATCAGTGCGGGCACAGTGACCAGATTCCAGAAGACCCCCATTGTTTCAGATCTGTGTTTTAGTGTTACTGTGTGTTACTGAGAATTTCTCATTATTTCTGGGAATCTGGTTCTGGTAGGCTAAGACTCAGAGCCCCCACCTCTTAACCCAGGAACGGCGAAGGTCCTCAATTAATTATTAAGGTAATTATTTATAAGATGACCTTTTTTTTCTAGTTATTAAAAACGTACTCTATGGTGTATTATATGATATATAGAAGCAATAGAACTGTAACACTGTTAAAATGACCTGGGAAGTATATATTAAACTTATCCTAGACCAACATTCCTGTTTTTTTTTTTGGTTTTTTTGTAAGGCTAGGCTAGGCAGCTAGGCTAACCTAGCCTAGGCTACTCTTGAGATATACAAGATATATAGATTGCAGGATATGCTGTTTTAGATACCTCAATTCTCAAAAAAATTCCTGGGGGGCATGCCCCCTGACCTCTTTAAAGCACGCGCCTTCGGCGCTCGCCGCTCCGTTGCGCTATATATATATATATATATATATATATATATATATATATATATATATATACAGGATAAATGTTTACCTATGGTCCCGTTAAAATATCCTCAAGTAACCTATTAAAAACTGTTCAGGGGACTGGTTAGAACTTGTAGAATGTTTAATTGAATGTCGGAAACCAGTATTTACTGAGAAATAACGTCTTAAAATGCGCTATCATGCTATGGGTCACCCAGGGTCCCTGCCCTCTCTTTCCCAGGTAATATTAAGTTATGACATAACTTATTATACTGGTATATTATATTATATTAGGGTTAGGTTATTTATTAAGGGGAGAGCATAGGGTGAATCTAGATGTGAGGCTGGATGGGGAAATATTGGAACAAGTAGAGTGTTTTAAATATCTAGGAGGAACAATAAGCAGGAGTGGAGGTATGGAAGTGGAGGTAAAACAGAGAGTGTGTGAAGGAAGGAAGGTTTTCGGAGCAATGGGAAGTATGTGGAAGACGAGAAATCTCGGAGTGAAAGTAAAAAGTGCACTGTATCAAGGAATTGTTGTGCCAACAGTGATGTATGGGGCTGAGACATGGGCTCTGAAGAAAAAGGAGAAAAGAGGGCTGGATGTGATGGAGATGAGCTGCTTGAGGAGTATGTGTGGAGTTACTCGTAGAGACAGATTGAGAAATGAAGAGATACGTAGGAGAGTGGGGCAGCAGGAACATTTGTCAGCCAGAGTGGACAGAAGGGTGCTGAGCTGGTATGGTCATGTTGAACGAATGGGAGATGAAAGGCTTACAAAGAGAATATGTGAGTCAGGTACAAGGGGAGATAGAAGGGCAGGAAGACCCCCATTGAGATGGAGAGACTGTGTAAGAAAGGCTTTGGATGATAGAGGAATGACTATAGATCAGGCAGGGGAAGTGGTGGTGGACAGGAGTGAATGGAGAATGCTTGTGAATAGTTGAGTGAACACGTGGTCATTTGGAGTAAGGGGTCGGGCGCAAGTTGGACTAGATAATAGTCCATCAGGCGCCTGGCCCGGGGAGACGATTAATATGAAGGGTGTGCCTGGAAGTGTGGTGGGAGGGCTTGTCGCTTTGGCTCCGCTGCATGTCTGCCTGCCGAGATCGGAACCTCTTCTGGTGGTCAGGGGCCGGGGGAGTGCTGGAGCGACCTTGGTAACCCTGGTCTCTGGGTCTTCTCCTGGGTGACCTGGATGTGTGAGAGTTTGTGTTTTTTATCTGTGTTTATTTTTTGTTTTATGTTGTTTTTGTGTTTTCCCTGTTCTTGCTCTGTCTTGAGTCGGCTACCCCCAAAATGGGGATTGGGCCTGAGCATATAGATAGATAGGGTTAGGTTAGGTTAGGACTTAACCCGAGATGGGAATAGGCTACCCAGGTATTTTTTACTCGGCCCAGGGAAAATAATAGACAAACAAATGTTCTAATCAAAGTTTATTCTTGAAACTTGGTACCGGTATGTATTTTAACCAGTACTCTATAGGCCTAGTAACTCATGTATCATATGAAAGGATATAAATTAAGTACCGGTATGTAATAGTTCTTGGAATGCAACAACAAATATACATGAAATCTTTATTGGACAAAAGTTACAAAACTAAAACAGGGACTGCTAAGAATAATTTAAAAACCTGTTTTCAATGCCTATATTAGTGGACCTGAAGTGAATCTCTTTGAGACTGAAGTACAGGCAGCCAGCTCCCCTAGTATCCTGATTAAACACCAGTAACCATACATAACATCCCTTTTACTTACAATATTACCGGTATTCATTCCTTTTTATACATTTTGAGCATGTATTGTGCGTATATTTACCTTCACATCTCAGAATTTCTCCGGCGGCCGGGGGGCTATGCCCCCCGGACCCCCTGTTATGTAGCGGGGGGCTCTGCCCCCCACACCAAGTTGATCCTTGTAAGCTTACAAAATTGATCCAGAACTTGATATTTTCTGTTTTGGCACCCTGATTGTGTAGGTGGACAGTGGAAGAAATTAAGCCTAGGCTAGTGGCTAGCCAAGTAAGTGTTATTTAGGCCTAGCCTTGGAGGTTAGATTACAGATATGACGATGCCTAGCCTACTTGTGGGAATAGGCCTAGGCTAGCCTAGGCTATAGGTATAGCCTAATATATTTTTATCGTAAATTTTGTTTCATAACCTACCGGTACCTTTGGATTTTAGTCTAGGCTAGCCTAACCTAGGCTATAGCCTATGCCAAGCCTAGGCCTATTTAACCTAACATTCCTGTTACCTGTATTTTTTTCTTTTAAAGACTAGGCTACATAGCCTAGGCCTAAGAACATAAGAAAATGGGAGTCTGAAAAAAGCCGATCGGCCCATACAAGGCAGATCCCTGTCACACCCAACCCCAATTACAAGGCCCAATTATAGACCCATCTCACTAATACCTTGAGTACTGACCCCACCAAAACGGTCAGCTTAGGCTAACCTAGGTCCTAGCCTAAGCCTACTCTTAAGTTTTGGAATAGGCTTAGCCTAGTGTTGCCTAGGCCAAGCCTAATTAAACAAAAAAAAGTAGGCCTAAATTGTCACAATTTTGGTCTCCATATTTTCCATCTTGATTGCTTTTAGATTGCAGGAAATGCTGTTTTAGACACCTCAATTCTCAAAAAAAATTGTATGAAATCATATGAAAGGATATAAATTAAGTACCGGTATGTAATAGTTCTTGGAATGCAACAACAAATATACATGAAATCTTTATTGGACAAAAGTTACAAAACTAAAACAGGGACTGCTAAGAATAATTTAAAAACCTGTTTTCAATGCCTATATTAGTGGACCTGAAGTGAATCTCTTTGAGACTGAAGTACAGGCAGCCAGCTCCCCTAGTATCCTGATTAAACACCAGTAAACATACATAACATCCCTTTTACTTACAATATTACCGGTATTCATTCCTTTTTATACATTTTGAGCATGTATTGTGCGTATATTTACCTTCACATCTCAGAATTTCTCCCATTTTCAGAATTTCTCAGACCTCTTTAAAGCTCGCGCCTTCGGCGCTCGCCGCTCCATTGCGCTATATATATATATATATATATATATATATAAATACAGTAGCCTATGGCCTAATTAAAAAAAAAAAAAAAAAAAATGTAGGCTAAATTGACACAATTTTGGTCTCCATATTTTCCATCTTGATTGCTTTTAGATTGCAGGAAATGCTGTTTTAGACACCTAAATTCTCAAAAAAAAATCCGGGGTAGCATACTCCCGGACCCACCTATAGCTCGCGCTGAGCTGCTGCATCACGCTATTTTTCTTTTTTTTTTCTAGGCCTATAGTCCAACTACTCCCTCTCGGGCAGGCTAATAGCCTTTACACTCTACCGCTGAACACGGGGTGAGGCCCGTGAGGTCTTGCTCCAATCTAGGGAGTGAGACATGCGAAGCTTCACGGCTCGAAGCAACTCCATCTCTGAAGCTGCCTTGCCTCCGCGCTCCGCGCCTCCGCGCTTCACAGTCTAATTAAAAAAAAAAAAAAAAAAAAAAAAAAAAAAAAAAAAAAAAGTAACTGGACACAATTTTGGTCTCCATATTTTCCATCTTGATTGATTTTAGATTGCAGGAAATGCTGTTTTAGACACCTAAATTCTCAAATTTTTACGGGGGTAACGGGGGGGGCATGCCCCCGGACCCCTTAGAGCTCGCGCCTCTCCGTCGTTCGCGCTATAATGATAACGAAATAATAAACCATAATGATAACACAATTCATATTTTGTGGAATCTTGACACCCTGCGTAGCTGCCCCCACACCCCCGCTGGTTGGATAGTAGGGGAACCCTGGACAAATATCGTTACAGGTTCTAGATTCTGTATCTCCCTTAATAGAATTTTTCGAGGGTTGACACTTATTTTGACATGGAGTAGGCCTATAGGTTAGGCTATATTACATCCTAAATGAAATTTAAAATATCTGTGAAAATTCTTAGGTTGTTTATATAATAGAAGTTACTGTAAGACGCGTAATATGTTGAAGGGGGAGTTCTGCCCCCTCTAAACACCCGTCACTTATGTCATCATAGCCTAGGCTAATCTGTTGTACTTCATAGGGGGTCCAATTAAGGAGAAAGTGAATTAACAGATGAAATTAGGCCGCAAACTAGGCTACAATAACATAGCGGGCCGCCGTTTATAGGAGACTTTTTACACATAATTTTCAATGTTAATTTTCTCCCTTAGCCTAGGCTAATCGATTTTTCCAAATTATCACTTATCCTACATAAAAATTAAGTTCAGTTTATAGGGATTCCAACATGCATTTCAAAATTGTCATGAAAATTGGTGGGTGGTTTGCTTAATATATACCCAAAAAAGCTAGGCTAGATTAAAATTAGCCTATTTAGGCCTAGTACCTAGGCTAACCTACTTTTGGGTACTTGGTCGTTATAGGCCTATTATGAGCAATGATCGGTAACTATGCTCAAATTTAAAGACAAACATAGGCCTAAGCTAAATTACAATTATTAGCACCCTTGGCGCACCTAGCCTAAAGTACTTAGTAACAGTATTAACGCGTAATGAATTGGGAGCTTGGGAGACGTTGACTTACCACTTCTTCTCTTCTTCTTATTGTTTAAATGTGATTATGTGCAGTTTGCTTGGAGGGTTGTCTCCAGATTACTGCACAGGCGTGTAGATGGGACAGAGTAAGAATAGAAGGGGAAAATCATAGAATGAGGAATGAAAAACTACTCAAAATTAGTCACTGAAGCCCCCCAGATCAGATCAGATGTGGTTCGGGAAGTAATGCCTTAACAACGGCACTTCCCTGAGAGGTTCTTGTAATTTTCCTTTCTTCTTCTTCTTCTTATTGTTTAAATGTGCAGTTTGCTTGGAGGGTTGTGGTGTCTCCAGATTACTGCACAGGCGTTTTAGGAGGGGTGAAAAGAACAATTGTTAGTATAATAGGGGTTAGGAGAGACAGTAAAGGTGGATTTTATACTACTGTACTGTATATGGGGGGTAAGTTTGTCGTTGTCTTTTGAGGTCAGGGTGATTTAAGTCTAGGTGAGGGTGAGGTCAGAGATGATGATGATGATCAGTTGTAGTACAGTACAGTACAGTACTGCTCTATGTGTACTGTGTGATTCGAGTCAAGGTGAGGGTGAGGTCAGAGATGATGATGATCAGTGGTGATACAGTACAGTACTGCTTTATGTGTACTGTGTGATTTAAGTCAAGGTGAGGGTCAGAGATGATGATGATGATGATGATCAGTGGTGGTATAGTACAGATTCAGTTGGATGGTAATTTTATATGCTTGTGATTTTGTTTGTTGTTCTGATGTAGGTTCCTAGGGCTGATGCGATGACATGTTTACTGTGCTGTGGTAGGTCTCCTCCACCCAGGATATGCTTGATGTTGAATGTTCCTCCTTGTTGGGTTACTACACTTCTGAGGTGGGTGCGGGCACCGTAATGTCTGTGGCAGTGGAGTAGATAATGCTCCACTGTCTCAGGTGTGAGGCAGTACGGGCAATTTTCATTTGCTTGCAGTCCCATCCTGTACATATGCCCTCCCAGTCTGGTGTGTCCTGTTCTGAGGCGGAGAGCCGGGGTGTTTAAGGCTTTGTTCTTGTAGATGGAGTGTTTCCACACTGACCACTCTGACTTGATGTTACTGTATTGTGTGCCAGCTATGGTTATTTTCCACTCTTCCTTGAAGTCTTGGAGGACGTCTTCTCTGAGGATCTTTGTCCGGTCGGTTGTGGTGTAGGGTATGACTGGTGTTAGGTGGAAGGAGTGCATCCCTTTGGCTAGTCCATCCACTATTTCATTATGGAGGATGTCAATGTGGCTGGGTACCCATTGGAGGGATATTGTATATCCTTGAGAGTGGAGGGTGGTGAGGAGTTGGATCATAGGGTATACTAGCTATTTCCTTGTTTGTCTTGGTGTTATAGTTGATGGCTTGTATGGCACTTTTGGAGTCACAGCAAATGGTATAGGCACTTACTGGGAGGGTGTTGATGATCTCAAGTGCACGGAGGAGTCCATAGAGCTCTGCTATAAACACTGTGGTTTGTTTGGGTAGCTTCCATCCCATGGTAAGGTGAAATTTTGGGATCCATAATGCTGAAGACACAGATTTGCTGTTGTTATTACTGGTACTGATGCGTGATCCATCTGTGTATACGTGGGTGGAATTTTGGTGCTGGGTGTGGAGGACTTCGAGGAACTCTTGCTTGAGCTCAGCCGAGTTGTTTTTCTTGGTTGTCGAGTTGATGAGGTCTGTGTGGACTGTGGGTGGGATGTATTCCCATGGTGGGACTGGTGGTACCATGGGGGTTGAGTGGCAACCAAGGAATATGCATGATTTTCTATGCATAATTTGCCCTACGCGCTCTCGGAAGGGTGCTTTATGGATGGGAGCTCCTTGAGGCTGTACTGGTACATTGCGGAGAGATGCAGAGAATGGGTGGGAAGGTGGGGTAGCATAGATTTTTGAGAAGTAGGTGGCACACTGTATATCCCTTCTGGTGTGGAGTGGGATTAGATTTGCTTCACATTGAAGGCTGGCCACCGGGGTTGATTTAAGGGCCCCCATTATGATCCTCATTGCTGAATTCTGTACCACCTCCAGTTTATGAAGATGGGTCGGTGCGGCTGAGGCGAATGCTTGGGCACAGTAGTCAAGTTTACTTCTGATGTATGCTATGTAGAATATTCGGAGGGTTGTGGCGTCTGCACCCCATGTTGTGCCTGCGATTGCTTTCATGATGTTCAGTCTTTGGTTGGTGTTGTATATCAGGTAGTCTATGTGGTCTTTCCAAGTGAGGAGTGGAGCATCAAAAATTACTCCGAGATATCTGTGGCTCTGTGTAGGAAGCAAATCTTCTCCATTAACCTGACAAGCGCTAAATAGACCTAGGGGCTAGGGTAGTTATTTGTGCATTTCTAGCCTTGGATTCTGACAGAATTCGTTATATTTACAATATAGAGCATTATTTGTTTTCGGTATGCTTTTATTTTACATATATGATGTATATATGAACCTTCAAGAGTGCTAAAATAAATGGGAAAAGCATTTGGGTGGTGAAAAACGAAGATATTGGCCACCTGGTCATAATCTCAGGCGAGAGAGAGCCACAGGCAACCCTCCTCTCTCGCTGTCTGTGAGGTAACTGAGACGAGTGGGGCGGTGTGGGCCGGTGTCTGGGTGTTGCATAACGATCTTTTCTGCAACCCACTTGTGCTACATTATCGCGGGAGAGAAAAATAACCGATAAATGATGATAATAAGAGGAAAAATAGGTGATAATTGAGGAGGGGAGGGAGGGGGGAATAAGGAGGGGAGGGGGGTGGGTGAGATTTACATGGATGAGTACTGGAGGGGAATTATCTCACCTAGAGACAAATTCCTTTGTTTTGATAGGCCCTTTTTTTTATGGAAGGCTTTTTTTATGGTCTTGCTTCCGTGAGGCCTATCGCGTTCCCTATAGGAAGCCTTCCGTTAGGCCTATAGCGCTTGCCGGGTTAAGCGTGAATCTTGGAGGTCTGTAGTTTTTCTTTCTCGTGAAGATCTGGTATAGCGATTTGGTTGGGTTGATACTTAGTTTTGATTCATTAGTCCAGTTCCCTAGGATGTTGAGGGCGTCCTGAATCCTTTGTTCGGCTATTTGGGGATTATGGTCTGAGGCGTATATTGTTATGTTGTCGGCGTATTGTATTGTTTTTGCTGGGTTTATGTTTGGCATGTCAGACAGGTACGCGTCGAATAAGGGGGGGCTGAGTGAGGATCCTTGTGGTAATCCTTTTTTTGTTGTTATGGTCTTAGACATCTGGCCTTGGATGAATACTTGGTTTGTTCTGTTGGAGAGGGAAGACTTTAACCATTGCAGCATGTGTCCTTTTATTCCCATTCTGGATAGTTTCAGCAGTAAGAGATCGTGGGGAACGGTGTCGAAAGCAGAGGAGAGATCTAAATATACTACGATACAGGTCTTTTGGCTTGAAAGGGCTGATAGTATTACCTGTTCCAGGTTAAGTACCTGGTCTAATGTAGAACAGGTAGGTCTGAAGCCGGCTTGTGAGGAGGGGATGAGGTTATTGTTTTCAAGGTGCCAGGAGAGTCTTGTCTGGACCATTCTTTCTGCCAGCTTGCTTATGCTAGGCAGGAGGCTGATTGGTCGGTACGATGATGACAGGCAGGGGTCCTTTCCTGGTTTAATGAAGGGCAGGATGATACCGTTTTTCCTGTCCTTGGGGACGTTGCCTTGTGTCCATGTTGTGTTGATAAGGTGAAGCAGTTGGGTGTCCATTGTTGGTGGTAGGTATTTGATAAACTCGTATGGTATGCGGTCATGTCCTGCTGTTTTGCCTGTTGGGAGGTGGGCTATTGCGGTTTGCATTTCAGAAGTGGTGAAGGGCTTGTTCATTTGTGTAGGACGATGTATAGCTATGGTGATCTCATTACTGATCCTGTTGGCTTCTTCTTGGTCATCTGGGGGTTCCTGGTGTTGGTTATTTTGTATGCGGGTAGCTATTGCATCGGCTCTGTCTTTGGGTAAAAGGCACATCTCTCCATCTATTGTGAAGGGGAATGATGGGAAGGAGGGTCGTCCTGTGATGCTGCGGAATCTATTCCAGACTTCTGAAATTGGGGTGTCATGGTTTATGTTGCTACAGTATTCTCTCCAGGAGGATTTGCAGGTTGATCGGATTGTTTTTGTGGCAAAAGCTGTATTTTTTTTAACTTGGATCCAATTCAGCAGTGATTTAGACCTTCGTTGTTTTTGGATAGCCCTTCTTCGTGTCGCTACAGCTCTGGAGCATTCCTCGGTCCACCAGGGTCTCAGAATTTTGTTGGATGGGAGTCCTGACGTGAGTTTGAAGTGTTGTGAGGCTGCTGTATCTATTGCTTCGGTCATTTTTGTATGCATGACGTTGGGGTCTGTATGGTTGCCATCTGGATTTTGTACAGTATTTTCCCAGGTCTTCCAGTTGAACTTTGGGGGGATACGCCATTTGGGTAGGGTAATGGGGTATATAGGTGGGCTGAAGTTTGTGAACTCTATGTGTAGGGGCCGGTGGTCTGTGCCCAGGTCTGGCCCTACTTTGGATCTTACCTCTGGGGAAAGGATTCCCGAGTCAAGGCATATGTCGATGGTGGAGCTGTAGTTCGTTTGTAGGTTGAAGTATGTTGGGATGAAAGGTTCTGATAGTAGGCTATAGTTGCTGTTTTGGATGTAGCTAAATATGTCGTTCCCTGCTGTATTGGCTGTGCCTCTGCTCCAGGAGGGGTGGTTGGCATTTAGGTCGCCTATCACCATGAAGGGTGTGGGTACTTGTTGGATATAATGAGTCAGCTCCTGATGTGATATAGAACCCCCTGGATTATATGTTCGAATGATGGATAGTTGTGTTTTTTTATATGGGAATGAGACAGCTAGGATTTCTAGTGTTCCATTAGGGAATGGCCTGAGTTTTATTTCTTTTGCGGAGAGTTCGTGTTTGGTTAGCAGCAAGATTCCTCCTCCTGGTCTCCCTACTCTGTCTTTCCTTATGCTGATGTAGGGTTTAAGGTTGGGTTTATACTTGTCAGTTAGCCAGGTTTCTGTTATAATTGCTACATGTGGGGATTTTGTTCTTAAGTAGTTATTTAGTTCTGACAATGATGTTTTAAGGCACTTGGTGTTCCATGTCATTACTTGGAGTGGAGCCATAGTTACTAACGTTTTTTGTTGGTGTTTCTGAGGTTTCTGTAGCGGTTATCCTGAGGTGGTGATGATGGATGTTTGGTCTGGGTATGGGTGGTGTTTTTTTGGGTGCTGAAAATCTGCCGTTTTGATGGTGGGGTTTGGTTGGCCTTGGCTTTTACTGTCGCTTGTATTTGTTTGTGTTTTGTTACTTTCATTTAGGCTATTTTCGGTTGGGATGCTCTTGAGTTGGCTGGTATTCCCAGTACTGGTACCAGTATCAGTTATTATTTGTTGTTGTTGTTCCGTGGGCTGTTGCTCTGTTGAGTTGACTTGGGTCATCGTGCACTCTGGTGACTCTGGTGATGGTTGTGGGGTGGGTGAAGCTGTATGGGCTGATGTATTTGGTGCCAGTACTGGTGGTGCTGTGGTATCGGTAGTTGTATCTACCGGTACTGGAGGTGTTGTGCAACTTGTGCTAGTTGCATCTACCGTTACTGGTGGTGTTGTGATAGCTGTAACTACTGGTGCTGGTGGTGTTGTGGCTGTTGCAGTTGTAGCCTCCAGTATTGATGGTGCTGTGACTGTTGTAGCTACTGGTACTGTAGGTGTTGTGATAGTTGTGGTTGCAGGTGGTGTTGGTGTTGATGATGTTGTTATAGTTATGGCTGTAGTATGTGATGAGTGTGGTAGGGGGGGGTTTTGGGCCTGGTGGAGGGACTTGGCAAGGCATATGTGGGGGGTCTGGTTGTTGTGAGGGTGGCGGTATGGTTATGTTGGTGGAAGATGGTCCACCATCTGTATCAGTGCGATTATTTTTTGTTTGTACAGCATGTTGGAGGTTGCTGATGATGGAGGCCATTATGTGTAGCTGCTCCTCCATTGGCAATGATGTTATGGTGTTAATTATGTTTATGTGCTTGCCTTGGTCTTTGGGGTTTGGTGCTTGTGGCCTAGTGTTTGAGTTGTGTTGTGGGTGGGTGGGAAAGTTTGTTAGATAATTGTGGGATGTCCTAGTTGTGGGGTTCTGATTCTGTAAGACATGGGAGTATGATGTGCTGGGGTGAGGGCTAGGCTTGTTTCCCACTAGCGGACGGTATTCTGGTTGCACAGTTTGCACTGATGCACCTTGTTCCCTTGCTAGTGGTACCGGTACTGATGCAACTTGTTCCTGGATTTTATTCGTAGTACTGGCTCCCTGAGGGTTATTTTGGTGTTTTGCCTTTACAAATTCTGGGCAGGTGTTTGAGGTGGATGGGTGGTCTACGCCGCAGTTTGAACATCTGAATTCTGTGCTCGTGCATTCACTGGTTGGATGTAGTTGAGCGCATTTGGCGCAACGGATCGATGTTGCTCGGCAGTTTTTGGTCATGTGGCCCCATCTTTTGCACTTCCTGCAGCTGAGGGGCGGTAGGGTGTAGGGGGTGACAGTGCGCTGGAAAGTGGCAACTTTGATCATTGTGGGGAGGGGGGATCGAGAAGTGATCCGCACTCTTTTTGAGGGGCACAGCTCCCCAGCAGTATAATTTTTATCCGTAAATCTAATGACATTGACTATATTGCTATCTAGGCCTATTTCTGTTTCTAGTAGACTGCTGGTGATTTCCTCTACAGTTATGTAGGTGGGGATGCTTATGATACTGTGGGAAAGTTGCTGGTTATCCCTAGGTAAGGACACTGTAACTTCCCATTGTCCGATGTTGGTGGTTTGTAAAGCATTGTCTATTACTGAGGTGCTAAGTTCAGTGTCAGTGTCCACTGCCAGTATGCCCTTATCTTTGTTTAATCGTACGTTCAGGGCAGTAATGTGGAGATGTTGTTCAATGTTTTTGAAGAACTCGAGGTACTTTGTGTCCTTGGAGAAGAATGCTGCATCTTTGGGTTTGACTAGTATCAAGGAGACAGATTAGATGGGACCTTTAAAGGATTTAAAGGGCTTCTGGGTTTGTTCGGTCAGTGTTGCCAGGTATTGCTAGATGTGCCAATATCGCTATATATCACTAGTAAACGTGCAATTTCTATTATATTCCTTATGAATTAATCAAATATCTATAATATAGCTAGAATTGATGTCGTTGGTCAGATCAGATCAGATGTTGTTCGGGAAGTAATGCCTTAACAACGGCACTTCCCTGAGAGGTTCTTGTAATTTTCCTTTTGTGAAACACTCCATCTACAAGAACAAAGCCTTAAACACCGCGGCTCTCCGCCTCAGAACAGGACACACCAGACTGGGAGGGCATATGTACAGGATGGGACTGCAAGCAAATGAAAATTGCCCGTACTGCCTCACACCTGAGACAGTGGAGCATTATCTACTCCACTGCCACAGACATTACGGTGCCCGCACCCACCTCAGAAGTGTAGTAACCCAACAAGGAGGAACATTCAACATCAAGCATATCCTAGGTGGAGGAGACCTACCACAGCACAGTAAACATGTCATCGCATCAGCCCTAGGAACCTACATCAGAACAACAAACAAAATCACAAGCATATAAAATTACCATCCAACTGAATCTGTACTATACCACCACTGATCATCATCATCATCTCTGACCTCACCCTCACCTTGACTTGAATCACACAGTACACATAGAGCAGTACAGTACTGTACTGTACTGCAACTGATCATCATCATCTCTGACCTCACCCTCACCTAGACTTAAATCACCCTGACCTCAAAAGACAACGACAAACTTACCCCTCATATACAGTACAGTAGTATAAAATCCACCTTTACTATCTCTCCTAACCCCTATTATACTAACAATAGTTCTTTTCACCCCTCCTAAAACGCCTGTGCAGTAATCTGGAGACACCACAACCCTCCAAGCAAACTGCACATTTAAACAATAAGAAGAAGAAGAAGACGTGCTCTGTTATATTATATTGTATTTCTTTTTCTTTTTTCTCTATGTTGCATTATAATCTATTTCTTCTTTTTCCAGCTCCTTCATTTTCTTGGTTCTTGTTCTCCACATACCATATAACATCTTCTTCACTCGTTCCTTCTTTGAACAGTAGATTTCCTATCACTTGATTTTCCTCCTCAACGTAAGGTTGTTGTAGCGCTGTTTCCTTTACTCTCTCCTCTATATATATAGGGCACCATAAAATAAAGTGTTTGATGTCCTCTATCTCAGCATTACATAGTAAGCATTTTATATCTCCTCCTACATGCCTGTTCCTGTCTCTTAAATTTAAATTATTCGTTCTACACCTATATAATATGACTGAAGCTTCTGTATTATCATAAAGTTCTTCTTCTCCCTTTATTTCTGATTTAAAGGCCCTGTATATTTATAAACTGCTTTTCTCCCCTAGCTCTTCCTGCCATTTCCTTGTATCACAATTTTTAACTTTCTTCTTAATTTCTTCCTTCAGTATACTCGCTAAATCTGTTTCTCCTAAATTTAAAATTTGTATATATTTTCTAATTTCCATTGTCCATGGATCTTTTTTGTTGTTTAATTTTTCTTCTGTTATTCTTCTAAGTAAATCATTACTGT
Organism: Paralithodes platypus; assembly: GCA_032716605.1. NCBI lineage: Eukaryota > Metazoa > Arthropoda > Malacostraca > Decapoda > Lithodidae > Paralithodes > Paralithodes platypus. The sequence continues at coordinate 48,591,735 of CM064506.1, forward strand.
CTTCTCCTCTTAAATATTTTATACTTCCTGGTCTGGTCTGGTGATAATTCGGGGAGATGACCTTTACAATGGCCCCCCCTATTGGTGTTGGAATTATGTGATCGAGCTCGGTTTTCTTTTCTTAGTTTTGTGAAATGTACTTTTTTTGCCTCTTTGCCCACATTTTTTGAATGATTCGTTTCACTTCTTCCTTATTTGTTTCTTCCTTAATGCATGTCAATTCGTTGTATGTCAATAATTGTTGCTACATCGAAATACTTTACAGTTCATTTGTTCAGTTGATGGTCGGAAAGACTAAGCCTTTACAATGGCGCTTTCTTAGGGTTTTGGTTTTAGTTTTATTTATTTATGTGTCCTGCTATTTCACTGTGATTCTTTTCTTAGTCGCTCATGTTTCCTCCAAATCTTGTAGATTAATTGTTTAGTTCTTGTAATATATTCTTCATAAAAAAAACAGTCTTCCTAGTAACTTACCTGATCGTCTTCGATGTAAGGTTGTTGCAGCAACGGCTCCTCTCTTCTCTCATCCGTAAATTCCCTGCACCATAGTACAAAGTACTTTAGATTCTCTATCGCTGCTCCACACAAGTCACATTTAGTATCACCTCCACTGTGTTGGTTTCTATCTTTGAGCTGTAGGTTGTTAATTGGTTCTTCCTTTGAAAAAGATCACTGATGCTGGTCGGTTGTCATATAGCCTCTCTTCTCCTTTAATCTTCTGCTTCCATGTTCTGAAGATCTTCAGACTAGATTTTTCGTTTAGTTCCCTTTTCCACATTTGAGTATCCCAGTCTTGTATTTTCATTTTTTTCATTTTTAGTTTGTCCTTAGTTATTGTCCTTAGTTGCTTGTAGTCCGTCAATATGTTTTTTATATGATTCTTGATGGTCTCTATCCAGTATACAATCGTTTGTGAAGGTCTTCCTTGCTTGTAGCACTCTCCTCAGTGTTGATATGGGTATATATATCGGGTTCTTAATGAGACACACTGGATAGGGGTTCACATATATTGGGGGAGTCTGGTTACAGCTTCTTGTCGTCAAGGGAGGTTTAGGAAGCCATGCCTTGATATCGGCTCGCCTGTAGATTATATATTTAGCTTACAATATTATTACCAATATTGTAACATCCTCTCTCTTTTGAGAAGATAGCTACCAGTGAAATTGGTACTATAAGAATAATTATATTTTGACATTTTGTGGTCCCCTAGGATTATTAAGTAATGCTTATTCTATTATGGCACATGAGCTAGAGTAATAATAGTACCAATATGATTTATAAAATTGTACAGTACTATGATTTGTTAAGTTACTGGTACTGTACTGTATACAGTATGTTACCGGTACAGTAATTAGTATTTTTAGTACAGTATGGAATGTGATTAATTTTGTTAGAATATTAATCTATTAGTATGTAAATATGAGATATGAAGTAGATGAGGTATATTAGTAAAATCTATTGATATGGTATTACAAGACTAGGTGAGGTAGGTTAATTATTAGTTGATAATACTGTTCTACATGAGAATATCCACAAATAGTGAATATATATGATACAACAATATATTGTATACCCTTGTGCCAACTAAACATAAAGAATCTATTTTATGAGATTATATGGGATTAGTAATTGTTGGTATATTAGTAAAGTTAGTACATTAGAACATTAATATTCAATGTTCCGAAAATTACAAAATGTTTCATGCAAAGTTATTGGTTATATCATGCAGGATTAGTAAATTAGTAACAAAGGTTATATGATTGACTTAAATTTATAGATCCTGATACCCAGTACCGTACTCAAAATCATCCAATCTCTTTCCTTTCGCATTACAATTTCTTTGCATACCGATCTGCATTATAATATCCTTACACTCCCATTCACATTACAAAACCTGTATCATTCAGACTGTAATGTTAGGTTACTCCTCATTCAGTGGCTTCAGTCGTATTCTCACTCACTTACTCCATTTAGATAATCTTTCTCATCCTGTAACATTCTCATCCAGCATTTACATTTCTGCCAGTGCCTCATCTCATACCAGTATTGGACTGTTAGTCAGACATGCAATCAGTCATACCGGTACTGTACTCTTACCTGGTCATGTCAAACTCTCGGTACCTGGTAGGTAATACATTCCTATTCCGTCTCACGCTCGTCCTGTTCTCATGTTCAGGTTCATCAAGTCTACCGTGTATGTCTCTCACGTGTCTGTTGTTTGTGTAGACTGGAACACATATGTCTGTATAATTCCTATCTGTAGATCTAATGGTTATGGTGTTGTCTGTATTAGTGACTTTTCCATTATTTCTTATGTCAGCGTAGTCACTTGTCATCCGTAAATGACCTCTATTTCGTCTTATCGCTCCATTTTCTGTCTCCACTTCATACGATCACTCGTCTAATCTCCTGGTTACAACTCCTCGTTCCCACTTCTTCTTGCCTAGTGATGTTGGCTTGATTCGCACCACGTCACCTTCAACCAATGGTTCCAAAACTCTCGAACCTTTGTCGTAGTACTTCTTGCTTTTGAGATCTTTCAGCATCTTCTTCCGCTTCACTCGCTCCAACATAATTCCTTTCGGCTCCAACAACTTGCTAGTAGTCGGCAGTAACGTTCTCGTACGTCGACCAAAGTTGAGTTGCGCTGGACTCTCTTCCCAATCTTGCATAGGCGTATTTCTGTAGTCTAGAATCGCCAAAAACGGATCTTCACCACTCTCGACAGGTTTCTTGATCAGTTTCTTCGCCGTCTTGACCGCTGATTCTGCTTTACCGTTAGACTGGGAATGATGTGGGCTGCTTGTTCGATGTTCAAAGTCATACTTCTCCGCGAATTCTTGAAATTCTTCACTGCTGAACTGCGGACCTTTGTCACTAACTAGTACATTTGGCAGTCCATATCTTGCAAAGTGCGCCTTCAACTTCCTGATAACAGCGCTTGACTTAGTGCTTTCCAGGTAGTCAACTTCCCAGAAATTACTGAAATAGTCCACTGTAACAAGATAGTTGTGACTCTTGATTGTCATAAGGTCTACACCTACTTTCTCCCATGGTCGGCTGGTTTGCTCATGAGTCATCAGAGGTTCTTTTTGTTGAGCTGTAGAGTATGTGTTACAAATTTCACACTCTGAAATGAATTGCTTCAACTCTGCATTCATTCCTGGCCAAAACAAACATTCTCTTGCGCGTCGTAGACAACCTTCAACTCCCATATGTGACGAATGTATAGCGGACTTCATCTTCTGACGTAGACTGGTAGGAATTACAACACGTTCTCCCTTGAAGATCAATCCATCTTGAAATGACAGTTCTGCTCGTACATTAAAGTATGGTTTCAGTATGGTCTCTACTTCACTCTTGTGTTCTGGCCATCCTTTGAGAATTATCTCCTTCAATAGTTGCAATGCTTCATCTTCCTCAGTTGCTCGACGGATTTCTTGCAATCGTTCACTTCGGATGGGTACGTAGTCTGTCATGTTGATCTGTTCAAACACCTCTTCCTGCATATCTCTTGTGTTTTGCAGATAAGCTCTTGATAGAGTGTCAGCTAGATACATTTCTTTGCCCTTCTTGTGAACAATCTCGACATCATACTGTAGTATCCTCATCAACATCCCTTGCAGTCGTCTTGGTACACTTGACAAAGGCTTATTTTGGATAGCTTCTAGAGGTTTATGGTCACTCTGGATTTTTTTTTTTTTTTTTTTTTTTAAGAGACAATGAACGGAGGAAGGAAAAACACAGATAAAACAAAAAGGTCCATGTGCCTAAAGGCATCCTCCATTCATAAAATGTTTGTAACAACTGGATTTAAACATTTGTAGATTGTAAGTTTGTGGAAAGCAATTCGAGGGAAGTGAATTCCAAAGAGTAGTAGCTCTGGGGATAAATGAATTCTGATATGCAGAAGTTCTGCATTGTGGAGGAGAAAGTGTAAATTCATGGGCGCTCTCAGCTGCCCTAGTTCTACGGGGAAAGATGTGGAGAGGCGGCACAATTGAAGCAAGTTCCTCGGAACAATTACTGTGAAAATATCTGTAGAATAATGCAAGGGATGCAACGTTCTTCGTATGGATAATGTAGGAAGGTCCTGTGTGATTGCAGGGTTATTGATTAATCTAATAGCTTTATTTTGAATTTTGTCCAACTGCCTCAATGCAACCACTCCACTTCCACCCCACAGAGGTGAACAGTAATCCATCTGAGAACGCACATGACTTTTATATTACGGCCAACTGCTCGTCAGTGAAGAATTCTCGAACTCTGTACAGGAGTCCCAGTTTTTTAGAGGCATTCTTAGCAATGCTTCTAACATAATGTGTCCAGCTCAAGTTAGTAGTTAATGTTACACCGAGAATGTCAATACTAGGGGAAGTGGGAATATTTACATCATTAAAAAATATAAGGGAATCAGTGAGATTCTGTCGGTTAGAAAATTGAATGTACTTGGTTTTCTGTGCATTAAAGGAAACTAGATTCTTTTGTCCCCATCCATTAATTCTAGAAAGGTCCTGGTTCAGAGAAATTGCAGTGTTTATTTTTGAATTTGTAAGATCGGGTTGGGTGAAAGAATTGGTAAATGTGAAGGAACTGTGGAGTGTTGAGTCATCTGCGTAGGAATGTATTGGATTATGAGTGGTAGATATGAGATCATTGATATGAATGAGGAACAAAATTGGGGCCAAAACTGATCCCTGGGGAACACCAGCATTTATTGAGTGAAATTGAGAATAAAGACCATCTACCATTACACGTATTTTTCTGTTATGAAGATAAGAAGAAATTAGTGGAACTAATGATGCAAGGCCGTAGTGTGACATCTTCGACAATAAGGATTGATGCCAGACTCTATCAAATGCCTTTGATATATCCAGTGCTATTGTATGTGTTTCACCACGTTGGTCTGTAGCTTGGTTGATTTGATGCGTAAGAAGGCAAAGAATGTCTGCAGTTGATCGACATCGTCTAAAACCATATTGCCTATCACTGATTAATTTATTATTCTCAAGATGCTTAATTATGTGATTATTTAATATAATTTCAAAGACTTTACCAAGAGTGGAAGTTATAGCTATTGGTCTGTAGTTTGATGGATCTGAAGAGGCACCTTTTTTAGGAACTGGATGGATGTTTGCTTCTTTCCAGGGTACTGGGAAACATGAGGTATGAGTACACAGACGGAAACATTTTGCCAGTACAGGAGCGAGCACCAAGGAGCAATTCTTAAGTACTATTGGAGGAATTTCATCTGGACCAGGAGCCTTATCTACTGAGAGATTCTGCAAAATAGTTTTGACATATCTGGTGTGGATCTTAAGTGAGGGAATTTCAGGCGAATTAAAATTAAGTACAGGGACATCTTGATTTATTTCATCTAAGGTTGAGTTGGTGGAGAAAATATCCGCAAGAAGGTTAGCTTTACCTCGTGGGTCACTTACAAGATTGCCAGTCGGAGATTTTAATGGTGGAATGGATGAAGCAGTAGTGAAGTTGGATTTAAATGAGTTAAGAGTAGACCAAAATATTTTGTTATCATTTGGATTATTTAGAAGTTTATTTGCCTGCTTGTGGAGAAAGTTTGATTTAGTTAGGTTTAATACAGTTTTGGCATGATTTCTGATGTTTCTAAAGTAATTAAAGGCTTCATGTGTTTTTGATCTTGTGTATGCATTGTAGGCTATTGCTTTTTGTTCAGTTACTCTAGCACAATTATGGTCAAACCATTTAGGTGAATTAGATCTTTTACTGTACTTTTGATGAGGAATAAAAGTTTCCATTCCAATTTTTACAAAATCTTGTATGTGGCTCAAGGTGGAGTGTGCATCATTAGAAAAGAAAGAGGTCCAGGGAATATCAATAAAGAAACCTTGAAGACCCTCCCAGTCTGCCCTATCATAATGCCATTTAGTCACCAAAACAGGTTCAGAGTGGGAAGGTGTGGTAGGTGATAGACAGGTGGCCTGTATCAGACAGTGATCAGAAGATCCAAGATTGTCGTCTTCCTCCCAAAACAATACTGATGAAACTTGTTCAGTGCAAAGACGATTGCCAGAGTCTCCTTCTCTATCTGCGCATATCGTGTCTCCGTGTCAGTCAGTGCTCGACTTGCAAATGCGATTGGTTTACCCTCTTGAAGTAACGCTGCTCCTAAACCTTTTTGAGATGCATCACATTGAATCTCCAACTTTTGCTCTGGGTTGTAGTACTGTAAGATGGGTGTTTGGGTCATCATCTTCTTGATCCTCTTGAACGCCTCATCGTGTTCTCTTGTCCACTTCCACTCGGTGTCCTTATGGGTCAGCTTCCTCATAGGCTCCATGACATCCGATAGACTGGGTACAAATTTACTCAAGTAGTTCACCATTCCAGACAGTCGTCATACTGCAGTCACATCCTCTGGTGCTTGCATCTTCACGATTGCTTCAATCTTCTTTGGGTCAGCTATCAGACCATCCCGCGAGATCTTGTGACCTAGAAATGTGATTTCTGTACTACCAAGCTCAGTCTTTGCTCTGTTCAGCCTCAGACCCTTTGCTCGGCATCTGTCCAGTAAGTTTCTCAGCTTTGAGTCATGATCCCTTGCAACTTCTTCATCAGTGTCACCAACTCCAAAGACCAAAATGTCATCATCAACACAAATTACGCCTTGTAGATCATCCAGAACCAATTGTAGCTTCTTCTGAAAAATTTCGCTGCTTACAGCCAGACCAAAAGGAAGTCTGTTCCAGCTGTATCTCCCATACGGTGTTTGAAATGTTGTCAGCTTGCATGATTCTTCATCCAACACACAGTGCCAGTAGCCATTCTTGAGGTCAAGCTTGGAGAAAACTTTGGCTTTTGCAAGGTCAGGCAGAATGTCGTCGATTACCGGTAGAGGGTGCATCTCTCTTATGAGTGCTTTGTTCAGAGCTTGAGGGTCAATAATGAGAGAGAGAGAGAGAGAGAGAGAGAGAGAGAGTAAAACTTACCCAAGTAAGTAACACCATTATATAAAATCTAAATTCTCGCAAAATCTAATACACTAAATATCATCACGAAATTCTGCATGCATAATATATTAAAATGCGGTAAAGAAAACTGGCGACGTCTTTTTCATTATATCCTTATATCATTATATTAGACTAATGTATGCAGCTTAAGAAGGACGTCTACAAATTAAAAGGTTACCGACTATCTCAATTGATCCTTTTAGCTACTATACTGTATATCCTTCCAAAGCTTCATAAAAATCGTCTAAATGCAGCTGATATTAAAACCATAAAAGACGTCACCGGTACAGAAGGGGTTATCCCCTTCTGTACCGGTGATGTCTTTTTCATTTTATTCTAGCTACACTTAGACGATTTTGTGTAGTTTAAGAAAGATCTGTGGTAGTATAAAGGGTTAAATGAGATAGTTCGAAGCCTGTTAATTGGCAGAGGCCCATTATATGTTGAATAAAATCGTCTAAATGTATCTAGAAAAAGTTAAATGGACGGCACTGGTACAGAAGGGGTTAAGGGCGGGAGGGCTTATTTATTGGTCGATTTATTAATATATTTATTATCTTTTCAGTTTCCTCCCCCGACCTCCATCAAGTTTATAGAAACATCCCCAAGATCCCCCTTCTAGATAAATTTATTCATTTGTCGGTAGACAAATTTCCCGGCCGAAGGCCAGTTTCTCCTTAAAATACAAGCTCGATATCGCTCGCCAGGAAAAAAAAACGACACCTAAAAAACACGAAAAGTCTTAATATTGACAAAGAAATGGGGGCGAAAGGTCGTACAATCACCAAACTAATAGACCAAACGTCTTTAAATCTTAAAACTAATGGGGCTAACATGAGGGAGAAGTGGGTCCAGAAAAAACAGCTACCTCCCCTTAACCTCTACATCTCTCAAACAACTAAAGTAATCGAGCTAAGACTTCTACCATTTGGGAAGGGTCAGCCAGGGAATAGGTGTGGACATTTACAGCCCCATTTACTCTCGCCCTTTTTGAGTTACAGAGGTTAGGATTCAGGATTTCTGGCGTACCTACTTGGAACAGGGTATAGTGTGGTGGTGATGGTTTTTGGGATAGTATTTTTGTATGTGTGTTTGTGTGTGTGTGCCTACGTCCTTGCATATCTATTTATCTATTAATCTGTCTGTCTGTCTGTCTGTCTGACTATCTATCTATGTATCTATATGTCTGTCTATCACACAATCGATAGCGAGCCAGCATAGACAATGAAAAACCAGATGGATAGGGTGATATTCAACTGTTATTCGAGTGAGCATCGACTTTCCATTGTCTGTTATTCTGCCATTTCTGGTCATGGTTGGGTCAATATCGAGTCTCGTTTGACTCTCGTTTGAGTTAAGGCCGTGTCACACAGAAGTCGAACCCACCCGAAACCGGCCGAATCGACGAACAAATTCAAATTTCATCCAGTTCTGGTCGATTCTGGTAACGCTTTGGGTGAGTTCCGGTTATCTTCTGGACGTTCTTGGGATGTTCTGGGCTTGAGTGGAATCATTCGGTGAATCGGGCCAAAGTTAATGCATGCGTTAACTTTGGCCGATGAATCGGGTAAAAAAAAACCGTTAAAAAACTATGGAGTCATGATCTATTTATATTCGAGTCATATTCTGGTTACATTCGACCCATTCGGGTCGTGTTCGATTGTATTTTGAATTGCCGATGATGACTCGAAATACTCGAACCTGGGTCGAATATAACCCAATGTGTATCAGAATTATTGACTTCCTTAAGCTGGTATCACACAAATGCTTTTTCCTTCAACATTTATCCTCAACACTGGTCTGGCAGCTTATGAGACTAACATTTAAAATATTTCGGTGGCTTAAATTTATCTATAACCAGTCTAGTTTCCGATACCAGTGCAAAATAATCCAGAAATGATGCCAGAAATTTTTTGATCACTGAATGATGACTATAAAAGCTCTTGTGTGATACCAGCTTTCGGCTGGTATCTCACTGCCAGTATCTCACCCTGTCTGTTGGCCAGTTACATGTTTCCTTGTTTGGAGTTTCGTGCATCTTTTTTTTATTTCATAACATGGTTTTGCTAAATCTTCAATGAGTTTTTTTCCACATAGCGATTTTGATAAGTTATTTTGTCTATATATTGTGTGGTTCCTGATTTGGTGTGTTTATTTCGCAAGTTTTACATTTTAATTGCAAATCCCATTGTTTATATTGCCATTTTCGATTGCCGTCTTCAATTCATCTTCATATATCGCTTGTGGAAGTGATTCGTCCGGGAAGTCGAGACTGTGTGCCATTAACATAACTATGCCTTGTGTGGACTTTTTGTAATCTGTATATCATTTCTAATGCGATGGAATTGAAAACAATATTATCCTTCTAGCACACAAATAATAACATGAAAAAGAGTCAATAAAAATGTCTCCTTTGTCTTTTCAGAACCAATTAAGTAGTCTCATAATTCATAATAGTTCGTGTTTTGTCTTATCGCTCACTTCCCCTTCTGCAACTCTCTTTCTATCTATCTTGTCTTTTCAGAACCAATTATGTCCGTCTCATAATAGTTCGTTGTTTATCGCTCACTTCCCCTTCTGCAACTCTCTTTCTATCTATCTATCTCTCTAATGCATCTACCTAACTCCCTTATACATTAACATAACTATGTCTTATTTGGACTTTTTGTAATCTTTGAATCATTTCTAATGCGATGGAATTGAAAAATATAATATCCTTCCAGCACATAGATAAACAATAAATTAGATAGTCAACAAAATATTTCAACCCTCCCCTCCCGAGCTTCGGAGACAGAAGATTTATGTTTGATGGATTTTTGTTTTGTTTTCCCACGGTATACACAAAATGATAGGGAAATATTGTAACTATTAGACGATTTTATTCAGTGCAGGAAGGGCGTCTACCCATTGAAATGCTTCATACAATATCAATTAATCCCTTTAGCTACCATAAATCCATCCTAAGCTTCATAAAATCGTCTAAATGTTGCTGAAATCAAATAAATATGACGTCACCGATACAGAAAGGGTTAATGAAAGATAATATAAGCGATTATTTAACTTACTATGATCTTCGACCTATTCGACTGACGTTCGACCTAACTTCTTCTATTTCGGTTGTTGATCGACTGAGCTTCAGCTGAGCTTCGGTAATAATCCTGGTTATTTCCCCGTCTTCGGGGCATATTCGAGTTATATTCGACGCATGATCAAGGCTTCTTCGTTCCACATCGGGTTTTCTTTGAGTTACGTACGGGGATTCATCGACTCATCATCGACTTTCATTCAGGTCCATTGGGTTATATTCGAAATTCATTCGGGTCAGTGTCTGGTTATATTCGACTCCGAGTAACTTTCTGGTAATTCGGTTCAAATATGCAAGTCATCGACTTCAGGCGGCAGTCGGCCAACGTTCGACTTCTGTGTGACACAGCCTTTACATTCGATTTTATGAGAGATTCATCCAGTTATCATCGAGTTTCCTTCGGGGGTAATATCGACTATCATTGGGTTACATTTGACCCAAGTTCGTGTAATTTGAGTCATCATCGGCAATTCAAAATACAATCGAATAGGTCGAATGTAACCCGAATATATCCGAATGTAACTGGAACGTAACTAGATCATGACTCGATAGTTTTTTAACGTTTTTTTTACCTGATTCATCGCCAAAAGTTAACGCATGCATTAACTTTTGGCCGATTCACCGGATGATTCGGCTCAAGCCCAGAACATCCCAAGAACTTCCCGAAGATAACCGAAGATCACCCGAAGCGTTACCAGAATTGACCGGAACTGGTTGAAATTTGAATTTTTAAATTGATTCGGCCGGGTTCGGGTGGGTCCGACTTCTGTATGACGCGGCCTTAACCTCATTCAAGTTTTCAAAATCATTAAAGGCATTGACAACATGAACTGTAGTAAATATTTTACGATTGACCGATCAAACTACACGCGGGGAAATGGCTGCAAAATCATTGGTAAATCATTCAACTCTAACGAATTCAAGAATTTCTTCTTTAATCGAGTCCTCAACTTGTGGAATGGGCTTCCCCGATATGTCATAGACTGCAACACCTTGGTTCCTTCAAAGTTAGCCTAGACAAGCACCTTGCCCTGAACCCAAGGTTGACTGCATTTGTAATTGAATACATATTTTCTTTAGTAGTGTTTGTTCAATAACCTAATAGATCTTAATATAATTTCCCATGACATGGACTAAGCCCAAGGGCAGCACTTCCTTCTCACATCTGTCCAACATTCTCTTCGAAATAATTTTTTGGAAGGCAAGCAAGCTCGAGAGGTCACATGGCCTGTTGTTGCTTGTTTTCCTTTGTACTCCTTTGTACTCTCTCCCTTATCACTCGCTCTTTTTGCTGTCTCTCTCACACACAAATATCTGTTTCCACGTTCCCCTGTCCTGTCAATTCCCCTTCGCATTATCTCTACTCTCTCTCTCTCTCTCTCTTCCTCTCCTTTATCCACTCTTTCACTTCCCCTTTTCGTCCCCTATACGTGGCATCAGTATTCTGTTTATCTTAGTGTCTCCCCTTAATTCATGCTTTGTATATATGTATGTATGTATGTATATATATATATACAGTATGTAATTATGTATGTATGTATGTATGTATGTAGGCTATATGTATATTATATATCTACCCCTCTCTTCTCGTGATGTTATAATATCCATTCCTCCCTTAATTTTCCTAATTTTCTCTTTTGCACACACACACACACACACACACACATAGTTACACTCACACACAGACACGCGCGCACACACACACACACTGAAAGAGAGAGAGAGAGAGAGAGTTTATAAGAGGGTGTTGGATAAGGAAATTGGCTGGGTGGGATGCGGACCTCTCATTCAGAAAATGTAATGGAAGGAGGATGGAGTCTGGAGAGAGAGAGAGAGAGAGAGAGAGAGAGAGAGAGAGAGAGAGAGAGAGAGTGGAGGGGAGTTGGTGGAGCCTGGATGATGGGAGAGAAAGAGAGAGAGAGAAGGGATTGAGGGAGGGATGGAGCTTGGATGATGAAAGAGACAGAGAGAGAGAGAGAGATGGAATGTTTACTGGTGGATTGACTATATATCAATTTGTGGCATACACCATTTGTGTCAGTCCAAAATGACTCGTTTTCCCAACCGACTTCGACAATACAGAATGTATTACTATTATTATTATTATTATTATTATTAGTAGTAGTAGTAGTAGTAGTAGTAGTAGTAGTAGTAGTAGTAATAGTAATAGTAGTAATAGCAGCAGCAGTATTAGTAGAGTTTGTTGGGTTTTCTTATTGAATGTGGCAATGATTCTACTCGTTTGAATGTGGCATTTACGTATAAAAGATGTTGATTCGTAAATGCCAGATGGGTCATTTTTATTTCCTCATTTATGTATCTTTATATATTTGTATTTGTTTCCTCCCGAGACCTCTATCAAGCTTAAAAAACACCTGCCCAAACCCTCTTTCAAGATAAATTTGTAAATTTTTCGATAGAAAATTACCAGGCCGAAGGGCGGTTTCTCTTAAATTACTGGCTCGCTATCGTTCGCTAGGAAAGAATTGACACCTAAATGACACGAGAAGTCTTAATATTGACAACGAAATGGTGCGAAAGGTCTTAAAATCACCAAACTAATACGCCGAATGTCATAACATTTGAAAACTAATGGGACTAAACATGAGGAAGAAAGGTACCCTGAAAAACGGCTCATCTCCCCATAAAATGATTGGAAACACCCTGAAAATGATTGGAAACACCCTGAAAATGATTTGAGAAACACCCTGAAAATGATTGGAAACACCCTGAAAATGATTGGAAACACCCTGAAAATGATTGGAAACACCCTGAAAATGATTGGAAACACCCTGAAAATGATTTGAGAAACACCCTGAAAATGATTGGAAACACCCTGAAAATGATTGGAAACACCCTGAAAATGATTGGAAACACCCTGAAAATGATTGGAAACACCCTGAAAATGATTGGAAACACCCTGAAAATGATTTGAGAAACGTTTATTATCTCGCTAGGTTGTCGAAATTGGTTGCCAAATTTCGGACGGACAAAAGGTTAAGTGATTGATAAATATAGTTGTTGGTGACAGTGATTTGTAATGGGATTGAAATTATGTGTGTGTGTGTGTGTGTGGTTGTGTGTGTATGTATGTGTGCGTGCAGTTATTATGTGTGTGTGTGTGTGTGGTTGTGTGTGTATGTATGTGTGCGTGCAGTTATTATGTGTGTGGTTGTGTGTGTATGTATGTGTGCGTGCAGTTATTATGTGTGTGTGTGTGTGTGGTTGTGTGTGTATGTATGTGCGTGCAGTTATTATGTGTGGTTGTGTGTATGTATGTGTGCGTGCAGTTATTATGTGTGTGTGTGTGTGGTTGTGTGTGTATGTATGTGTGCGTGCAGTTATTATGTGTGTGTGTGTGTGGTTGTGTGTGTATGTATGTGTGCGTGCAGTTATTATGTGTGTGTGTGTGGTTGTGTATGTATGTGTGCGTGCAGTTATTATGTGTGTGTGTGTGTGGTTGTGTGTGTATGTATGTGTGCGTGCAGTTATTATGTGTGTGTGTGTGTGGTTGTGTGTGTATGTATGTGTGCGTGCAGTTATTATGTGTGTGTGTGTGTGTGTGGTTGTGTGTGTATGTATGTGTGCGTGCAGTTATTATGTGTGTGTGTGTGTGTGGTTGTGTGTGTATGTATGTGTGCGTGCAGTTATTATGTGTGTGTGTGTGTGGTTGTGTGTGTATGTATGTGCGTGCAGTTATTATGTGTGTGTGTGTGTGGTTGTGTGTGTATGTATGTGTGCGTGCAGTTATTATGTGTGTGTGTGTGTGGTTGTGTGTGTATGTATGTGTGCGTGCAGTTATTATGTGTGGTTGTGTGTGTATGTATGTGTGCGTGCAGTTATTATGTGTGTGTGTGTGGTTGTGTGTGTATGTATGTGTGCGTGCAGTTATTATGTGTGTGTGTGTGTGGTTGTGTGTGTATGTATGTGTGCGTGCAGTTATTATGTGTGTGTGTGTGTGGTTGTGTGTGTATGTATGTGTGCGTGCAGTTATTGTTGTTGTATGTTATTATTATATTATTTACATCTTAACTCTTTTACTTCTATTTCATCTACATTTAGACGATTTTATTAAGCTTAAAATAAATATAAGGTAGCTAAAAAGACTAATTGAGATCATCTGTAGCCTTTTGATTGGTAGACGTCCTTCCTAAGCTGAATACAATCATCAAATAGTTAACAAAATCAAATGAAAAGAGTTAACATGTAACGAGAGAGAGAGAGAGCTTGTGAATATATATATATATATATATATATATATATATATATATACTGAATATATACAGTATATATATATACTGTATATATATATATATATATATATATGTTAGTAAAGCCAGGTAATAAATTTTCTTTAATACATACGAGGTTGAAAGAAATGGCAATTTCTGCGTTGGAAATTTTATTATTCAAAGTTTCCAGGTCTCTGATGAGTTTTCGCTGGGTGGCGGGAAGTAGATGAAGGAGATTATTAATTTGATTATGTTTTCCGGGTTGGTTGGGTGGACATGCTTGGAGATTATTTCTTTTAAGACGGCCTCGTCATTTTTGTGTTCAGAGGACATGTAATTGCGGTAGAAGATCTTAATTTCATTGGGGGGGTCAATGTTGGGAGGGCTTTGGGTGTACCATTTTTCAAGATGGTGGTTGATGGTGCTGGAGATGTCGGAGTTGGAGTATCCGTTATTTACTAAAACTTGGGATAGTCTTTCTAGTTCCTGGTGGGTGTCGGCCCAGGTAGAGCAGTGCGTGAGGGCTCTCCTAACATAGGCCGACCTGGGCCGACACCCACCAGGAACTAGAAAGACTATCCCAAGTTTTAGTAAATAACGGATACTCCAACTCCGACATCTCCAGCACCATCAACCACCATCTTGAAAAATGGTACACCCAAAGCCCTCCCAACATTGACCCCCCCAATGAAATTAAGATCTACCGCAATTACATGTCCTCTGAACACAAAAATGACGAGGCCGTCTTAAAAGAAATAATCTCCAAGCATGTCCACCCAACCAACCTGGAAAACAAAATCAAATTAATAATTTATTACAAATCCCCCAAGACCTCCAACCTCGTTCTCCGCAACAAACCAGCCTCCACCAAGATAAAGAGCCCGATGACCGACGATCACGTCATTTACCAACATACCTGTAATTATGAGGACTGTGGGCCTCATTCCTATATTGGTATGACGCAGACTCGTCTTTCACGTCGGTTAACTCTTCACCTTCAGGCTGGAGCCATCAAAGACCACTATCTCACCCCTAACCACCCTCACCTCACACGCAACGAGTTAGAGAAACACACCACCATACTCGATAAAGAAAGTGACCCAAGGAGATTACCTATACTCGAAGCTTTATATATCCAAGCCTTACATCCCAACATCAACAACCAAACTCTGGACCTTCAGATCCTTCCTTCTGCCAAAAGGCACTTTCCTACAGGACCTAACACCCCCCCTCGCCCCCCGGTGCCCTTGACGCAGCCCCCCGCGCTACCTCCTTCAGCTTCGTCTTCCGCAGGCGCCACACAACTTAGGCCACGCCCCTCGACACGCAGCCAATCAGCTTCGACCCCACCAACCGACCACCATCCCGCATCCAGTGCGCATGCGTGAAGCGGTTCTCCCTTTCTCTCTCCTAGAATACCCCTCCACCAATAGCAGACTTTTGCCCCCTGATTTTCGCCTCCTCTGATCCTCCACCCTCTATATATACCCTTCCTGTTTACCTTTATATCATTCCATCCTTACTTGATAATGCTGGTTGTCCAGTGAAACGCGTCGTATATCCTGTATCTTCATGTACTTTAATGTAACCCTGTACCACCATGAATTTTGCTCATCTCCTTCATCTACTTCCCGCCACCCAGCGAAAACTCATCAGAGACCTGGAAACTTTGAATAATAAAATTTCCAACGCAGAAATTGCCATTTCTTTCAACCTCGTATGTATTAGAGAAAATATATATATATATATATATATATATATATATGTGCAGAGAGAGAGAGAGAGAGAGAGAGAGAGAGAGAGAGAAGCAATATTATAGAATCGCTTATTTAGTAGAAAGTGAATATATGAGATTTGAAATTTGAGATAAATATATTGAGCTGGAAAACTAAGAAGAGCTAATTAATTGACCAAAATATAGAGACAAAGTAAGGCAGGTTAGATTGATGAATAAGATGTGTCTGTTAACCCATTGAGCATCTAGGACGCACTATTTTCATATTATCTGGCTTTAATTATACTATTTTATTCAGATTAGGAATGGTATAAAACTAAATTAGTGTACGTGTGAGAGAGAGAGAGAGAGAGAGAGACGGAGACAGCTAGAGAGAGATGTGTGTGTGTGTGGAGGGACTCGGTGAAAATACTTAATATACTTCTATATAAAGAAGAGATAAATAGCGATTATGCGAGATTGCTATAGACATGGCGGTATACGATTGTATTAAAATGGAGGTTACTAATTAGTCCATGAGCCAGGCCAGATATCGGTACCACCTGGGGTGACTAAACACGAATGGTACTAAAATGTTTATAGAGTGACTGTAAGTACATTAAGATATGATAGCCTTCTCGCACTGGTAGCTTAGTCTAATTTTTTTGATGCAATAGGGGCGCTACCCAAAAATAAAGATTTTTAGCGTGACGCTCGGCGTTTTCCTCATTTTCTTTAAAATCCATCACACAATCATCGCGAAACTTTGAACACCTATGTAGAATTATATTCTCTACCAGAGTTGTTCCTAGGTATTTTTCAAATTTCCTCATATTTCGGAATATACTCTATATTTTGGGTATTTTCCTCTAAATCTAGAATAAATCCTTAAATATGGGGAACATTGAAAAATATATTCTAACAGCTCTTGTAGCTTATTTGATTCTCTACAAGAATTATTCCGATGTGTATTTCAAGTTTCTCCATATTTAGGGGTTTATTTCATATTTGGGGATTTTTTGTTATATTTTGGGGATAATTTATTATTGGAAGGAGCAAACATATGTAGAGTGGTTTCCATGTAATGTGTTTGTTTGTTCATGGTTTAATGGTGATATTTTTTGCAGGTGTGTGTCGACTGTTTGACGGCAGGATGGAACCATCTGCGAGGAAGAGAGCACGGATCGACTGTATCATCCACTGCT
The DNA here is from genome assembly GCA_032716605.1 of Paralithodes platypus. Lineage (NCBI taxonomy): Eukaryota > Metazoa > Arthropoda > Malacostraca > Decapoda > Lithodidae > Paralithodes > Paralithodes platypus. The sequence continues at coordinate 48,608,963 of CM064506.1, forward strand.
CTGATGATGACAGCGATGCTCTGGTGTCACCACAGGATTTGGACTCCTGGAACACATTGCTCAGGGCTGCAGAAATCAGGCAGCATGATCCAGTCCTGGAAGCAGCCAAGGGCCTTGAAGAAGGAGGAATACCACACATACATTATCACCGTAAATGTCGTAGTCTCTTTACAATGAAGAAGTCACTGGATTCTATCCTTGCCAAGGGTGTCAAGATAGAATCAGCAAGCGTCGACCCCAGGAGGAGGGCATCAAGGGATGCCCCTAGTACTAGCAGGGTGTATGCCAAAGTATGTATCTTCTGCGAGAAGTCAAGCAAGTACATAAAAACAACAAAGACAAGGGAGCCACTCATACAGTGTGTTGAGCTACGAGCAGATGAGAAGATTCGCAGAGCAGCAATAAGGAAACTCAACCAGAGAATCCTTGGTTTAGTTAGCAGAGACCTTGTTGCTGCAGAGGGTCACTACCACAAGTCGTGCTACAAACTCTTCACAAAAGATGATTTCCCAGCGGCCGCCAGGTCGGGTGCAGGTGAAAATCAGGAAGAAAGCGAGGAAGCACGCTACGAAGAGGTTGAGACAGAAGCCCTCGAGGAACTCTGCTTGTATATAAGGACCAAATTATTCCCCAACCCAGAGGTACTGCCTATGACAAACCTCACATCTAGGCTTGAGAGATCCATGATGTCCCGTGGTATTATCCAACTGAAACCAGCGACAAAGAAACATGTTCGCCGAAAGATTGAAACCGAGTTTGGAGAATCACTACGCTTTGTCCCAGATGAGAAAGGAAAGCTTCTAATCTATCCACGCAGCCTCTCAATGGACGACCTTGCCCGGCAAGCACACAAAATGGCAAAAGACCTGCAAGAAGCAAGAGCAGCTAACTCTGAAGATGTCTTAACCAAAGCAGGAATGCAGCTGAGGAATGAGATCAATAAACAAGATGTGAGTCAGCCATGGCCTCCCGATACAGATCAGAATGTCATTCCTGCAGCAGTCACTCAATTCCTGCACACCCTGCTGACAGGAGAGTGTGAGTGTGAAACTCCCTCTGAAAGAGCTCAACGTCTTGCCACTTCCTTTGGCAGTGACTTGGTCTTTGCTGTTACCAGTGGCAAGACAAAACCACCCAAGCACGTACTGCTGACCAATGCTGTAAAGTCTTTGACAGGAAACACAGAACTGATCCGAACTCTGAATCGTCTTGGTCACTGTGTGTCTTACTCAATGTTTGAGGAGATCGATACAGCCCTTTGTATCCAGAAGCTGGAATGCTCAAAGGATGACATTCCACTGCCAGCAAACATCTACCCTGGTGTGTTCACAACCCTGGCCTGGGATAACATTGACCGACTTGAAGAGACCCTAAGTGGAGCAGGTACTTCTCATAGAGTCAATGGCATTGCTGTCCAGTCCAAGGTTGCAGGCTCTGTGCCAGAGAAAGTCCTGCCAGAGATTACCAAGTCCAAGATAAGAAGCATCACTCAGACATCATCAATGCTGCCAATATACAATGTTGGGCGGCGGGCAGGGCCACCTAGGATTGAGACTGCGTATGTCGACACTACCAAGGAAGTCCAGGATTCAAAGACAAAGAACCATATCTGGCTTCTTACTCGAATGTCAGACCATGAGGACCAGTCCATCAGCAGTTGGACTGGGTTCAACATCAAAATGCGCAGAGACATTGCAGTGGTTCAGGACACTGTAAGCTACCTGCCCACTATCAATGCTCCCGCAACAGAAATGTCCACCGTTAATGAAATCTTGGAACAAACGCATGCTATCATGCAGTCCTTACAGCTTAACAAGATTGTGTGCGTGTTTGATCAAGCACTCTATGCCAAAGCTGCCGAAGTTATCTGGAAACAAGAGAAGTTCAAGAACATTATCATCAGGATGGGCGTCTTCCACACAATCTGTAATCTCATCTCCACCATAGGAAAGAGGTTTCAAGATGCAGGTCTTAGAGATCTGTGTGTGGAATCAGGTATCATCGCAGAAGGATCAGTGTCAGGAGTGATGAACGGCAAGAGGTACAACAGAGCAGTGAGACTACACAAGCTCGTGTATGAAGCACTGATGAGGCTTGCATGGAAAGGCTTCCTTTCATGGCTAGAAGAAAACCATTCAAGGGACATACACCATCTAGATGAAACACTGAAGGACATCAACAGCTTTCACAGCAATGTGTCTCAGGGACTCTTTCAAGAGCTGATGGAGAGTGAATCATGCACACATATCATGAAGCTTTTCCAAGTTTATCTTGAGACCCTCAGAGATGAACACAACCTCTCAGCATTCTGGATGTCATACCTGGACATGGTTGAGATCATGCTGGACTTAATTCGAGCCTCCAGAGAAGGCAACTGGATGCTCCACCTAGGAGCAATCCGACAGATGATACCGTGGTGTTTTGCCTATGACAAAGTGAACTATGCCCGGTTCCTAACCTACTACTATGCCTTGATGTCTCGACTGCCCATTGAACACCCAGAGGTCCATGAACACTTCATGCAAGGTGGCTTTTCGGTCCAGATCGGTAGCAAGAATCCCTTTGGACGGATCCCTGTGGACCAGACAATCGAAGAGACGATCAACAAAGACACCCAGACACCAGGGGGCACAAAAGGCTTCAGCCTGAAAGGCGGAGCTGTCGCCAGGTACTACCTGACATCGGAGTATCGCAGCAGGTACTTAAGGCAGCTCAGGACTATGGTAGTAGGCCAAAAGTATACTGACTTCAGCCACCCAGACCTACAGATGCCCAGGATTAGAAGAGATGAGGCCGATGTCCAATCTTTAGTTCAACTGATGGAGACCAGCTGGTTGAACCCCTTCAACGCAGAGCAAGAAGATCTTGTCAGTTTGTCAACTGCGACTATGGCACCACCAGAAGTTGTCAAAGACCTTCTAGGGGCCTACAGAATAGGAGAGGATGCATATCAAGCCTTCAAGGAAGAGCGCCTGGAGATCGATACGCCAACTATACAGTTTCATGACACGATGACGAAGACGAAACTGAGAACGTTCACTAACATCAGAATGAAGCCACGCTCACAAGACCATGCCAAGGAGGTTATCTTAAAGGCTGACAGGAACCTATTTGGCCAGATGATCCTTGTTGCCGAGAACAGAAAGCTCAAAATGAGTGATGTCTTGGCTCATCCCCTGGGGCCTTTGCCTTGGGCACTTGCCAGCGGTGATGGGTCTCTCCGCAAGACCAACAAGGCTGCCCTCGCAAAGGAGTTAGAGAGGAATGTTTCTCCTGCAGAAGTGATACCCGAGCCCTCTGCTACCATAATTGATGGGATGAGCCTGGTCCACAAACTGAAGGGAAACGACAAAACTTTTTCACAGCTTGCAGGTACAGCACTGAGTCACGCTGTTCATGAAGGTGCTAAGAGCAGGCGCATTGATGTTGTGTTTGATATCTACAAGGAGACATCCATCAAGGATGCAGAACGAGCCAAAAGAAGTGCAGGCACAGGAATTCATTTCAAGAACATTCAACCTGGGCACAACATCCAGCAGTGGAGAAAGTTACTCGGTAGTTCCTCCAACAAGGCAAGTCTTATCAAGTTCTTGGTAGAAGAATGGAAGGCACCACAGCACAGGGAGAAGCTCAAGGACAAGGAGCTGTATGTCACATGTGAGCAGCGCTGCTTCAAGATCACCAAAGAGCAGTGGGAAGAGGCTCCTGAGCTTAAGTCAACTCAAGAAGAAGCAGACACACGCCTTCTTCTCCATGCACTTCATGCAGCAGAATCTGGGAACAAGTCTGTCATCATCACTGCAGAAGATACAGACGTCATGGTGTTGTGTCTTGGCATGTGCCACAAGATCCCATCCCATCTGTTCCAGAAGTGCGGGACGAAGAACCGGACAAGATTCCTGGATATCACCACACTGAGCCGCACACTGGGAGGCAGCGTGTGTGATTCATTGATTGGTATGCATGCCTTTACAGGCTGTGATACCGTCAGTGCATTCGCTGGCCGAGGGAAGATGACGACACTCAAGCAGGTGAAGATGGACAAGACATACCAGCATGCTTTTCACGAACTTGGACGCTCATGGGAAGTGTCTCCTGAACTCTTTGAGAAGCTACAGGAAATCACCTGCCACATGTACCTACCATCTACCCACACAACTAAGGTAAACAAGCTTCGGTATGAGCTGTTCTGTGCAAGACGTGGAGAGGTAGAGTCAAGTCAACTCCCTCCTTGTGAGGACTGCCTCTTCATGCATGCACTGCGTGCAAACTACCAGGCTGCGATCTGGAGGAGAAGTCTTCAGAGCCAGCCATTTGTTGCGAACCCAACAGACTGCGGTTGGATGACAGATGAGGACGGTAAGCTTGCCGTCAACTGGATGCGAGGCTCACCAGCACCAGATGCTGTTATGCAGCTACTGTCTTGCAAGTGTGTGCGGTCATGCGAACTCCCTAAGTGTACTTGCCTCAGCAATGGTCTAAAATGCACGGACATGTGCAGGTTACAGACATGTCAGAACAAGGCTATTGAAGAAGAGCCGGTGGCACAACAGTCAGATTCCGAGTCTGACGTAGATGATATTTAGGAGTAGTAATTTGCCATAATAGTATGTACAAGCCCATGGCATGCTTAGTGTGTATTTACAGGACTTGTATTAAATGTGACAATTACTATATGCATTTTGTTGACATTTAGGCATTCCTGTCCCCAAATTTGACATTTTAAAAAATTTCGGAATTTTCGGTAGGGTATGTCTATTCAAGAAGTGATAACGACCATTAAGCTACCAATGTGCAAGGGCTATCATATCAAAACATAAACTAGAGACATGTAGCAAGCTAAAAACACCTAAGAGAATTAGTCACCCCGGGTGGTACCGATATCCCAAAATTCGGGTCTTGGCTCATGGACTATAATGTGGTGGTAGTACATATTTTACTTATTAAGGGGGTCACCGGCTTATTTGATCTTTCTCTCCTTTTCTCTCTTTCCCTGGCTTGTATCCATTCGGCTCCATTCAGTCAACTATTTCAAGCCGTTTATCCCCATCCAGGTGTCGATATCTTCCTGGCGAGTGACAGCGAGCCAGCATTGTATGGAGAAATCCGGCTTCGCCGGAGATTTTTTTTTTATCGAAAAATGTACAAATTTAGCTTGCTCTCTCAAAAAAAATATATATATATATCTCTCTCTCTCTCTCTCTATATATATATATATATATATATATATATATATATATATATATATATATATATATATTGTGACGCACCCCAGTGCTGGGCAACGCAACCTGATTGTACTCCTTGGTACTCCACTGTACCGCCCGTGATCTGGCTACCGTCAGCCGCTATGTATATTGAGTGTGACAACTTATAACTATGTTCTTTGTATCTCTGCAAAGGTCTCGTCATGTGCTAACCAGTGGTGGGTTTTGTTTTAAGCCATGTCGAGACCTTCCATTTAATATGTAGTATCAATAGAGAAGTTGATAGATAGGATAATGGGAATTCAGAGAGAGAGAGTGAGTTGGGCTTCAGAGCAAGAGGGTAGCAACACGCCGCGCTGCCGGCCGGGTGGTTGCCAGACGTATGGACTGGTTGGCAGCCTTGCCCTTATAGCTAGGCGCGATAGGGTTGGTAGTCCATTGTTGCCTGCCTGGGCTGGGCCCATGTTGTCGTACAGCACACTGCCTGGAGGTTGGCTGTGTGTTCCTGGACTAGGTTGCCTAGAACCTTTGAGATTCTAACATCCCTTGCTCTCTCCCCCCACTTCTCACGGTTGCACTCTTTCTCTCTGACGACATTACTCTCATTTCATTCTTCTCTCTATTTAAATGCATAACCTTCCCTTGAGGTCCTAAAGGAGTTTCAGCACTCACCTCTCGTATTACTCTTAGGACAAGCATATATTTACATGTATTAGATTTAAGGGGTTAATGTGAACAGCGATCTTCTTGATGAGGATAGTTGGTGAACGTTCTACATGTTCACGAGTTATATGCCCTGCTCATCATACCTTGTAGGTAGTAGGGGTAGGCAGCCCCGCCCAGGGAAGTACTACCGCCAAGGTTTCGGGAGACTCAGGGAATAGCCTGAATTCCATTTTCTCTCCCAGGCCTTGGTAGCTGGATACATATCTTTCTGCCTCACACATCAGGGGTATCAGGAAAACCCTCTTTATATAACATACACATCCAACTTCACGACATTGCCCTACATCGCTATCCTCTATCCATAAATACTACTCTTCCCACTACATCATACATGTAACACCATACACTTACCTTATAAATATGGCAGTACAATTGTTAAGAGCAAACCTGGTGGTCCCTCGGATATCCACCCCGGCAGGGTTGGGTTATTGACACAGGGCCCTCCCGGTCGTCATCATGCGACTGTGTCAAGAGCATTGCAACGTCCCAAAGCTGCTTGTCAGTACAGCTATTTCTTTAGTAATATAAGGGGACTTCACTCTAACATCAATTCTGTACACCAATTTCTTCAAGCAGAATCCCCTACTCTCCTTTTTTTGACAGAGACTCAAGTAACATCCACATCTGACACATCTAGATTTAATTTTCCAGGTTATCAACTGCTCCAAAATTCAGACCTAAAGGTGGTGTATGTTGCTTCGCAAAATCTGAAATTGCCCTGGAGGAGGTTACTAGTTCAATTGTCCCTATTTTGATTATTCTATATACAAATTAATTTCTGCTGGTAAATTTAAATACATATGTTGCATCTACCGTTCCCCAAATACTCCTCCAGAGCAAAGTCTTTTTGATTCTCTGTCCTCACACTCGGTGTCCTCAACTTAATGCTTCTTCTGAAATCACTGTGTTGGGTGATTTTAATGTCCATAATGTTGAATGGCTCACTCATTCAGCCAGGACTGATGATGCTGGCCTTGAATGTGAGCTATTTGCAGACTCATTTACTCATTCAACTAGTCAACCAACCCACCCGTGTACCAGATAATCCTAATCATAATTCCCACCTACTGGACTTATTTTTAACACCAATTCAGAAAATTATGATGTTACAGTGAGGTCCCCACTTGGATCTTCTGATCACTGTCTGATACAGGCCACCTGTCTATCACCTACCACACCTTCCCACTCTGAACCTGTTTTGGGACTGAATGGCGTTACGATAGGGCAGAGTGGGAGGGTCTTCAGGGTTTCTTTATTGATATTCCCTGGACCTCTTTCTCTTCTAATGATGCACACTCCACCTTGTGCCACATACAAGATTTGTAAAAATTGGAATGGAAACTTTTATCCTCATCAAAAGTACAGTAAAAGATCTAATTCACCTAAATGTTTGACCATATTGTGCTAGAGTAACTGAACAAAAGCAATAGCCTACAATGCATACACAAGATCAAAAACACATGAAGCCTTTAATTACTTTAGAAACATCAGAAATCATGCCAAAACTGTATTAAACCTAACTAAATCAAACTTTCTCCATAAGCAGGCAAATAAACTTCTAAATAATCCAAATGATACAATTTTGGTCTACTCTTAACTCATTCAAATCCACTTCACTACTGCTTCATCCATTCCACCATTAAAATCTCCGACTGGCAATCTTGTAAGTGACCCACGAGGTAAGCTAACCTTCTTGCAGATATTTTCTCCACCAACTCAACCTTAGATGACATAAATCAAGATGTCCCTGTACTTAATTTTAATTCACCTGAAATTCCCTCACTTAAGATCCACACCAGACATGTCAAAACTATTTTGCAGAATCTCTCAGTAGATAAGGCTCCTGGTCCAGATGAAATTCCTCCAATAGTACTTAAGAATTGCTCCTTGGTGCTCGCTCTGTATTGGCAAAATTTTCCGTCTGTGTACTCATACCTCATGCTTCCCAGTACCCTGGAAAGAAGCAAACATCCATCCAGTTCCTAAAAAAGGTGCCTCTTCAGAGACTTCAAACTACAGACCAATGGCTATATCTTGCACTCTTGGCAAAGTTTTTGAATTAATATTAAATAATCACATAATTAACATCTGGAGAATAATAAATTAATCAGTGATAGGCAATATGGTTTAGACGATGTCGATCAACTGCAGACATTCTTTGCCTTCTTACGCATCAAATCAATCAGCTACAGACCAACATGGTGAAACACATACAATAGCACTGGATATATCAAGGCATTTGATAGAGTCTGGCATCAATCCTTATTGTCGAAGATGTCACACTACGGCTTGCATCATTAGTTCCACTAATTTCTTCTTATCTTCATAACAGAAAAATACGTGTAATGGTAGATGGCCTTTATTCTCAATTTCACTCGATAAATGCTGGTGTTCCCAGGGATCAGTTTTGGCCCCAACTCTGTTCCTCATTCATATCAATGATCTCATATCTACCACTCATAATCCAATACATTCCTACGCAGATGACTCAACACTCCACAGTTCCTTCACATTTACCAATTCTTTCACCCAACCGATCTTATAAATTCAAAAATAAACACTGCAATTTCTCTGAACCAGGACCTTTCTAGAATTAATGAATGGGGAAGAAATCTAGTTTCCTTTAATGCACAGAAAACCAAGTACATTCAATTTTCTAACCGACAGAATCTCACTGACTCCCAATATTTTTTAATGATGTAAATTCCCACTTCCCCTAGTATTGACATTCTCGGTGTAACACTAACTACTAACTTGAGCTGGACACATTATGTTAGAAGCATTGCTAAGAATGCCTCTAAAAACTGGGACTCCTGTACAGAGTTCGAGAATTCTTCACTGATGAGCAGTTGGCCGTAATATATAAAAGTCATGTGCGCTCTCAGATGGATTACTGTTCACCTCTGTGGGTGAAGTGGAGTGGTTGCATTGAGGCAGTTGGACAAATTCAAAATAAAGCTATTAGATTAATCAATAACCCTGCAATCACACAGGACCTTCCTACATAGCCATACGAAGAAACGTTGCATCCCTTGCATTATTCTACAGATATTTTCACAGCAATTGTTCCGAGGAACTTGCTTCAATTGTGCCGCCTCTCCACATCTTTCCCCGTAGAACTAGGGCAGCTGAGAGCGCCCATGAATTTACACTTTCTCCTCCACAATGCAGAACTTCTGCTTATCAGAATTCTATCCCAGAGCTACTACTCTTTGGAATTCACTTCCCTCGAATTGCTTTCCACAAACTTACAATCAACAAATGTTTAAATCCAGTTGTTACAAACATTTTATGAATGGAGGATGCCTTTAGGCACATGGACCTTTTTGTTTTATCTGTGTTTTTCCTTCCTCCGTTCATTGTCTCTTAAAAAAAAAAAAAAAAAAAAAAAAAAAATTTGTGACTAGACTGGTGCCATGTGTAAGAGCCCGACCATGCCCAGGAGTTGTCTGTAGAGGGACGAGGACTTAGCCTTGATTTGCATACCGAGCCAGGAGCGAGTGTAGCACCCGAGACTACAGCTCGCTCGTAGTGCCGGTATAGTAGAGTAACGTAATTTATCTGTCCTTGTGTTCTCTACAGTCTTCTCCTGGGTTCTCGCTTTCGGTGCTGGGACTCGTTGTTCCTGTGACTTGGCCTGCTAGCTAGAACACATGGGGATGATGAGTGGGATATATCTTTATTTTACTATGCATTGCAGCTCTCTTTAAGTATATATCTATAACACTTTACAATACACATTACTCACACACAAGACAACACTATTAATACTTTCATGTATCAATTAACTGCACTGTCGTTTTGCTGCTGTGTCCGGAGTTCTGTTGCGTAGGGCGCATACGGACTCGGAGGGGAGACAGAGTGAGAGAAGCGAAGTAGCCTATGCGGTAGTAGGCTACCGGCGCAGTACTGTTGCCTGCAACCTTTTAGTTATTCCAAGTATAGATTCATTATTATAATAAGTGACTACTGTTTATGTTCCTCCCATGTGTATTATTAGGTATCTACTCTGGATCATGAACATCTTGTATGCTACATGCTAGTGCATGTTAGTAGGGGACAGTTAGTGTAGTGCACGCGCTTTCAAGTAGGCGTGTACATTTGTCATTTAGCATTTCACTGTCATACCTTTAGCCTGCTTCTATTCTACATTATTAGAGGCTTAATATTAACGTAGTTTCTTGAGTATTGCATTTCTTTAGTAATAACGTAACCTATAAATGTCTGAGGGAGTTTAGCCTCATAGCCTACCCCTGTTGTACACTTTCGCCGAGTTAAGGTACCTCGTTACCGTAGACGATAACTCTGTAGGGCGTTGGTGCTTTTGTTGTCTGGAGCATATAGTATTTGGGACTGGAATCGAGCGTGTCGTTGTCACTTAAGCCATTTCTGTCCTACGATCAAGAATCCCGAATATGTATTGCCGATCCAGCCGTAACAAAATGGCGACCTTGCACAAGATTCAGTAGTATCCTATCACATGTTTTTTGGAGAACTATTCTATGCTACCTAGTAGAGCTGGCTAGAATTTTCTTGCATATTGGAGGAATTTTTATTGTGTCATTATTGTATTGGTGGACTTGCAGATTGTTTCGTTAGGTGTCTAGAGTAGAGTCATTCAAGCATCTTTAACATTTTGTGAGTCGAGACTGCAATTAGTAATAAGCACTTTTTTTTGTTTATGAACAGCAATTGTATAACCAGCACTATGTCTAATGACTCATCATTTACGGGGGAGGATAACACGTTACAGCCTAGTGACCAGCAAGTACAGCAGATATTTAGGGAGGGGAGTGTTATAAGTGGAGAGAGGGATGCCCGGGCATTTTTGCAGACACCTTTGACCGAACAGCGCCTGCAGGCTATTGATTGTTACGGTCTTCGCTGTTTAGCCACGGTTTTGGGGCGGGACTGTCCTGACAGTTGGCCCAAGAAGAATTTGGTGGCATGTTTGTTGGGTGATGGCGATGGGGCGGTGGGTGGAGTGGGGTCTTGGGGGGTTCCCTCCAAGCCTCCATTCCACTCTACCCCTGAGCTGGGCCCTCAGCCAGCGAGTCTTAGCACGATGCAGCAGGAGGGTTCTCAATGGCAAGCTGGCTTACCCGTAAACACGTCTCGGTGTGGATCCCCCATTTTGTGCTCTCCCCCCCCAGGCCTGTCTCCTGAGATGTTATTTCAGCTAGAACTAGCTAAGTTTAAGCTGCAGGAGACTCAGATACAACAGGCTAGTATAGAACGCATAGAGGTTGCTAGAATCCAAGCCAATCAGGATGCAACCAGGTACCAGGCTGAAATGGATGTCGAGAAGTCTAGAGTAGAGACCACGGGGCGTCATCTCGGTGGTGGGCACCGGGTTACAGACTCACTTTCGCATTTAATTAAGTTAGTACCCGCATTTGATGAGACAGCAGTGACTGAGTTTTTTGCTCGTTTCGAAAAGAAGTGTCGTGAGTATGACTGGCCGGAGGTTAAATGGGCAGCATTAGTTTCATCACGTCTAGTGGGTAAGGGGTTGAAAGCCTACGATGCACTGTCACTGGACGAGAGTGTCGTGTATGGACTGGTGAAGGAGGCTGTGCTCCGGGCCTACGAACTGCAACCCGAAACTTATAGATTGAAGTTCCGTGGCGTGAATAAGAAGAGCGACGTCAGTTTTATGGAGCACGCACGGGACTTAACAGATGCATGTAATAACTGGTTTCGGTCCGAGCACGCAGAGTCGGCTGAGGAAATTAAGCAACTTTTCTATCTGGAACAGTTTTACAAATGTACTGGAACCGATCTAACGCTGAACATTAAGGAAAAATGTCCCAAGACAGTAGAGGAGGCTGCCAAGATGGCAGACCTCAGATTATCATTGATTCGTGGTTGCGGTGCCGCTCAGAGGGCTGAGTCAGGGCAGAAGGGGCGCTATACCCCACCCACCAGAGTTTTCGATAATAACAAATCCTATGACACACATAACCACACTAAAAGCATTGCACCTAATAACACCTACAAACACAAGCCTCTCCCGTTTGCTAAAGGTCAGGCCCCTTCTTCGCCCGCACAAGGGAAGAAGCCCATTGGGGATGTGAAATGTTACAAATGTCAGAAGCTAGGCCATTATTCACGTGAGTGCCCTAGTAACACTCCCGCTAAGCCGGTGTCATTGGTTCACAGTATCGGTGTGTCTCTGAAGGCTGCAGCAACTGCCCGGGGTAGGTTGTCAGCAGCTGAGGCACACGCGGTAAAGAAGCGTACGGAAGGCTCGACACCTGTCCGGGACACTTTCTGTAGCCATCGGGGACACGGGTTTGTGAGCTGGGGGAGTGAACTACGGAGGGTTGACTTGTTGAGGGATACGGGGGCTTCGCAAACTTTGTTGAGGAACTTCACAGGGAAACCGATAAATGCGGCCAGAGTTGTTGTGGTGCAGGGTATAAATGCTACGAGGTCATACCCACTTGTGAGGTTGGAGTTGAGAGTGGGAGAGGTGTGCAGGGAGCTGGATGTAGGGATCGTTGAGTGTTTGCCAGTTGAGGGCGTCGACCTTCTTCTCGGCAACGACTTTGCGGTGCCCACTTCCGGGACTCCACCCTTAGTCGTTGCCGAGAGGGCGGCCGACGTGGATGGTGAGAATCGGGAATGGGTTGGGAGGTGCCAACAGGATGAGATGGCCTGTGTGGTAACCCGATCTCGCTCTGCGGCTCCTGCACAGCCTAGCACTCAACCTCGGGGACAGTGGAGGAAGGATCAGGAGAAGGTTGCTAAGGGCAGGAAAAGGGACATTGATTCTGCTGCACTTCTCGGTGATTCGGTACTTGGACCTATAATAAACACGGGAGTTGACTCTGGCCCAGATATGGTGTGTAACAAGGCAGAGTTGGGTAAGACTTCGCGTGAGGCAAGAGCTGTAGCGAGAGCCACTAAGGCAGTAGAGCCTACTAGCCGGGGTAATGTCTTATTACAAAACCATCTTGATGCATTGACGCCCGGGGACATTAGTGAGCAGCAGCTGCAAGACGCTAGCCTAGCTCGTTATAGCAATGGTGCCATAGAGTTGGAGGAAGATGGGGATGCGAGCCGGGAGAGACTTATAGGTTGCATGGCAGCGGCAGGTAATAACTTGGTTAATGCACAGGCGGTCATGAAGCACCAGTATGACGCCAAGGTGAAGCTTCGGGAGTTTTCGGTGGGTCAGGAGGTAATGTTGCTTTTACCTTTGCCTGGACACCCCCTTTCTGCCAAGTTCATTGGGCCGTATGTGGTGGCTAAGAAACTGTCCGACCTTGATTATCTCGTTGCAACACCTGACCGTAGGAAAAAACATCAGTTATGTCATGTTAACCTCATGAAAGAGTATGTGAGACGCCCCTCAGAGCCTCTCACTGTCCCTGTGCTGGCCTGCAGCGGCCAGGGTGGAGAAGGAGGTGGGGACAGTCATGCTGCTGAGGAGGATAGCTGGGACTGTGTCATTTCCGCGGAACAGTGGGCGGGGAATACTGAACAAGAGGCTAGGCAAGTTGTAAGTCACCTGCCTGAGCACCAGGGTGCTGCTGTCCTAGGCCTGTTCAGGTCATACCCCTCTGTTTTCGCCGAACACCCAGGTCTCACTACTCAGGTAACGCACGACGTGGACGTCGGTGATAATGTGCCCTTCAAGTCAGTGCCCTACCGTGTGCCCCCGGTAAAGTTGCCAGCTTTACGGGAGGAGTTAAAGTACATGGTTGAGAGAGGGATGATCACTGAAGGTTATGTGAAGTGGACATCACCCGTCACGTTGCAGCCAAAACCTGACGGCAAGGTGCGGTTCTGCATAGATTTTCGTAGGCTAAATGGCTTGACCACTACCAACCCTAACCCTTTGCCTCGAGTTGACGACAGCGTGGACAAGATAGGGAATGCAAAGTACCTTACTAAAATTGATCTTGTAAAAGGCTACTGGCAAGTACCCCTGTCGGACCGAGCTAAGCAAGTTTGTGGTTTTGTGGTAGATGGCAAGACCTACCAATGTAACGTAATGCCTTATGGGCTTAAGAACGCACCTGCCACGTTTCAAAACCTGATGAACGATATTTGTGACGAAATCCCTAACTGCACGGTCTACCTTGATGACGTGATAGTATATGATGACGATTTTGAAAATCACCTAAGGCACTTAGAGACCCTGTTTAGGAAGTTGCACGATGCTGGGCTGGTGGTGAACCTGAGGAAGTGCGAGTTTGTAAAGGCTACTGTGCAGTATCTTGGCTTTGTGGTCGGGTTAGGCCGGGTGTGCCCCCCCCTGAGCAAGATGCAGGCTATCAATATGTTTCCCAGGCCCACCACTAAGCGCCAGGTCATGCGGTTCCTAGGTATGATAGGCTATTATAGGCGCTTCATCCGGGATACTCTACTGTCTTAGCACCGTTAACTGATCTACTGTCGAAGTCAGTGAAGTTCTGTTGGGCTGCGGAGTGTCAGAGGGCTTTCGACCTAGTCAAGCACCTGCTGTGTACACATCCGATTTTGAGGGCCCCAGACTTCTCCAGGAGTTTTCAGCTGGCGACTGATGCCAGCGGTGTGGGTGCCGGGGCAGTGTTACTGCAGACTGATTCCGAGGGCTTGGAACACCCAGTGAGCTTCTTTTCTCGCAAGTTTAATTCGGCACAAAGGAATTACTCGACTATAGAGAAGGAGCTTCTGGCTATCGTTTTGTCGCTCAAACATTTCGAAGTTTATGTTCCAGCCTACGGCCCGGTAGTGACGATTTATACGGACCATCATCCCTTGAAATTCCTAAATCAGTTTCACAATCGGAATATGCGGTTGACCAGGTGGTCCCTAATGCTCCAAGAGTATAATCTCAACATTCAGCATATTGCCGGGAGTGAGAACGTGATAGCAGATTGTCTATCAAGGGTTGATGATCCAAGATAGTCGTGCACGGTGTGTGGGTTGAGCAGGAGTAAAATTAGGCTATCATAACGCCGTCCAAAAAGATTATAAAACAATAAAATAAACGAGAAAACTTTCTTTTTTTTAGTTTTGTAACTCTTTATTGTTGTAGCATGATGCATGCAATATTGTGTTTTATGTATAATTCACACTTCAGTTGTTGTGCACCTTTTGCAATTAGTGGCAGCTAAGGGTAGCAGGTCGGTTGGTTGCCTGTCAGATTTTGATAATGCTTCTAAGGTCGATTATCTAAAATCTTGGGGGGGCTGTGACGCACCCCAGTGCTGGGCAACGCAACCTGATTGTACTCCTTGGTACTCCACTGTACCGCCCGTGATCTGGCTACCGTCAGCCGCTATGTATATTGAGTGTGACAACTTATAACTATGTTCTTTGTATCTCTGCAAAGGTCTCGTCATGTGCTAACCAGTGGTGGGTTTTGTTTTAAGCCATGTCGAGACCTTCCATTTAATATGTAGTATCAATAGAGAAGTTGATAGATAGGATAATGGGAATTCAGAGAGAGAGAGTGAGTTGGGCTTCAGAGCAAGAGGGTAGCAACACGCCGCGCTGCCGGCCGGGTGGTTGCCAGACGTATGGACTGGTTGGCAGCCTTGCCCTTATAGCTAGGCGCGATAGGGTTGGTAGTCCATTGTTGCCTGCCTGGGCTGGGCCCATGTTGTCGTACAGCACACTGCCTGGAGGTTGGCTGTGTGTTCCTGGACTAGGTTGCCTAGAACCTTTGAGATTCTAACATCCCTTGCTCTCTCCCCCCACTTCTCACGGTTGCACTCTTTCTCTCTGACGACATTACTCTCATTTCATTCTTCTCTCTATTTAAATGCATAACCTTCCCTTGAGGTCCTAAAGGAGTTTCAGCACTCACCTCTCGTATTACTCTTAGGACAAGCATATATTTACATGTATTAGATTTAAGGGGTTAATGTGAACAGCGATCTTCTTGATGAGGATAGTTGGTGAACGTTCTACATGTTCACGAGTTATATGCCCTGCTCATCATCCCATTTGTGACTAGACTGGTGCCATGTGTAAGAGCCCGACCATGCCCAGGAGTTGTCTGTAGAGGGACGAGGACTTAGCCTTGATTTGCATACCGAGCCAGGAGCGAGTGTAGCACCCGAGACTACAGCTCGCTCGTAGTGCCGGTATAGTAGAGTAACGTAATTTATCTGTCCTTGTGTTCTCTACAGTCTTCTCCTGGGTTCTCGCTTTCGGTGCTGGGACTCGTTGTTCCTGTGACTTGGCCTGCTAGCTAGAACACATGGGGATGATGAGTGGGATATATCTTTATTTTACTATGCATTGCAGCTCTCTTTAAGTATATATCTATAACACTTTACAATACACATTACTCACACAAGACAACACTATTAATACTTTCATGTATCAATTAACTGCACTGTCGTTTTGCTGCTGTGTCCGGAGTTCTGTTGCGTAGGGCGCATACGGACTCGGAGGGGAGACAGAGTGAGAGAAGCGAAGTAGCCTATGCGGTAGTAGGCTACCGGCGCAGTACTGTTGCCTGCAACCTTTTAGTTATTCCAAGTATAGATTCATTATTATAATAAGTGACTACTGTTTATGTTCCTCCCATGTGTATTATTAGGTATCTACTGGATCATGAACATCTTGTATGCTACATGCTAGTGCATGTTAGTAGGGGACAGTTAGTGTAGTGCACGCGCTTTCAAGTAGGCGTGTACATTTGTCATTTAGCATTTCACTGTCATACCTTTAGCCTGCTTCTATTCTACATTATTAGAGGCTTAATATTAACGTAGTTTCTTGAGTATTGCATTTCTTTAGTAATAACGTAACCTATAAATGTCTGAGGGAGTTTAGCCTCATAGCCTACCCCTGTTGTACACTTTCGCCGAGTTAAGGTACCTCGTTACCGTAGACGATAACTCTGTAGGGCGTTGGTGCTTTTGTTGTCTGGAGCATATAGTATTTGGGACTGGAATCGAGCGTGTCGTTGTCACTTAAGCCATTTCTGTCCTACGATCAAGAATCCCGAATATGTATTGCCGATCCAGCCGTAACAATATATATATATATATATATATATATACTGGCTCGCTACCGCTCACCAGGAAAATATTGACACCTGGATGGGCGTAAATCTCTTAAAACAGTAGGCTGAATGGGGCCGAATGAATACAAGCCAAAGAGAGAGGGAGAGAGAAAGAGAAGATAAGCGAGGTGACCCTCCTTAAGATGGGTAAAACTTTTTGGTGCTGAGATTATCAATTTACAAATATGATGGGAGACAGTGAATTATAATTATATAATTGCGTGTTTAGTAGAAAGTGAGGAGATGGGCTTGATGAGGGGAGTAACTTAATTAAAAACGATATAAACCGTAAAAATAAACGGATAAGCATAAATTTTGAAATATGTTGGGGAAAGGGATTGCCGATATTTGTCAAATACTTCTTTTATCAATGTAGATTATTATGAAGTATATTATTATTTACCAGGCTTAAAATATTTTAATATATTATGGTTTATTAACTATTATTATTATTATTGGCATTTAAGGCTTCAAATTTGTGTTCAGACTAAAAATTTACCAAACTCTCTCACTCTCACTCTCTCTCACTACCACACGTTGCCACATCTACTGTACGTACATGGGTGTATCATGGGTGTGAGAAAATAACCCCCCCAAAACTCTCTCTCTCTCTCTCACACACACACTGTTCAATTTACATAAAGCATCCGCGGAAAATGGTTCATAGCGGCGGTTAATAATGAACACCTGGGGAGAGAGAGAGAGAGAGAGGAGGGGATGGGGGTTACGTTATGGATATGGCAGGCTCGAGCGTTGTATATTATTGTTATATACGCCTTGCGGTATGGCCATTGGGAGGATTTGCTAGTTCCCCCTTTCTATTACCTCCCTTAATTTTTTTCTTTCTTTGTCCACTGTTTGTTTTGTTCTAGTTTTCCCTTAAACATTTGCTCTGTCCATTTAGTTAGGAGTGAAAGGAGAATGCTTGTGAATAGTTGAGTGAACACGTGGTCATTTGGAGTAAGGGGTCGGGCGCAAGTTCGACTAGATAATAGTCCATCAGGCGCCTGGCCCGGGGAGACGATTAATATGAAGGGTGTGCCTGGAAGTGTGGTGGGAGGGCTTGTGGCTTTGACTCCACTGCATGTCTGCCTGCCGAGATCGGAACCTCTCCGGGTGGTCAGGGGCCGGGGGAGTGCTGGAGCGACCTTGGTAACCCTGGTCTCTGGGTCTTCTGGGTGACCTGGATGTGTGTGAGTTTGTGTTTTTTATCTGTGTTTATTTTTTGTTTTATGTTGTTTTTGTGTTTTCCCTGTTCTTGCTCTGTCTTGAGTCGGCTACCCCCAAAATGGGGATTGGGCCTGAGCATATAGATAGATAGAGATAGATAGATTTAGTTTTTGCTAGCTTCTCCCTTCTATCCACTCCTTCAATTACTTTTTCTTTTTTTGTCCATTTTGTTTTGCTAGTTCTTCCTTTTATTGTTTTGTCCGTGTATGATTTTATGGCTTCCACCTTTCTATCCACTCCCTCCAAAAAAAAAATCTATTTTATCCATTTAGTGTTTGTTAGCTTCCCCTATATATCCACTCTCTCCATTTTTGTTTTATATATTTTGGTCCATAAAGGTTTTGCTAGCTTCCTTTTTCTACCCACCCTCTCAATTTTTGTTTTGTTTTGACCAATTAGATTTTGGTAAGTCACTCCCCCATCATAGTTTTCCTCTCAAAGAAATATAATTGATTCGTTGTCTTGTGATTCAGTGACAGCCAACTACTTTGTGACCTAGGCATATGACTAGAGAGATCACTGTATGTGTGTTTCTGTGTATCTATGTAGTTTCTCTCTCTCTCTCTCTCTCTCTCTCTCTCTCTCTCGTATGCCCTATCTTTTAAAATCGATATCTATCTAGTTTCTTTCTCCCTCCCTCACACACACACACCCACACACTCTCTCTCTCTCTCTCTCTCGCTCTAATACGCCATATCTTTTAACATCGAGATGGTTAGGATGGTTATTCTTTTGTCGAGTTGCTTCAGGCTAGTGGGGGTGGGTGGGTGTTGAGAGAGAAAGAGAGAGAGTGTTTGTGTGTGTGTGTGTGTGTGTGAGTGAGTGAGGCGAGGAGGGGAGGGAGGGAGAGAGAGAGAGCCATGATGATAGTGATGATGATGCAGCGATGATTACAGTAAGATACGATGATGCTGATGTTGTTCCGAGATAATAATAAGAGAGAGAGAGAGAGAGAGAGAGAGAGAGAGAGAGAGAGAGAGAGAGAGAGAGAGAGAGAGAAAGAGAAAGAGAGAGAGAGAAAGATAATGTTGTCTGTCTAATACACCAAAAGAAGTTAACTAGACACAGGGTAATTATAAGAGTCATTCGGAGTGGGTCCTTCCCTCGTAACAGGCGGTGGGGCCAATAACACGATCTTTACTTAAGGGGAGATGGGTTGTTTTTCTAGACTTCGACCCATTTCTTTGTCAATATTAGGACTCTTCCTGTCATTTAGGTGTTGATTTTTTCTTGGCGAGCGATAACCGGCCTTCGGCAGGGACATTTTTCTGCCGAAAAATGTACAAATATATCTTGAAATGGGATCCTGGGGTTGTTCTTAGACGGAGGTCTAGGGAGGAAACTATCTATCTATCTATCTATCTATATGCTCAGGCCCAATCCCCATTTTGGGGGTAGCCGACTCAAGACAGAGCAAGAACAGGGAAAACACAAAAACAACATAAAACAAAAAATAAACACAGATAAAAAACACAAACTCACACACATCCAGGTCACCCAGGAGAAGACCCAGAGACCAGGGTTACCAAGGTCGCTCCAGCACTCCCCCGGCCCCTGACCACCCGGAGAGGTTCCGATCTCGGCAGGCAGACATGCAGCGGAGCCAAAGCCACAAGCCCTCCCACCACACTTCCAGGCACACCCTTCATATTAATCGTCTCCCCGGGCCAGGCGCCTGATGGACTATTATTCTAGTCCAACTTGCGCCCGACCCCTTACTCCAAATGACCACGTGTTCACTCAACTATTCACAAGCATTCTCCATTCACTCCTGTCCACCACCACTTCCCCTGCCTGATCTATAGTCATTCCTCTATCATCCAAAGCCTTTCTTACACAGTCTCTCCATCTCAATGGGGGTCTTCCTGCCCTTCTATCTCCCCTTGTACCTGACTCACATATTCTCTTTGTAAGCCTTTCATCTCCCATTCGTTCAACATGACCATACCAGCTCAGCTAGAAAACATAATATATAAATGAAAAAATAGACCAAAATGTGACTCATCTCTATTTAAAGGGTAATTATAAGAGTCGTTCAGAGTGGTCCTGCCCTCGTAAGGGGTGTGGAATAGCACTGTTTACATCCCGCGGGTAAACAAGGTGGTGGGGGCGCAAATAACAGCTCTTTACTTAAGGCGAGATTATCGTTTTTCTAGATCCCCTTCCCCCTCATGTTATGCCCCATTAGTTTTCAGATTTTTAGATGTTTGTCCCATTAGTTTGTCGATTTTAAGACCTTCCGCCCCATTTCCTTTTCAATATTAAGACCTTTTGTGCTATTTAGTTGTCGATTTTTTCCTGTCGAACGATAGTGAGCCTGTAATTTTGAAAGAACTGTTTTTCTACCGAAAAAATTTACAAATTAATCTAGAAAGGGGGTATAATGGATGTTTTCTTAAGTTTGATGGAGGTCTACGGAGGGAACTAGAAAAATAATTAATACATTAATATTTAAACAAAGGGTTAAAGGGTAATTACGGGAGTGGTTTGAGATTGGTCCTTTCCTCGTAACAGAGGGTGTGGAATGGCTCTGTTTACATCCCTCGGGCAAACAAGGCGGTAGGGTCAATAACACGATTTCGGTAGAAACATGTGCCGGCCGAAGGTCGGTTCCTCCTACAATTACAGGCTCGCTATCGCTCGTCACGAAAATATAGACACTTATATGGCACGAAAGGTCTATATATTGACGAACAAATTTGGTGAAAGGTCTTAACATTGCCAAACTAATGGAACGAACATCTTAAAATCTCAAAGCTAATGGGACTAAACAGGAAAACAAAAACACTACCTTCCCCTTAGGTTCTATCAGTCATCAGCCACCTAGCATAATCTACCTTTAGTCTAGTTTCCGATGCCAATGGGAAAGAGCCTCACAATATTACGAAGAAAAACTTGCTCATCGATAATTGTCGGAAAATGCGCTCGTGTGACACCGGCAATATACTGTATAGGCAGGTTAGGTGGGTAGGTCCTTCACTCGCAGATATTATGCCTTAATTGAAGAAAATCGTATGGCATCGCCCGTCAATAAATTTAATATATTTTTTTTTCTATATTCCAAATACACCCTCTCGGGCATAGGCTGAGACCCTGCACACTCTACCGCTGAACACGGTGAGGCCTGTGAGGTCTTGTTCCAGCCTAGGGAGTGATATATGCGAAGCACCCACGGCTCGAAGTAACTGCATCTCTGAAGCTGCTCCGCCTCTGTGCTTCACCGTCTCATCCCCCAGGCTCGAACCCTCACTCTCAGAACGCCACCTATTGAGCAATTAACTTACTAGGCATTGCCCCCCTGTAGCATATTTTGAATATGGGAATATTCATACAGTGCTATTTAAATCAGGGAACAATGAGGGTAATTTTTTGGCATTTCGGTGTGCTGTGGTAATGCACTGAAACTAGGTACAGCACAAATTCCATCCCAATAATATCTTCCCATTGACATATTGGGATTCGAACCCGGGTCCATTGGATTACCAGTCCAGTGGCAAGACCACTCTGCCACACCTCCCCTCCTTATTGATTATATTATGACTTATAACTTTATTGTGTGTATACGATGACCCCATTTTTTTTTTGGGGGGGGGGTTATAAAACAAAAATAGCTAAAATTAAATAATCATAATAATAATAAAACATGATTACATACACACACACATACACACACAGACACAAACACACGCGTATATATATATATATATATATATATATATATATTGAGAATATATCACAAATACACGTGAGCCACTAAATGTTTCTAGTCTCTCAGTGGGGATCGAACCATCGACCATCAGGATGATAGCCGACTGCCGTGGTGTAATTGATTAAAGCGTCGGCTATCATCCTGATGGTCGATGGTTCGATCCCCACTGAGAGACTAGAAATATATATATATATATATATATATATATATATATATATATATATATATATATATATATATATATATATATATATATACAGTAGTGATCAAAAGCATCTGGAGGTAAATAAAAGACTTTATAGAAGTGAAAATTGGATTGACCTGATTGTAAGGGTTTATTAAAGTGAATTATTTGGCATTATCCTTCCTTAAGGGAGTGGTACTCGTTTTTTCTGGACCCCCTTCTCCCTCATGTTTAACATATTAGTTTTGAGGTTTTAAAACGTTCGTTCCGTTAGTTTGGCGATTTTGAGATCTTTCGCCTCATTTTTTGTTTGGTCAATATTAAGACCTTTCGTGTACTTTAGGTGTCGATTTTTTCCTGGCGAGCGAAAGCGAGCCTCTAATTTTAGAAGGAATCGGCCTTTGGCCGGGACATTTTTCCACCTAAAAATGTACAAATTCATCTTGAAAGGGGGTCGAGGGGGTGTTTTTCTAAGCTTGATGGAGGTCTAGCGAGGAAACTGAAAAATGTATGAATTTATAAATATATAGCCCAAAAACCAAGCACTACCCCCTTATATGTAAAGGATTATTACTCTCTTAGATCCGGCTGGCTCAATTGATAGCGTGCCTGATTCTCATCTTGAAGGTCTCGCGTTCAATCCCTGCTCAGATTGAAAAGTTTTTCTGGGATATAGCCGGCGGTTACCATCTCCCCATGAGCAAGGGGGATGGGTAATGGTCTCTGATAGACTAAAGAAAGCCAAGCGCTTGTGAATCCTCGAAGGAGGAGATACGGGCGCTATATAAGTAACCAGACGATTATTATTATTATTATTATTACGATGATATTATGGCACAATGGAAGGAAGGGCGGGACGTATATATTACACACACTCACTCTCTCTCTCTCTCTCACACACACACACACACACAGCTAGCGTGATTTTTAGCCGACCCATCATAATTCCTCCTTTGCACGCACACACACATAATATGTGTATACCTTAAATAGTTTAAACGCAACAGAGCCCAGACACACACAACTCTATATACACACACACGCTTATATTTATACGTACACGCACCTACATACTTACACAAGCTCATGTACACAAACATAAATGTTATCATTTTTGTTATTATTATTATTATTATTATTATTATTATTATTATTATTATTTTACAGGTAATTACAGTATATTATTATTAATAGTATGTGCTAGTATAATAATAATAATAATGCATATATAAATAATATTAAAAATAACTTATAATTGTTGTGCCGGGTATTGATCGTTTAGTTCCCTTGATACAGTCCTTAAAACAATCCAGTTCTGGTTTGATGGACTTAAATATACTTGACAGGGACGCCCCGAGTAGGTTCTAGGTCAAAAGTTATTATATAAATGGATTGATCACAGAATATATTGGGACTTCAACTCACAAATAATAAATCAACATACACGTAGTCAGTTAATCTGCGAGCGTGGAGGGCCTGAATATATGTTAATGACATTGATATGTAACGTATGCGTAATTTATGAATTATATAAAGGCTTGAGCAAGGGTCAAGAACTGAAGGCAAGATGGATGCAGCATAACACAGGTTCAGAAGGATGAAACTTCTTACGCAAACATAGGATCTTGGGCACAGATCGCAAGTAAATCAGGGCACAACACAGTTCACATATTTACATAATCAATACCTCACAACAATAACCAACAGAGAAAGACACAGAAACACTTAAGTATTTGGGAGGGCAGGGGGACGAGAGTATTGGTCTGGCCGGCGTAGAGGGTAGTAGCCAATCTTTCACAGCTGGTTGCCTCCTCGAGCAGGGGTACTCGATTTAGGCCTGGTTACATAATTCGAACCGGGGTCCTAGGTCCAGGCCTGCTTACGTAATTCGAGCAGGGGTCCTAGGTCCAGGGCTACATCCATAGCTCGAGCAGGGGTCCTCAGTTCAGGGCGCCAGGCAACAGACAGGTGGTCCTTCAGCAATCTGGAAGGGGGCCAACGTCCAAGGGGCACTCTCGAGGGCCAGGGGGTGAAGGGGGGGGGGGGGGCACCGTAGCAACACCGTCCCAAAGAGCCGTATCCTGAATGGAGTCCGCCTAGTAGGTAGGTGAGGGTGGTTTGCACACTCTTCTCAGGTTTTCCTGAGGTCCTATTCAAATATTTTCTTACTTCAGGGGTCAATGAACTCGGGGAAAAAAGGGTGTAGAGGAAAGAGGAAAAATGGTTGTTGAGAGATACATATACATTCTAGCCTGGGAACTCAGGTATTATCATATGGGCCTGGTTCCAAGGTAATATTATAATACTTCATGGGATGGCTGGAAGGTCCAGGGCTGTTGTGAAAAATTAAGAAACACTTAAAGCTAAAATTGGAGCAGCTGTCTTGCAGGTCTTCTAATTATACTCAGACATACACATAGGGGATTGTAGTTGTATCCTCGGGGGCATGGAGTTGTCAGGCACTATCAGGTCCATTTGTCCCTGTAATATTCTGGGCACTGGTGAGTAGATTGCATAAACATATTTTCTGAGTAATCTACATCTGGGTGGAGGTGATGGAGAAGTGCCCTTCTTGATAGTGAGGACCAGGGGTATGACCTGAGGATCCAGGGGGAGTGTCCTGAAGGCTCAGAGAAATGTCCTTTTTTATAGTGAGGACCAGGGGGAGGGCCCTGAAGGACTTAGTGAAAGGGTCCGTAATGACCAGGGGGCAGTCCTCCGTTTTCTTTGGAAGGAGGTGGGTGAAAGAAATCTTCTTACTGGTGTGGTTAACTGGTGTAAAGTTAACTGGTGTAAGTTTTGGGCCCGTCATCTCACCACCTTCATTGTAAACAAATCGCGACCACGCGATATAAAGTTGTAGGCTCTAGTGGTCGGAGATGTTGCCAGTGGGGTGAGGCCTGGGTAGGTGTAGAACCCCATAAGGTGGTGGTGAAGGTGCAGGAGGACCTGTAGGGCTTTGGGTCGGCAGGAGGTCTGGCTGGTGGAGGAGAACGGCTGCTCTCGTGTGGCTGTGATTGGGGCGTCCATTGCTGTGGTGGAGTCACGTGTTGTGGTGGTGAAGGTGCAGGAGAACCCGGAGTGGCTGGAGAGACAGGAGGAGCGTGTTTGGCAGGCCTGGGGGTAGGGGCCTGGAAGATTGGAGCCCATCGTTGAGGTGGTGTCACACGTCGGCCAGATCTTGTACATACTGAGGATTTAGCTGATATTAGAATAGGTTTATTGACAGGAGACTGAGGGGAGGGGGAGGAAGCTGAGCTGTGAGAAGGAGGAGGCCGATTTAATTTATGTGGAGTCGGTCTGATGAAGGGAGAAGATTAAGTACTAGTGATAGGCTGAGGAGGAGATGTTTGCAAGATAGGCAAAGATCCGGAAGTTGCAGAGGGTGCAGGAAATTTTAACTGTAGAATAATTTGAGGAGGTGCTGGGAGAGGAGAGGAAGGACTAGCATGAGCCTGAGAAGTGGAATGCAAAGATGTTGCAAGAGGAGAGGAAGGACTAGCATGAGACTGGGAAGTAGAAGGCACAGATGTTGCAGGAGTTGTAGGTTGAGTACCTGAAGATTGAGAATATGAAGGTATGGTCACAGAGGGAGATGGTTGATTAGGTGAATGAGGTTGACACAGGTAGTTTTGGTTGGCATGAAAGAGAGGCAGGTAAAAGTAGCTCAGGAAGGGTGGACTCTGTGGATTTCAAGTTAGAATTATGGCTGTTGGGCAACGTGTCATTTTGATGGGTATTAGTGAGCATTACATCATTGTCATTGATAGGTTCAAATTTAAGTAAATTCTTGTTGCGATCCATACATGACTTACCAAAATGATCAATGATCATCCAATCGGGATGACATTGGAGTTGAGATATTTGTCTCAACTCTGACAGGCTGTGTTTCCATGAGTCGTAAAGAAGATGGGGGGAATCGTCTTGAGGATAGACTTGGGGGAATGGTAAGGAAAGATGAGGGTGAAGGAGATGAGGTAGCAAGTTATGAGCGGTTAGCCAGGCCCCATTGAAAGGGCTACAGAGGTGAGGGGTCATAAGGGCAGGACCCTGGAATCTGGAGACCAAAGGAATCCATTTTTCATGATGAGAAGGAGTGGTTACTGAGTTAGAGATTATGGCAGGAGAAAGGATATGGGTAGGATTGGAATGAGGTTCAGGATTGGGTGTTTGTTGGGAAAGGTCATTTGGGCAAATTCTAGGTAGGGGAATTTGTTCTGATGACTGGAAGGATGCAGGAGGAGGGATAATTTCTGTGGAATTAGTTATGATTGCAGAGACAGTGACATCATGGGGATAGAGAGGTTGGAGAGGTTCAGTTTGTGAGGTTTGGTCATCACTCTGAGGATTTAAGGATGGGGGAACAGGTTTCAGGTGCATTACATTAGGGAAGGCTGGGGTCACAAGGAGATTTCCTTGCAATGTTGGAGCAAGGTGAATCCCTTTTTCATGGTTAGTGGGAATGGGAATGGATTTGTGGTTTATGGCAGGAGGATTGACATGGATAGGACAGGAAGGATTTTCAGGTTTGGGTAGGGTTTTGTGTGTTTGGTTGGTTTTGGACGAGAGGTCATAAGACAACGTCCTGTTGTGACAATCAACGTTGGCACGGAGAGAGGTTAATAAATCTAACCCCAGGTATCCATCACAGTTGGATGGACCAGGATTTTGTATCACGAAAGAGTGCTGAACTCTGTGATTAGGGTGGGGGTTTGAACATATACTGGGAGTGTTTGTTCCAGGTCGGGAATAACCTGGTCATCTCCAAAGGCTATCCTGTTACCAGAATACTGTAGCTTGTCTACGAAAACTTTGTCATGCTTCCGGAGAAAAGGAAGGAAAAGACACGAACGGGAAGTTCCCGAAACAATGAGGAACTTAACTTTTAACCCATTTAGCATGAGTTTACTATACACCGGGAATTGGTCATCCGATGCATCGTCATGAGCCCCCTCCATGGGCATATCTACTTGCTTGGGGGGGCTTCGCAAAAATCCAGTGGTTCCGGCAGGACTACTTCAGGCTGATAGTAAGTTCTTCTTCTGGGTCTCCTTCGTCCATCTTCATATCTTCTTCCTCTATCACGTGTGAGAACTCGCAAGGGCAAGTTTGTCCTCCTTCATGACTGAGAGCTGACTTGACAAATCTCTCGAACTGTGCCCAGGTTAACTCAGGCATAAGGTTACGCACGTATTCCCATATCACGGGTTGATACTGTCCAAGATGAAGTACAGTAATGTGGATCTTGAGAACATCCTTGTACTTGGTCGTAACGTCCAGAATTGATTTGAACATATCCAGGTATGTGCATATGTCATACTCCTCAACTCTAAAGATCGGGAGAGATATAAGTGGTGTTTCCATGATGAGAGTAAAATATTGTCAATTGAATACGAAAAAAAAAATTGAAATTGCTAGAATATCCGTACTGGTACGCCGTATCAAGACACCGCTGGCTACCAGTGTTGTGCCGGGTATTGATCGTTTAGTTCCCTTGATATAGTCCTTAAAACAATCCAGTTCTGGTTTGATGGACTTAAATATACTTGACCGGGATGCCCCGAGTAGGTTCTAGGTAAAAAGTGATTATATAAATGGATTGATCACGGAAATATTGGGACTTCAACTCACAAATAATAAATCAACATACACGTAGTCAGTAAATCTGCGAGCGTGGAGGGCCTGAATATATATTAATGACACTGATATGTAACGTATGCGTAATTTATTAATTAAATAAAGGCTTGAACAAGGGTCAAGAACTGAAGGCAAGATGGACACAGAATAACACAGGTTCAGACGGATGAAATTTCTTATGCAAGCATAGGATCTTGGGCACAGATCGCAAGTAAATCAGGGCACAACACGGTTCACATATTTATATAATCAATACCTCACAACAATAACCAACAGAGAAAGACACAGAAACACTTAAGTATTTGGGAGGGCAGGGGGACGAGAGTACTGGTCTGGCCAGCGTAGAGTGTAGTAGCCAATCTTACACAGCTGGTTGCCTCCTCGAGCAAGGGTCCTCGATTTAGGCCTGGTTACGTAATTCGAACCGGGGTCCTAGGTCCAGGCCTGCTTACGTAATTCGAGCAGGGGTCCTAGGTCCAGGGCTACGTCCATAGCTTGAGCAGGGGTCCTCGGTTCAGGGCGCCAGGCAACAGACATGTGGTCCTTCAGCAATCCGGAAGGGGGCCAACATCCAAGGGGCACTCTCGAGGGCTAGGGGGTGAAGGGGTGAGGGGGGGGGGAGGGAGGGCACCATAGCAACACTGTCCCAAAGAGCCGTATCCTGAATGGAGTCTGCCTAGTCGGTAGGTGAGGGTGGTTTGCACACTTTCCTCAGGTTTTCCTGAGGTCCTATTCAAATATTTTCTTACTTCAGGGGTCAATGAACTCGGGGAAAAAAGGTGTAGAGGAAAGAGGAAAAATGGTTGTTGAGAGATACATATACATTCTAGCCTGGGAACTCAGGTA
Source organism: Paralithodes platypus (assembly GCA_032716605.1). NCBI lineage: Eukaryota > Metazoa > Arthropoda > Malacostraca > Decapoda > Lithodidae > Paralithodes > Paralithodes platypus. The sequence goes on from CM064506.1 coordinate 48,637,516, forward strand.
TTATCATATGGGCCTGGTTCCAAGGTAATATTATAATACTTCATGGGATGGCTGGAAGGTCCAGGGCTGTTGTGAAAAATAAAGAAACACTTAAAGCTAAAATTGGAGCAGCTGTCTTGCAGGTCTTCTAATTATACTCAGACATACACATAGGGGATTGTAGTTGTATCCTCGGGGGCATGGAGTTGTCAGGCACTATCAGGTCCATTTGTCCCTGTAATATTCTGGGCACTGGTGAGTAGATTGCATAAACATATTTTCTGAGTAATCTACATCTGGGTGGAGGTGATGGAGAAGTGTCCTTCTTGATAGTGAGGACCAGGGGGATGTCCTGAGGATCCAGGGGGAGGGTCCTGAAGGCTCAGAGAAATGTCCTTTTTGATAGTGAGGACCAGGGGGAGGGCCCTGAAGGACTTAGTGAAAGGGTCCTTAATGACCAGGGGGCGGTTCTCCGTTTTCTTTGGAAGGAGGTGGGTGAAAGAAATCTTCTTACTGGTGTAGTTAACTGGTGTAAAGTTAACTGGTGTAAGTTTTGGGCCCATCATCTCAATAATTAATTATAATAATGATTTTATGAATAAGAATGATAATAATAGCATAATATAATTTATTTTATAATTATTATTATTATTATTATTATTTTGGCATGCTAACACATTATGCCTCCAGTCTTTACTCCTACCTTCCCATTTCTCTCTCTCTCTCTCACACTGATAATAACGAGGAAACAATCGCCTTTCTCACGCCATCTTCACTTTCACATTTCGTTTTCTTGCATATATACAATATATAATTTTCGTCTTTTAGAATTGTCTGCCTTTCTTTTATAATCCCAATTTCAATTTTCTTTTATTACCTTTTTATTCTCTCAACACAAATATTTGTTTAATTATTTGTGTTTGTATTTATTTACTTTATATCACCGTTTTTTTTATTTTTTATGTAAATTAGTTTTGTCGTTTAATCTTGTATTTAAGGCATTGGTATTACACATACACACACGCACACACACACATATATATATATATATATATATATATATATATATATATATATATATATATATATATATATATATATATATATTATAACTTACGTTCCGATATTATACGTTAGTCTATCGTACATATATTTCTCTCTCTCTCTCTCGCACTCTCTCTTTCTCTCTCTCTTAGATGAGCGAGACTAAGAGAAAGATAAATGGTGGGGGAAATTAGGGACGTGAAATTAATTATTTGTAATGGGTATTTCTCTAAAGGAGGCTTGAGACTGGAGAGAGAGAGAGAGAGAGAGAGAGAGAGAGAGAGAGAGAGAGAGAGAATGTGAGAGTGAGTTAAATAAATGTAATCAAGATGGGATAAGTTTAGAGTTAGATAGGTAGATTGGGAGAGAGAGAGAGAGATTGAGTATGTGTTGCTGTATCTGAGAAATCTTCACTATCCATATTATTAATACTAATGGCATAAGTTTAGAGCGAGAGAGAGAGATTATATTGGTCAAGAGAGCACACTAAATATAAATGGCTCTGTTGATTTTGGCCTACTAAGCTATTAATTGGCCTTATATTAGGGTGATTAATTTTTAGTGCAGGGATAGGCCGGTGGTGACTCTCTCTCTCTCTCTTTGCTCTCACTCTCACTCTCTCTCTCTTTTTGCTCTGACTCTCACTCTCTCTCTCTCTCTCTTAATTGTTAGTCCAGGAGTTAGGTCGGTGGTGACTCTTTCTCTGTGTTCACTCATTATGTCTTCATACTGTTACTACCGTCAAAGGATTTCATTAAGGGGGGGGGGGGTCACCGTCTTTTTTGTTATTTATCTTTCTCTCGTTTCCTCTCTGTCCCTGGCTTGTATCTATTCAGCCCCATTCAGCCAACTGTTTTCAAACGTTTATCCCCCATCCAGGTGTCGATTTCTAACTGGCGAGCGATAGCGAGCCAGCATTGTATAGAGAAATCCGAAGACAATCGAAAAATGTACAAATTTAGCTTACTGTCAAAACAAAAATATATACCGGTATATGCTGGCTCGCTACCGCTCGCCAGGAAAATATTGACACCTGTATGGGGGTAAACGTCTTAAAACAGTAGACTGAATGGGGCCGAATGGATACGAACCAAAGAGAGAGGGAGAGAAAGAGAAAACAATCGAGGTGGGCTCTCTTAAAGCCTCTTGGATACCCACCCCCTGGTTCGTAAATAGATCAACACATCTTTCTAACGATTTTCATTTTATTGCGTTCTTATAATTATGTGATTGTAATGGTTTAGATGCTTATGTTCTGGGTGTGGTGTCCCGAGTTCGAATCCCGGGAGGACCATTTGCTTTCATTAGTTTATTTAAGTGCATTGAGGTTTTTAATTGATGATTAATGTGATTGTATCGGGCTGTATGCTAAAACAGGTGCTCACGAGCAAAATTATTGACGATTTGTGTTGGGAGTCTGCATAATTCTTTAACTGTCTTGATAGCGTAATGTATAAATGCGCGGAATTTCGGTGTGAGTATCCTAGGTTCGAGTCCTTGGACTGCCACATGTATTTGTTGATTTCATTAATTGAGTTTAGAAGTAAAGTTGGTTGGTGAAAACAAATATAATTATATAATTATTATAATGTAAAACTTGCAAAATAATCAAACCAAAACAGAGACGACACAATATAAAGACTAAATAACTTATCAAAATCCCGTGTGATTGTATTATTCATTCTAGTATTCACTATAATTATCATTGTTTTTGTGTTTTACTTGATGCTTTATGTTTGTAATGTATTCATTTTAACACTCCATGCTTTACTATCGTAATCATATTTATTTAAGAGAATGTCTGGGAGCGCCTGTATCTGATTTATGAGTGCCTAGCAAATACATATTGTATATCCATTATTATTATTATTATTATTATTATTATTATTGTTATTATTATTATTAGTACTAGTAGTCGTAGTAGGAGTAGTAGTAGTAGTAATTATATTAATAGTAGTAGTAGTTGTTGTTGTTGTTGTTGCTGTATTAGTAATAGCAGTAGTAATATAATTTATATTTTATCTTTTATTCATATTTATCCCTTAACAATCAGTGCCCCAATTTATATAACCCGTGAACCCGTGTACCGGATAGCAGGCATGTGTGATATACTGTATGTGTGCCCAGCAAACACATACTGTATGTCCATTAGTATTATATTAGTAGTAGTAGTAGTAGTAGTAGTAGTAGTAATAGTAGTAGTAGTAGTAGTAGCTGTTGTTGTATATGTTGTGGTTGAAGTAGTAGTAGTAGTAGTTGTTGTTGTTGTTGTTGTATTTATATTATAGCACATATATATATTTGATGACTTATTCATATTTATCTTTTAACCATCAGTGCCCCAATTTATATAACCCGTGTACCGGAGGGCAGGAGTGTGTGTTTTATATGTTCCCAACAAACACATATATCCATTCTCACCCGGGGGGAGAAATAAACGACAATATTTGTTGGCTATATCCTTAATGACGCTGAGTTTTATTTTCGATATATCTAATTAGGATGTATATTATTAGTTGCCCTTTTGTCGTTTAGTGTTTCGTTTTCTTTTAATCGTTTACTTTTTTTTCGCGTGTCTCTCCCTCTCTCACACTCACTCTCAATCTCAATCTCTCTCTCTCTCTCTCTCTCTCTCTCTCTCTCTCTATATATATATATATATATATATATATATATATATATATATTAGTGTAGCCAGGGAGGATATTTTCTTTCAGGCAGGTGAGATTAAAATAATAGGCACAGTTTGCATTATTGAGTTTTTTATTGATACTCTTAATTTCAAATTGAGAGTATCAATAAAAAACTCAATAATGCAAACTGTGCCTATTATTTTAATCTCACCTGCCTGAAAGAAAAAAAAAATATATATATATATATATACAGGATGTAGAGGCAGGTGTTGGGGCGGCCTACCTTTATTTAACCCTTTGAGTACCAACGACGTGTGTTATATTTATTTCTTGCTATACTTAGAGGATATTATGCAGCTTAGGGAGGATCTGTAGTAGTTAAAAGGGTTGGTTGAGATAGTTTAAAGTCTTATCATTGCTAGAGGTCCTTCCTAGAATAAAATTTGAATAAAATCGTCTAATTATTGCCAGAATATAATTAAAAGTGTCACCGGTACTGAAGGGGTTAAGCTACTAACAACTCCGTAAGAAAAGCCTATGCAGTTGCACGTCTTTACTTTTACTTCTGCAGCTGTACAGTACGTGTTTTATTATAACTACACACACACACACACCTTATCTCACAGACACCACCGAAATTAAAAGGTTGATCTGTGAGGCATTAGGCAATCACTTTATGCACCCCACTTCTGACTCGTGTACAGGCAACATCTTAGTAACACAGGCCCTTCTTAAGCTGCATAAAATCATCAAAGGTAAAGGGGTGTCATGGTGGTGAAGCGGTTAACCCTTACAGTACCGGCCGCGTCATTTATTCAGCTCCATTTAGACCATTTTATGAAGCTTCAGAAGGATATATGGTAGCTAAACGGATTAATTAAGATAGTCGGTAATCATTTACCGGGGAGACATCCTTCCTAAGCTGAATAAAACCATCTAATAGTTACCAGAGTATAATGAAAAGGACGGCACCGGCACTGAATGGATTATTATGGCATGTCTGTGTACACATTGTCAGCACTAGGTTTAAAAGTACATTACCAACACCCACACTACCGATAACACGGGTTATTTACACCATGCTGATATAGTTAACATATAGTAATGGACTGATGGATAAGGGAATGGCGATACATGTGAGAAGAATAAACACCCACGAGGACAAATATAGAGCTAGCGATGAAACGGTGAACTGTAAGGTTGAACAAATTATAACACATACATACATGCATACATACATACATGCATACATACATACATACATACATACATGAATACGTACATTATTCAAAAGTACATTACCAACACCCACTACCGATAACACGGGTTATTTACACCATGCTGATATAGTTAAAATGTAATAATGAAAGGATGGATAAAGGAATGACATTATACAGTATGTGAAGATTATTTATTTTATTTTTTTTGCCCACAAGCGACTCTGCCATTATTCCAACACGAAGCATATATTTCAAAGTTTAGTCTCAGTTGACTTTGAACTTGTTCTCATACCAGTGCGCACGGTGGATAATTCAAGATAAATATAGTGTTCTAAATAACTCTTTTTCACATTTAACATCGCAAGTCTAATTCTTTACAAGTACAGTGAAATATTATAGCTGATGATATTACTTGTAGTAGCCCTCGATAGTCAGTAGTGTATATGATTCCAGATAAAAGGAACATAGTTAAGCTGTGCTAAATACCTGAACTCTATCCAGATCCGCGACTGTGCTCGGAGATAGAAAATGTTTTAAGTGCTATTCATTGGTTGTGTTTCTAAACTCACATTAATACTCCATTGTGTATTTAGATATTAAGGGAATAATGCTGTATTCTAAACTATATTTTGGCGATATATATATCCTCTGTTGTCTTTTTTATATGTAATTGTATGAACTCAGGAGTCCCAGTCTAGTAGAACTCACCTGTATCAATCGTTAATCATGTATAAAATCAGGGCATAACAATATATATATATATATATATATATATATATATATATATATATATATATATATATATATATATATATATATATATATATATATATATATATATATATATATATATATATATATATATATATATATATATATATATATATATATATATATAAACAGAGAGAGAGAGAGAGAGAGAGAGAGAGAAGAAAATGGATCACACATCGGCTCACCTGAATTCTTTAAAACGTTTCCGCTAAAAAGTACTCAATAAGTCGTACGAGCACTTCCGGTAAAGGGTTATACTCGAGGGTAACCGGGGAGGGGGGGGGGGGGGGCTTGTTGTTTTCCTTCTCTTCTTATCTAGTTCCATTTGTTTAACAAATTTATGACGTTCGTTCCATTAGTTTGGCAACTACAAGACTTTTTGTCCCATGTCATCGTCAAAATATGCACCTTTCGTGCCATTTATGTGTCGATTTGTTTGCTGGCTAGCGATAGCGAGCCTGTAACTATACGAGGAATCGGCCTTTGGCCGGAATATTTTTCTACCGAAAAATTTACAAATTTATCTTGAAGGGGAGTCTAGGGGTGTTTTTTAAAAAATCTTGATAAAGGTTAATAGCAGGTTACTGAAAGCCTGGTACTGTGCTGGGGTTGAAGAACACACACACACACATTTACAGTCGCTTCTACTCAATATCTTGACTCCATGTATTGGGTTTTGGAACTCTCTCTCTCTCCTTCTATCCCCCTACTCCTATTCCCCCCCCCCCCCCTCTCTCTCTTTAAAGTACCAGCAGCTGATCAAGTCGTTTAAGGAGAAGTCATCAAGGATCATCGTCTCAGGAATCGTCCCCCGGCTCGGTGTAGAAAGCCGATTTTACAACATAGCCATCAGCACAAATCGATGTCTAGCAAACCTCTGCAGGAAGGAAAACGTGGAATTCGTCGACACCTAGGACAATTTCTACTATGATGACTATTTGTTTTCGGACGATGGGGTTCATCTGAACCAGGTGGGAGCAGCACGTTTTGGGCGTCTTCTCAACGATGCGGTGAAGGATTTTCAGAGAAGAAATCGACTCGGCACAGGACAACCAGGAAGGAGGACCGAAGACAGCGAGGACGGCAACCTGCGAAGGAATTAAATGTTAATCCGTCAAAAACCACGAATTTGGATAAAGCTCCACCAACACGACCCAAATTCAAAACCGCCAGGGATAACGACCGAGGACCGAGGACAGCCATGAATGTAAATGTAGATCCGACCAGAACCAAAAATTTGATTAAAGAGCATTCTGTGAGTTCTAAAACCACAACTTTAAAGGTTTTCTATGCAAACGCTTGTAGCATACGCAATCAATTTACAGATTTAGAAGAACTAGTGTTTACAGAATATTATGATGTGATTGGCATAACAGAATCTTGGCTCAATACAGAAGATAGAGACTTTTTAGCAGAGTATTCACTTCCCGGTTATGTAATGTTTGAGAAAAGTTGAATAAATAGAAATGGAGGTGGCGTTTTACTTTATATCAAAGAAAGTCTTAACCCGACCCTCCTGTCAAAACCTCAAATTGTGTGAATGTCGACACATCTTTTGTGCTAATAAAGAATAATAAAGGTACAAAAATAATACTTGCATTAATATATAGACCTCCAGCTCAATCAGTGCAAACTGACCAAGAAATTTACGAACAAATTGCAGATGTAAGTAACTCACTAGATACCGTAATTTTGGGCGACTTTAATTTACCTGTGACCAAGTGGGGAGATACTCTTACTTCACACTCCGGACATGACTTACATAAGAACATAAGAACATAAGAACATAAGAAAATGGGAGTCTGCAGAAAGCCGATTGGCCTAAGCAAGGCAGATCCCTGTCCCACACAACCCCAATTACAAAGCCCAATTATAGGCTCAACACTCTAATACCCTGAGGATCATCTTACCAAAACGGTTAGAGATTAACGCAGGATTACGGGGGTCTGCAGAGCGCTGATTGGCCCAACCCTGCTGATCCCCCTTCACACCCAACCCTTCTCGTCCATATGCTTATCCAATTTTATCTTAAAGGTCCCTATCGTTTTTAATCCCACTATAGCACTTGGTAGTCCATTCCACCCATCTACAACTCTGTTACCAAACCAATATTTGCCTATATCTTTTCTGAAACGAAATTTATCTAATTTGAAACCATTGGTACGAGTTCTTTCGCTATCACTGAGCTTTAGTACATTTGTCATGTCCCCTTTGTTAATCCCACTAACCCACTTGAACACCTCTATCATATCCCCTCTAACTCTGCGTCTCTCTAACGAATGTAAGCCTAATTTCTTCAACCTTTCTTTATACGGAAGATTTCTAATATTATGGATCATTTTTGTCATTCTACGTTGTACTCTCTCCAATGAATCTATGTCCATTCTGTAATAAGGACACCAAAATTGAACAGCATAATCCATATGGGGTCTCACTAATGACAAGTAAAGTTTTAAGATAACATCAGCAGTTCTGTTACTCACACTCCTTGAGATGAACCCGAGAATCCTGTTTGCCTTGTTTCGAACGCTTATACACTGTTGTCTAGGCTTCAAATCATTGCTAACAAACACACCTAGATCTTTCTCACAATTCGAGTTTTCTAATTCCACATTAGCTAGTTTATATTTAACATTTGTATGCATCTTCCCTATCTTTAATACCTTGCATTTGTCAATGTTAAACTTCATCTGCCAATTTACTGACCATTCGTGTAAGGTATCTAGATCCCTTTGGAGGCACTCTATATCTCTATCTGAATCAATTGTTCTCCCCATCTTGGTATCGTCTGCAAATTTACTTATCCTACTAGTTATACCTAAATCAAGGTCATTTATGTATATAACAAACAACAGAGGACCTAATACAGATCCCTGGGGGACACCACTTTTGACTGCTCCCCATTCTGACTTCGTACCATTTATGCTGACTCTCTGCTTCCTACCAATTAGCCATGACCTAATCCATCCCAACAACGCCCCACCTATTCCATGCGCCTCAACCTTTCTCATCAATCTCTCGTGGGGGACTCTGTCGAAAGCTTTACTGAAATCTAAATATATTATATCATATGACTTGTCATTATCTACTGCTTCATATACCTCTGAGAAAAAACTAAGCAAATTAGTAAGGCAAGAACGTCCCTGAGTGAATCCATGCTGAGAAGAATTTATTAAATTAAATGTATCTAAGTGGTTTCTAATTTTACTAGCAATAATTGACTCTAGTAGCTTTCCTATGATTGATGTAAGACTAATGGGACGGTAATTGGATGCTATTGATTTGTCACCTTTTTTGAAGATCGGAACTACGTTTGCAAGCTTCCAAGCTTCTGGAACTATACCTGTCTCCAATGACTTGTTAAATAAAATGTTAATGGGTAACTTAACTCATCCCTACATTCTTTTAATACTCTAGCATATACCTCATCAGGACCAGGCGATTTATGAGGTTTCAGTCTGTCAATTTCCTTAAGCACATCATTTCTACTTATAGTAACCGTACTTAACCTATTTTCTATACTATCGCTATATACCTTACGGACTTCTGGAAACTGTGCCAAATTTTCATTAGTGAAAACGGAAAGAAATTGACCATTTAATGTACTGCACATTTCTAAATCATTTTCTGTCATTTCTCCTATCGAAGTTTTAAGGGGACCAATTACATCTCTAACCTTGGATTTATATAGTTGGTAAAAAGCTTTAGGATTATTTTTTGAGTCATTGGCAACCTTAATTTCATAATTTCTTTTTTCTTTCCTAATATCCTTTTTTACCTGTCTTGATAGATTCTGATAGTAAGCAAGTAGGTGAATTTCGCCTTTTCTAATTTTTCTATATATTCCTCTCTTTTGTCCTAGAAGATCTAATAGTCTATTATTCATCCATTTGGGTTGGTTCTGTGTTGATCTAAATTTTCTTTTGGGGATGTATTTATTTTGTGCATTGAATACTGACTTGATAAAATTATCGTATGTATCTACCAAGGTTGACGTCTCTTCCTGACTTAAGATGACAGGTGCCTGAGAAGGGGTACACTCATTTGGACACCTGGATCGACTTAATTTTTTGACCATAGGGTCCGCTAATAGGGCTCTTCTTAACCCACCATAATTGGCTTTTCTAAAGTCAGGTATTAATGTTGTATTCTCTCTGGTATTACCTTTCCATTGTATATTAAAATACACAGAATTGTGGTCACTATTTCCTAGGTGGTCCCCTATCTCTACATTATTTACCATATGTTCATTGTTACTGAAAACTAAATCGAGAATATTATTACCTCTAGTCGGCGTATCTATGAATTGAAATAAAAAACTATCTTGTACTACCTCTATAAACTCCTCAGAATCAGAGTCTCCTATTTGATGCTGCCAATCTATATTCGGAAAATTAAAATCCCCCATAATGCACACATTGCTAAACCTTGATGCCATTTTAATTTCCTCCCATAATGACGTTCCGTCATTTCTACTCATATTTGGCGGTCTATACATAACTCCAATAACTATGGTCTCACTACCTTCGTTAACCTCTACCCAAACACTTTCATTATCGTTATTTAGTCTAATACCTGATTTAATACAGCTTTTTAATGTACTCCTGACAAACACTGCTATACCGCCACCCCTCTTACTTGTTCGGTCATATTTAAACAAACTATATCCTGGTATATCAAATTCTGCTAAAAAATGCCTGGTTTCTGTATTAATCCACGTTTCAGTTAGCGCTATTATGTCTATATTTTCTTTGCTAACAAGGGCTCTAAGTTCGTTCATTTTGTTACATAGACTCCTACAGTTTGTGTAATATACTCTCAATTTACTTCTTTTCTTTATACCTAATTTACCTTTGTTTTTAGCGACATTTCCATCTTCTGTTGCACCATCACTACTATTATTTGCATTATAGTCATCATTTTTAGCATGAGACTGAATATCCTTATCGCTTTCGCCTGACGCTAAAATTGTTCCAATTAACCTCTCATTTACACTCTCAATATTTCTGTTCAAAACCCCACAACCACCCTATCTAAAGAACTAGCTAATGTAGAAACCCCTAACCGTGAAAGATGAACCCCATCCCTTGCGTACATCCCATCTCTCCCATAGAAACTATCCCAGTTATCAATGAATGGTATTGCTTTTTCTTTGCAATATTTCTCCAAACGGCAATTGACACCAATCGCCCTGGATGTCCATTCCTTGGGAACTCCTCTTCTGGGTAGGATACAATGTACTACAGGGATCCCTCCCTTCATCCTAACTTTATCTAACACATCCCGATACTGCTGCAGCAGTTCCTCACTTCTACCCTTACCAACATCGTTACTCCCGGCACTGAGACAGATAATGGGGTTATCTCCACTATCTTCCAAGATGTGGTCCATCTTCTCTACTTGTATGCGAACTTGCAAGAGAGTTCACTCTATTAATTTGTTCAATCGCCGACCCGTGGTAATAACGTTCTTGACCTTGTACTTGCAAGAAAAGAAGAATTAATAGAGAATTTAAATATTTGGTGATGAATTCAGTAACAGCGACCATCGTACAATAACTTTCACTTTAAATTTGACTAGTAATGAATCAAATAGCAGCATCGAAAAAGTCCCTAATTTCAAGAAAGCAAATTTTCATAAACTTAGAGCTATGTTTAACCCTTATTTAGCGGGCTAGGTGGTCTATTTGACCGTAGCGCCCAGCGGGGTGTTTTTACCCTAAATAGGGTTGTATACGTGATCATTTTCATGCCTAAATAAGACCCAGAGCGTAAAACAAGTATCTATCCCCGAAAGGGCATAAACAGAGCTTTCCAATGACACCCCATCCATCTTTGTACGACCACTGGTTCTCTTGCAAAGATCGCGCAACACGAGTGCAAAAACCATGTAGTTAGGTACTTTCCCTACATAATTCCCTGTGTAGCGAGTGCGAGAGGGTGGGGGAGGGTGGGATTCATGTCAGTAGGTCCGCCACGGTGGTCTGGAGCAGTCATACGCTTGCTACGCTCCTCCCACCACTCATCTCTCTCTCTCAGCAACATTATGTGGTGAAAATGGCACACGACATAAGTTGTGAACCGCCACTTAGTCCATATTTATTTCACACAACATAAGTTGCGTGCCGCCAATTAAGGGTTAAAGAAACTGACTGGAGCTTTTTAATTAGCAATAACGACATAAATACATCTTGGGAATTATTCGAAACCATTTACCTAAAAGCAGTGCAAGACTGAATACCATCGAAAATACGGCGTACAGGCCATAATAATAAGCCCAAATGGTGGAATAAAGATATTTCAAACTGTCTGCTTGCTATAAAGTTTGCTTATGATTGATTAAAATCCTCACAAAATGACGAAGAACAGGTGAAATTTGTAAAGATACGACGCAAACCCAAAAAGTTAATTAAGCAAAGTAAAAAGACCCTGGAGTTACATGTTGCAAATCAAAGTAAAACAAACCCGAAAGAATTCTATAGTTATATCAGAAAGAAAAAAGTAGTTACTTCAACTGTTGGACCGTTAGTCGATGAAAATGGAGAATACACCAAAGACGAAGTACAAATGAGTAATACCCTCGATACCTTCTTTGCATCAGTTTTTACAACAGAAGACCTCAGTGATATCCCTACACCATCGCCGATTCAGATTGATAATTCAGATGTTCTAAGCAATATCACCGTTACAGAGAGAGAAGTATTGCATTGTTTAGATAAACTCAAGGTAAATAAAACGCCTGGACCTGATACAATCTCACCTAGAGTTCTAAAGGAAGCTAAGGATGAGCTCTCTAAACCACTGACATTGCTATTCAATAAATCCTTGCAGTCTGGAACTATGCCTGATCAGTGGAAGCTAGCCAACGTAACACCGATATTAAAAAAAGGCAGCAAATCCCTACCCACTAACTATCATCCAATTAGCTTAACCTCAGTTGTATGTAAAATGCTAGAAACACTCATAAGAGACAGACTCGTAGGTCACTTGGAGGAAAATAACATACTTAACACTTAAGGAGCGGGGCCCGACTTAAGTCTGTATCCAAAAAGCAGCAAGTTAGGAGCATTATTAAGGCTTTTAAAGGGTTAAAATCAAGTGCAAATGGCCGGGAGCGCAGCAGGCCACACGCCGACACCCAGGGCTTACCGCCGCCCACTAACTCACCCTCCCTGTGTTCTCGAGAGGCCGGCAGTGTAGCCAGTAGTGAGCGTAGCTGGGAAAAATATACCGCTATACGCTAAACTCCCATGTTACTGGTACCACTGTATGAGAACCACGAGTGCTACGTAGCTCGTTCTGGTCTCATTTTGAAGCTTTTAGCGCCTAGTTTTTTGCTGAATACATTTCTTTTCATGCAGATACTTGATTTATCATTCAGGAGGGCCTGAATATGCCCAAATAAGCCCAAAACCCCCCGCTAGACAAGGGTTAAAGACGCTCAACACGGCTTTCATAAAAAACGTTCCTGTTTAACACCCTACGAGCGGCCTAGGCGGTAATTTCTGTGTACTGCCCAGCGTTTTTTTTTTACCCTAAATAGTGTTGTTTCCGTGCTCTTTTTCATGCATAAACAAGACCCAGAGTGTAAAACAAGTATTTATCCCTGAAAGGGCGTAAACAGAGCTTTCCAATGACACCCAAACCATCCTTCTACAACCACTGGTTTTCTTGCAACGATCGTGCAACACGAGTGCAAAAACCCTAAAATAAGGTAATTTCCTTACATAATTCCCTGTGTAGCGAGTGAGAGAGGGTGGAGGAGGGTGGAATACATCTCAGTAGACCCACGGCGGTGGTGGGGAGCGGTCATGAGATAACTACGCTCGTCCCACTGCTCTGCTCTCTCTCAGAGCACATTACGTGGCTCAAAATTGCAATCGACAATAGCCGTAACCCGCCACATAGGACACATATATTTCACCTGACTATAGCCGGGTGCCGCCAGTTATGGGTTAACAAACCTCTTAGACTTCTTCCTACCTTGATTTTCAAAAGGCCTTTGACAAAGCTCCCCACAAACGTTTACTGCTAAAACTAAAAGCGAATGGAATACAAGATGTTGCGTTGAAATGGATAGAAAATTGGCTTAGTGACAGAAAGCAAAGAGTAGTAATAAACGGTAAGGCATCTAAATGGACCAATGTAAGTAGCGGGCTACCCCAGGGATCGGTACTAGGACCAATTCTCTTTCTAATTTACATCAACATAGATGAGGGTCTCACCTGTACAATCTCAAAATTTGCTGACGATACAAAAATTACAAATAGCGTACTCTCAAAAGAACAAGTTGACGATATGCAACACAATCTAGATAAATTGTCATGTTGGGCCCAAATTTGGCAAATGAGTTTCAATGCGGATAAATGTAAAGTACTACATATCGGATACCAAAATGAGAAAGCAAACTATTCGATGAATGGCACTCAGCTTAAGAATGTAAACAGCGAAACCGATCTGGGAGTAACAATATAAAGTAACCTAAAACCGAGTCCACAATGTTCAGAAGTTGTTAAGAAGGCAAACAAAATAATTGGCTTTATAGGCAGGTCATTTGAGCATCAATCCAAAGACGTTATCCTAACCCTTTACAATTCCTTAGTCCGCCCTCTTTTGGAATACTGCGTTCAATCCTGGTGCCCTTATTACCAAAAAGATATAGACAAGCTAGAACGAGCTCAACGTATAGTTACCAAAATGATACCTAGCCTGAAGAACAAACCATACGAAGAGCGTCTTAGAGAATTAAATCTATTTCCTTTAACCCAGCGCTGATTAAGAGGCGACTTAATTCAAGTGTTCAAAATCATCAAAGGCATCGACAATATGAACTGTAGTAAGTACTTCACTATCGACCAATCTAATTACACGCAGGGAAATGGTTGCAAAATTATTGGTAAATCTTTTAACTCTTACGAATCTAAGAATTTCTTCTTCAATCGAGTTGTCAACTTGTGGAATGGGCTTCCCCGAGACGTTATAGACTGCAGCACCGTTGATTCATTTAAACTTCCCATAGACAAATATCTCGCATCAAACCCGCGACTGACTGCGTTTGTAAATGAATAACTTTATTTTATCCCCCCCTCAGTTATTAACCCATCCTACTAACTTCCTAATCCTGCCACGGACATTAGTTCCAGGGCAGTAGTTCCCTTTCCAATGGTTCCTTACCCACTCTAAACCCCTGTTTGGACACTTGATCCTCAGTATTTTGGAGGACAAGCAGCCTAGAAGGGTCACTAGATCTGCTGTTGCTTGATTTCCTTTGTACCCTTTGTACTCTCTCTCTCTATCCCGCCCACCTTCTATCCCCCTACTCCTATCCCCCCCCCCTCTCTCTCTCTCTCTTTCCTGCCAATATGCTAAAAATGGCTTGAAAGTGTGCAAGGTTTATGGAAAAGGCCTGGAGAGAGAGAGAGAGAGAGAGAGAGAGGGGGGGGGGAGAGAGAGAGAAATTGAGCGTGGGTGAGATTGAAGCTAATGAAAAGAACATCTTAACATTTGAAAACTAAATAGGGTAAACATGAGGGAGAAGGGGAAAAAGAAAAACAAAAAAATATTCCCCCTACATATTCCCCCCCCCCCCCCCCACTTCCTTCCCGTTTTCTTTCCCTAGATCTACCTCCTCCTCCCTCTCCTACCCCACTCATTTTAACCCCTCCCCCCTCCCTCCCATCCTGTCCCGTCTCCCTCCTCCCATCCATCATGTTTATATCTAACGACATGAATTCTAGCGATATTCTGGAGATTTGAGCCATTTTTGAGGGATATTGTAAAGATTGTGGTGTTATTTTAGCAATTTTCGATATTTATTTACTATGTAGCGGACTTGATTTGGTAACCATGTAGTACTGCTAGTCTTTTTCCTCTGCTCCTCCCTCCTCCCTCTCCTAACCCCCTCATTTAACCTCCCCCCCCCCCAACACAAACACCCACCCACCACCCCCTCTCCCTCACACCTGCGCGGAAGGATGTGCCTAGTTTCCCACCGGTAAATCTACGCTATTTGTCATTATAAACACTTGCGCGACATCCAATATTGGTATATGAACATGAAACTGGTTAACGGCACTAACATTACTCTGGCTACGTCAATAGTTTGGATAGTAGTCAGAATTTTAAAGGGAACTATTTCAGTGGGAGACGCAAGGGGGAGAAGTGTCTACAGTCTGTCCGAAAGCGCCGGTGGTTACTTTAATTTATTACTGATGTATTATGGTATGCATTACTTGTATTCACATTATTCAACTATTACAATAGTTCGTATATAATATAACAAACGTGCAGCTACAACTACCATCAACTAATATTTGTACAAACCACACGATAATATTGTAGTAGAATTATGTGTCTACTTTCGAACACAGAGTATATCAAGGTCCAAGATCCCGATCATCCCGTCAGTCAATTAGTCTGCCTGCGGCCTTGGTCAGGGGTACTTCGATCTCGGGCAAGGACGAATTATTTTACGGACAGACGGAATTCGCGGACGTACGGACTTGGAAATTACGGCCCAGGCAACACGGACAGTTAGAGTATTGCATAAGAGTGTCGGTGTAGTGTTAGTGAAGTGTTTATTAGGCCTAGTGTTATGGAGAGGTTTTTAGTTTGTTCCCTGGACCTCCATCAATCTTAGACCCCTTTTCAAGATAAGTTTGTCAATTTTTCGGTAGATTTATTTTCGGCCGATTGACCGGTTCCTCGTAAATATAAGGCTCGATATCGCTCGCCAGGAAAATATCGACACTTCTATGGCACGAAAGGTCTTAAAATTGACAGAAATGGGGCAAAAGTTCTTAAAATCACCAAACTAATGGAGCGAACATCTTAAAAGCTCAAAAGCAACGGGGCTAAACATGAGGAAGAAGAGGAACCAGAGAACCGACCCATC
The DNA here is from genome assembly GCA_032716605.1 of Paralithodes platypus. Lineage (NCBI taxonomy): Eukaryota > Metazoa > Arthropoda > Malacostraca > Decapoda > Lithodidae > Paralithodes > Paralithodes platypus. The sequence goes on from CM064506.1 coordinate 48,654,056, forward strand.
CCACCTTAATTAAGTGCGCCACGTGTGTTTGGCCTGAGCGGGATGGATGGATGGATGTCAAGTTGCAACAGGATGGAGGCGGGCGAGATGCGTGGATTGGAGCAAGGTATTTAGTATTTTTGTTGTTTTCAATTATTATTATTATTATTATTATTATTATTATTATTATTGGTGGATTAGAGCAAGGTATTTATTTTTATTTTTTTATAATTTATTATTATTCGTAGGCTATATTTTATTATTTATTATTTTGGCAATTAGGCAATATATTGTTATAGTAGTAGTAGTTGTTGTTGTTGCTTTGTTGTTGTTGTTGTATTTCGACCATCACTTTCCCCAATAACGTGCTGTATGACTTTCATATTTTCGGATGTTTCTACAACTTTGGATTATAGTTATTATAATTTGTATGTGCCAAATTGTCTTGCACATTATAACCAAGGTTAAATAGTGGTTATAGTAGCGCTAATGCTCCGCAACTAAGCAATTATAGAAAACATAAAACATGTTGAAAACATAAAGGATATCCTACATACTGTAGTGAACAGTTTGATAAATTTATACAGTAGGTGCGTTTCCCGATTTTATAAGATGTTATCAATATTTAGTTTTTATGGAATATCTACAGTATGTCTTTACTAATTTCATGCACATGTATTTAATTATACTGTTATTGCTCTATTATGTGTACATATTTGTATCTTTATTTATATATATATATATATATATATATATATATATATATATATACATACAGTATATATATATAGCGTGATATACTAGGAATACAGTTATAAACCGCACACACACACAGACACTCTCCCCCCCCTCCTATCTCTCTTCTCCCCCTCTCTCTCTCCCCCTCTCTCTCTCCCCCCGCCCGTCTCCCCGCCCTCTCTCTCTCCCCCCCGCCCTCTCTCCTCTCCCCCCGCCCTCTCTCTCTCCCCCCCCCCTCTCTCTCCCCCGCCCTCTCTCTCTCTCCTCCCGCCCTCTCTCTCTCTCCTCCCGCCCTCTCTCTCTCTCCCCCCGACCTCTCTCTCTCTCTCTCTCTCTCCCTCCGCCCTCTCTCTCTCCCTCCGCCCTCTCTCTCTCACGCCCCCGCCTCTCTCTCTCCCCCCCCCGCCCCTCTCTCTCTCTCCCCCCGCCCTCTCTCTCTCTCTCCCCCCCCGCCCTCTCTCTCTCCCCCCGCCCTCTCTCCTCTCTCCCCCCGCCCTCCCCTCTCTCTCTCTCCTCCCCCGCCCTCTCTCTCCCTCCGCCCTCTCTCTCTCCCCTCACTCTCTCTCTCTCCCCCCGCCCTCTCTCCCTCCCCCCGCCCTCTCTCTCTCCCCCCGCCCTCTCTCTCTCCCCCCGCCCCCTCTCTCTCCCCCCGCCCTCTCTCTCTCCCCCGCCCTCCTCTCTCTCCCCCCGCCCTCTCTCTCCTCCCCCCGCCCTCTCTCTCTCCCCCCGCCCTCTCTCTCTCTCCCCCCGCCCTCTCTCTCTCCCCCCGCCCTCTCTCTCTCTCCCCCGCCCTCTCTCCTCTCCCCCCCGCCCTCTCTCTCTCTCCCCCCGCCTCTCTCTCTCTCCCCCGCTCTCTCTCTCTCCCCCGCTCTCTCTCTCTCCCCCGCCCTCTCTCTCTCTCCCTCCGCCCTCTCTCTCTCTCCCCCCCCTCCTATCTCTCTCCCTCCGCCGTCTCTCTCTCTCCCTCCGCCCTGTCTCTCTCCCCCCGCCCTCTCTCTCTCTCCCCCCCTCTCTCTCTCTCCCTCCCCCGCCCTCTCCCTCTCTCCCTCCCCCTCTCCCTCTCTCTCCCCCGCCCTCTCTCTCTCTCCCCCGCCCTCCTCTCCCTCTCCCCCGCCCTCTCTCTCTCTCTCTCCCCGCCCTCTCTCTCTCTCCCCCCGCCCTCTCTCTCTCTCGCCCCCCCCCGCCCTCTCTCTCTCTCTCCCCCTCCCTCTCTCTCTCTCCCCCCCCCTCTCTCTCTCTCCCCCCCCTCTCTCTCTCTCTCTCCCCCCGGTCTCTCTCTCTCTCCCTCCCCCCCCGCCCTCTCTCTCTCTCCCCCCGCCCTCTCTCTCTCCCCCTCCCCGCCCTCTCTCTCTCTCCCCCCCCCCCTCTCTCTCTCTCTCTCCCCCCGCCCTCTCTCTCTCTCCCCCCCGCCCCTCTCCCTCTCTCCCCCCCGCCCTCTCTCTCTCTCCCCCCCGCCCTCTCTCCTCTCCCCCCCCCCCCCCCTCTCCTCCTCTCCCCCCCCCGCCCTCTCTCTCTCTCCCCCCCCGCACCCCCCCCTCTCTCTCTCTCCCCTCCCCCCCCGCCCTCTCTCTCTCTCTCCCCCCCCCCCTCTCTCTCTCTCCTCCCCCCGCCCTCTCTCTCTCTCCCCCCCCTCCCTCTCTCTCCCCCCCGCCCTCGCCCTCCTCCCGCCCTCTCTCTCTCTCCCCCCCGCCCTCTCTCTCTCTCCCCCCTCTCTCTCTCTCGCCCCGCCCTCTCTCTCTCTCCCCCGCCCCTCTCTCTCTCCCCCCGCCCTCTCTCCCTCCCCCCGCCCTTTCTCCCTCTCCCCCCGCCCTTTCTCCCTCTCCCCCCACTCACATTCTCTCTCTCTCTCCCACCACTACCCATCAAGCTCCTTCTCCCATTCAGCTCCATTGTATTGTCCCCAAGCACTCAATATTATACTCTCTCTCTCTCTCTCTCTCTCTCTCTCTCTCTCTCTCTCTCTCTCTCTCTCTCTCCGTTGTATTTATTGTGTTATGTGACTGTATGAAGGAGTCAAAAAGGCAGAGCTGCCTGTAACGTGTGTCCCCCCCAATGCCAAAAGAGTGACAGGGAGTCAAATTAAAGGAAAGTTGGGTTCATATTTACTTTTATACCAGGTCGAATCCATCGATATATTATTTAGGCATATCCCATTCAGTACCAGTAACATCCTTTTAGGCATATCCCATTCAGTACCAGTGACATCCTTTTAGGCATATCCCATTCAGTACCAGTGACATCCTTTTAGGCATATCCCATTCAGTACCAGTGACATCCTTTTAGGCATATCCCATTCAGTACCATGACATCCTTTTAGGGATATCCCATTCAGTACCAGTGACATCCTTTTAGGCATATCCCATTCAGTACCAGTGACATCCTTTTACATATCCCATTCAGTACCAGTGACATCCTTTTAGGCATATCCCATTCAGTACCAGTGACATCCTTTTAGGCATATCCCATTCAGTACCAGTGACATCCTTTTAGGCATATCCCATTCAGTACCAGTGACATCCTTTTAGGCATATCCCATTCAGTACCAGTGACATCCTTTTAGGCATATCCCATTCAGTACCAGTGACATCCTTTTAGGCATATCCCATTCAGTACCAGTGACATCCTTTTAGGCATATCCCATTCAGTACCAGTGACATCCTTTTAGGCATATCCCATTCAGTACCAGTGACACCCCTTTAGGCATATCCCATTCAGTACCAGTGACATCCTTTTAGGCATATCCCATTCAGTACCAGTGACATCCTTTTAGGCATATCCCATTCAGTACCAGTGACATCCTTTTAGGCATATCCCATTCAGTACCAGTGACATCCTTTTAGGCATATCCCATTCAGTACCAGTAACATCCTTTTAGGCTCATCAGTACCAGTGACATCCTTTTAGGCATATCCCATTCAGTACCAGTGACATCTACATATCCCATTTACTCGTAAACTCTGGCGATTATTAAGCGCTTTACTCAGCTAACATATATAAAGGCTACCAACTATCTCCATTAATCCTTTTACCTACCATATATCCTTCCTAAGCTTCAAAAAATCATCGAAATGTAGTTTAAATCAAATACAACATAGGTCGCTGGGACAAGGGGATATTATTATATGGTTTCCCGATTTAGTTTACCATCAGCTGGAAACAAAACATATATATATATGTAACTCTATGGAACGTTCTCCTCGTTTGGGTCTAAATTGTGTGGGCCTTAAGGGGGGTCACTGGCTTTTGTTTATCTTTCTCTCCTTTTCTCTCTTTCCCTGGCTTGTATCCATTCGGCCCCATTCAGCCAACTGTTTAAGACGTTTATCCCCATCAGGTGTCGATTTCTTCCTGGCGAGCGATAGCGAGCCAGCATTGTATGGAGAAATCCGGCTTCGCCAGAGACATTTTTCTATCGAAAAATTTACAAATTTAGCTTGCTGTCAAAACAATAATATATATATGCTGGCTCGCTACCGCTCGCCAGGAAAATATTAACACCTGGATTTGGGTAAATGTCTTAAAACATTAGGCTGAATGGGGCCGAATGGATAAAAATCAAAGAGAGAGGGAGATAATGAGAAAAAAACGCGAGCTGGGCTCCCTCAAGCACTTTTATATTATCGTAAGCTTCCTCCTTTTACCCAATAATTTATCGGCTTCTCTCTCTATCTATCACACATAGGCTACGCACTCTCACACACACACTCTCTCTCTCTCTGTATCTATATATCACACATAGGCTACACACTCTCACACACACACTCTCTCTTTCTCTCTCTGTATCTATATATCACACATAGGCTACACACTCTCACACATAGGCTATGCACTCTCTCTCTCACACACACATACACACACACTCACTCACTCACACACTCTCTCTCTCGCTCTTTCGGACTAGCTTATCCATCTATCTATCTATCTGTTTTTGTTTTATTTAGCCTATCTGTCTATCTAAATACTTATCCATCTATCTATCTATTACGGTATCTATATATGTCTATCTATCTATGCTATCATTCTGTTTCTCATTTTATAGGCTACGTATTGTCACGCCCTGTCCTTCCCATTTAAGGGGGTACTACTCGCTTTTTCTCCCTCATGTTTATCATATTAGTTTTGAGGTTTAAGACGTTTGTTCCGTTAGTTTGGCGATGTTGAGACCTTTTGCCTCATTTTGTATCATTATTAAGACCTTTCGTGCCCTTTACGTGTCGATTTTTTCCTGGCGAGCGATAGCAAGCCTCTAATTTTAGAAGGAACCGGTACCGAAAATTGTAAACATTTATCTTGAAAGGGGGTCTAGGGGGTATTTTTCTAAGCTTGATGGAGGTCTAGCGAGGAAACTAGAAAATAAATTAATAAATAAATACATCTATAGACCAAAAACCAATCACTACCCCCTTAACTATAGGTATCCTCTAATGGCATCTGATTGTGTTAATCTTTCCTGATAATATGATTTACCCTTTCCTTTTGTTACGTTTATTTTTAGACTATTGAATTAAGTTTATGATTGGCCAGGTCTATTAACCGGCGATGTTATTAACCCCCTCAGTCTGATCAGCATTACTTATTGATCTGTGGACAGACATTCCATGCCGACACTGAAATTTGATTATTCCCTCCCAAAAAGCTTCTAGGCGCGGCCAACATAATAATCTTATCACTCGTTCTTCACCCACAAATATCAGCCCAACTGCATTTAAATACACTTCACGAGATAGAGGGAAGTCTATACAACAATATTTCTATTAACACAAAATAGTGTATCTATAATGATTATCGTGTAGAAGTAATATTCGTAAATATTTCTGCTGCAAATTGTGATTTTTGTCACTTTACATCGAGATATTTCCGAAACTTACTAAATAACTTATTTTTATTTTCATACTAAATCACAACTATTTTTTCCGCTGAACATGATGGCGGTGTTTAGAATATTCTATCATCAATATTGGATTTTATAGAAATAAATCTATAACTATGGTTTTTGGCTTTTATAGAATCCCTGCTGCACCAAAATGTTCACTCTCAGTTGGTTTTCACCCATAATAATTGTTTTATTTGTTTTTATTTTTTATGAACGGCAAGAGGAAAGGTTATTATATAAGATTTCATAAAAAAAAAAAATAATAATATGTGGAATTTCACAGTAGGTGAAGGTAGCTGTTTAGTCCGCCCGTACTTTCCCTCCCCATTTTCACCGATAAAATGCGAGACAATGTATATTCTGTAAACATGCGATATTTAGGATTTTTCATTAGCTTTCTAATGGTACCTACTGTATATGACCAATGTACGATTAAAACTTCTATTTTTCCCGAATATATATTTTTTCCGTCAAAGCCGTCACAGACTGGTAAATATTTTTGCTTCACTTCATGGTCTATTTTCTGATCATTTAACGATCGATACAGTTTTTAGATATTAATTTCGTATATCGGCAATGAATAAAAATTGTTATTTTCAAAGAACCAGCTCTCTACGACTAAAACTTGATCACAGCCGTCTGGCTGGCTCAGTTGATAGCGTGCCTGATTCCATCTTGAAGGTCTCGCGTTCAATCCCCGCTCAGATTGAAAAGTTTTACTGGGATACAGAGGGCGGTTAGCACCTCCCCTTGTGCAAGGGGGATGTGTAATGGTCTCTGGTAGACTAAAGAAAGCCAAGCGCTTGTGAATCCTCGAAGGAGGAGATACGGGCGCTATATAAGTAACCAGAAGATTATTATTATTATTATTATTATTACTTATATCACATAAAGCCACTCTTTGACGATATATCCAGGGGGCGGCCATTTTTAAATGTCGCCCACAAGCGTCCTCCCGGCCTGGCTGTCTCCGTTAGACTGAGTTTTTTTCCCATTCAGAGCTTACTCGCTTAGGAATATTTTTACCTTAGTGTTGTAAGTTACCTCACGTAAATCCTTAGATTTCCAAGGACACGCTGGTGAAAAGATACACGCGATTGCGTGTATAATAAGTTTGCTAGGCTTACATAAGTTTCACCCCGATTATACACGCGATTGCGTCAAAATCGATGTTTAGGCCAAACCATTTATACACGCGATCGCGTCATATCAGACTGAGGGGTTAAGAAATGGTCTTGCTTATAAATAGACGATTTATTAAGTTGAGAAGTGGTCGTGTTTATTAATAGAATTATTAAGTTTAGATATGGTACCGGTACTGTTTATAATTAGACGATTTTATTAAGCTTAGAAATTTTCTTTTTAATAACAAACTATTTTATTAAGTTTATAAACGGTCTTTTTTAACAATCTATATTTTTATTAATCTCACCACAACACCCCCAATGAAATTAATTAAAGTATTATTATATGATCCATCGGGATTCGGGATTCGAACGATTTTATTAATTTTGAAATGGTCTTGTTAAATATTAGACGATTTTGTTAAATTTAGAAATGGTCTTGTTTATTAATAGACGGTTTTATTAAGTTGAGGAATGGTCTGTGGGAGTTGAAAGTATAAGGATAATTGAAAGATATTTTACCCCTTTGAGTACTAGCGGTCCTTCCTAAGCTGCATAAAACCGTCGAGTGATTGCGGAAATAGAATAGACACATCCTCTCCGTATTTATTCTTCTTCTATAATCTCTCCTTTCTCTGTCTACCCCCCCCCCCCCCCTCACTCCCTCTCACACTCTCTCTCTCTCGCCACTTTGATTAATTTGGAGTCTTGATATATCTCTTAGAATTACAGCAAGTCCTGACCACCTCGCTTAACATCGTGGGGTATGTGTTTTTCGTAGTGTAGGCCTATCCATGTAAAAATCTATATATTCATCTCGTCCAAATAAAGGTGTAACCATTTCTTTCTATTCTTGCAGGTACGGTCTGGTCTGCATACTGTTGGCTTTGGAAATTGTGAGTAATTTTGTTTTTGTGTTTTTTTTTTATTGTTGACTGTGATATACAATTATTGTTCTTTAAGAAGTGATGGACGTTTTTATTTGTTTAATTATTTTGTGTTGTATTATTCTCTTTGTTTCCTCCCTAGACCGCAATCAAGCTCTAAAAACAAAAACAAACACAAAATAAATAAAACCAGCAAGATGAATGTGTACGGTACATTTTTTTATACAAAAATTTCCCGGTCGAAGGCCGGTTTCCCTTAAATTACAGGCTGGCTATCGCTCGCCAGAGTGTAATCGACACCCAAATTGAATGAAAGGTCTCACTATTGGAAAAAAAAGGGGACTAAAGATCTTGAAATCGACAAATTAATGGGGCAAATGTCTTAAAATCTCAAAAACTGATGGGGCTAAACATGATGGAGAAGGGGTGCCAGACTCCCTTAACTTCTGCCTATGTATTTACCGGTAATGTCTGTCTGTCCGATATGGTTCCTTTTATAATAGACGTACATTCGTGCTAAGTGATGTCTCGGCACCAAGTATGTTTTGATCAATAATTGGTATCAGCAATATCTAAATTTGATTTCTTCATATCGAGTGAAATATACAAACATGTTCCTACACTTGCCCACCCTATTCAACATCTGACAGACATTAATACATCACAGAGCGAGCCAAACGTACTGACAGCTGGGACATGACTTGCAACCGTACTATGCTGTTCTGTCCTTCAGCACCCAGGGAAAATATTGAGCCTTTAGAAAGAATTCAAGTTATAACTAGGACACTTATTCCATCGCCTGAGGGGACAGTGGTTATTTTGGGGCGCCTATATATTTATGTATTATTATTATTACTTTTATTTTTTTTAGTATCCTAGCTTTACCTCCTTCAAACTTAGAAAAACACCCTCTAGACCCCCCTTCAAGATAAATTTGTAAATTTTTCGATAGAGAAATGTCCCGGCCGAAGACCGGTTTCTCTTAAAATACAGGGTCGCTTTCGCTCGCCAGGAAAAGATCGACACCTAAATGGCACGAAAGGTCCTAAAATTGACAACGAAATGGGGTGAAAGGTATTAGAATCGCTAAACTAATAGGGCGAACGTCTTATAATCTCAAAAAACATATGGGGCTAAACACGAGGGAGAAAGGGGTCCAGAAAACGGCCTATCTCCCCTTAGGAGGCTGAACTATATATAATATTCGTGTCAGTGTTCTTGGTCTCTTTAGTTAGAAATGCGTAGAATGAGAGACCAATTCATTGAAATATTAATTATACTTTATTGGTTATAAGAAGATGCTTACCTTCATTACACAACCATGGCTGGAAGATAGAGTTGAAGATGCTTATCACTCTCCCTCATTCTGTCTTTCCCTCATCCTATGACTTAAACTATTTCAAGCTTCGTGTGTCCAGACACATTGACTCTCACGTACGGTACTTTGAATTTGAATTTCTATCGCTCTTTCAACTTTAGGGGGGGGGGGGGGGAGGGGGCACTTGTAACAGCCAATCTTGCCTTTTGTCTCCTTCAATTGTAACCTCTCAACCAATCCCAATACCGTTATCATTCTTCCCCACAGGGAAGCGAAAGCGAAAGGCAAATCTATTATTTTTAGTCTTGTTTATTGTATATAGAAAGATAAATTTATGGTTTACAGTTCAAATTATGTCTTTGGAAATTATAAAACGGCCAGAACAATGCTATTTCACGTTAATTGTCTTGTATTCCTTCGTATATTCATTCAAGTCTTCCAACAATATATTGCTCCGGTTTGACACCCTGCTGTGCCCCACTCCTATTACAACGCCATTCCATTCCATTCTTCCATTACCACTGCTGTATGTACTATGTAGCCCCGGACTCACCAGGCACCCCGGTCTAGGCGATCCCCCCCCCCCCCCCCCCCCCCCCCCCCCCCTCTCCCCTCCCTCTCTTAGCCCAACAATGGCAGGAATAGTGCCATTAGAGGGGATGGTAGGTGATATGCAGGGCCGGGTGAAGAGTGCCATCCCTACCACCTTCCATTCATGCTAACCGGCACAATTATACTTTCATTCAATCTTCTATTCTTATTCCAACTTGCACTTACCATTCCAACCTGTACTTCCATTCCAACTTATATTCCCCTTTCAACTTGTACTTCCATTTCCATTCCAATGTATATGTTCAGTTTTCATTCTTTCGCCAATACCTCTCTTAATCTTTATAATTCCCACTCATTCATTTTACCGTATCACTTATATACTGTATAATTGGGGTTGGGTATGAGAAGGATCTGCCTTGTGTTGGCCAATCGGCTTTCTGCATAGTCTCATTTTCGTATGTTCTTATATCCATTTCCACTCAATCATTCCCATTCTCACTCCTTCTCTTCACAATCCCACCCCATTCCCATTCCCAGACGGTTTCCCTCTCAACCCAACAATGGCAGGAATAGTGCCATTAGAGGCGATGGTAGGCGATATGCAGGGCCTGGTGAAAAGTGCCATCCCTACCACCTTACATTACTGCTGACAGGCACATTTATATTTTAATTTATATTCTATCTTCTATTCCCATTCCAATATAGGCCTATATTGTCATTCTTTCACCACTACCTTTCTTAACCCTTTTAATACCAGCAACATGTGTTATATTATATTCTAGCTATATTTTGACGATCTTATGCAGCTTAGGAAGGATCTGTGGTAGTTCAAAGGGTTGGCTGAGATAGTTTGAAGCCTTATTATTTTTAGAGGTCCTTCCTAAGCTGCACAATATCGTCTCAATATAGCTAGAAGAATGGATAACACACGTCGCTGGTATTCAAAGGGTTGATATTTATATCTCCCACTCAGTTTGATTATCACTTATATTTCCATTTCCACTCAATCACTCTTTCCTACTCCTATTCTAACTCCTGCCTGCTTGCTAAAACATTTGCTAATGATAGATTAAAATCCTCACAAAATGACGAAGAACGGGTGAAATTTGTAGAGCTACGACGACGCAAAGCCAAAAAGTTAATTAAGCAAATTAAAAAGACCCTAGCGTTACATATTGCGAATCAAAGTAAAACAAACCCGAAAGACATCTATAGTTATATCAGGAAGAAAAAAGTAGTTACTTCAACTGTTGGACCATTAGTCGATGAAAATGGAGAATACACCAAAGACGAAGTACAAATGAGTACTGCCCTCAATACCTTCTTTGCATCAGTTTTTACAACAGAAGACCTCAGTGATATCCCTACACCATCGCCGATTCAGATTGATAATTCAGATGTTCTAAGCAATATCACCGTTACAGAGAGAGAAGTATTGAACTATTTAGATAAACTCAAGGTAAATAAAACGCCTAGACCTGATACAATCTCGCCTAGAGTTCTAAAGGAAGCTAAGGATGAGCTCTCCAAACCACTGACATTACTATTCAATAAATCCTTGCAGTCTGGAACTATGCCTGATCAGTGGAAGCTAGCCAACGTAACACCGATATTAAAAAAAAAGGCAGCAAATCCCTACCCCGTAACTATCGTCCAATTAGCTTAACCTCAGGCGTCCAATTAGCTTAACCTCGGTTGTATGTAAAATGCTAGAAACGGTCATAAGAGACAGACTCGTAAATCACTTAGAGGAAAATATCATACTGAAAGATACGGAAACGGCTTTCGTAAAAAACGTTCCTGTTTAACAAACCTCTTAGACTTCTTCAACGATATCCTCAACCTCTACGATGAGAGTAAAGCTGTAGATATTATATACCTTGATTTTTAAAAGGCCTTTGACAAAGTTCACCACAAACGTTTACTGCTAAAACTAAAAGCCCATGGAATACAAGACGGTGTGTTGAAATGGATAGAAAATTGGCTCAGCGACAGAAAGCAAAGCGTAGTCCATAAACGGTAAGGCATCTAAATGGACCAATGTAAGGAGCGTGGTACCCCAGGGATCGGTACTAGGACCAATTCTCTTTCTAATTTACATCAACGACATAGATGAGGGTCTCACCTGTACAATCTCAAAATATGCTGACGATACAAAAATTGCAAATAGCGTACTCTCAAAAGAACAAGATGACGATATGCAACACAATCTAGATAAATTGTCATGCTGGGCCCAAATTTGGCAAATGAGTTTCAATGCGGATAAATGTAAAGTACTACATATCGGATACCTAAATGAGAAAGCAAACTATTCGATGAATGGCACTCAGCTTAAGAATGTAAACAGAGAAACCGATCTGGGAGTAACAATATCGAGTAACCTAAAACCGAGTCAACAATGTTCATAAGTTGTTTAAGAAGGCAAACAAAATAATTGGCTTTATAGGCAGGTCATTTGAGCATAAATCCAAAGAAGTTATCCTAACCCTTTACAATTCCTTAGTCCACCCTCTTCTGGAATACTGCGTTTCAATCCTGGTGCCCTTATTACCAAAAAGATATAAACAAGCTAGAACGAGTTCAACGTAGAGTTACCAAAAATGATAAATAGCCTAAAGAACAAACCATACGAAGAGCGAAGAGCGGTCCTTAGAGAATACAATCTATTTCCTTTAACCCAGCGCAGATTAAGAGGTGACTTATTTCAAGTGTTCAAAATCATCAAAGGCATCGACAATATGAACTGTAGTAAGTACTTCACTAGTGCCCAAATCTAATTACACGCTGGGAAACGGTTGCAAAATTATTGGTAAATCTTTTTAACTCACACGAATCTAAGAATTTCTTCTTCAATCGAGTTGTCAACTTGTGGAATGGGCTTCCCCGAGACGTTATAGACTGCATCACCGTTGATTCATTTAAACTCCGCCTAGACAAATATCTTGCATCAAAACCCGCGACTGACTGCGTTTGTAAATGAATAACTTTATTTTATCCTCCCCTCAGTTACTAACCCATCTGTCCCCTACTAGCTTCCTAATCCTGCCACGGACATTAGTTCCCTTTCCAATGTTCCCTTACCCACTCTAAACCACTGTTTGGACACTTGATGCTCAGTGTTTTGGAGGACAAGCAGCCTAGAAGGGTCACTATATCTGTTGTTGCTTGATTTCCTTTGTACTCCTTTGTACTCCTTCTTTTCACGATTCCGGCCCACCCCATTCCCATTCCCAGACGGTCTCCCTCTTAACCCAGCAATGGCAGGAATAGTGCAATTAGAGGCGACGGTAGGCGATATGCAGGGCCTGGTGATAAGTGCCATCCCTACCACCTTTCATTCTTACTCTCATTCGCATTTATACTTCCATTCCGTCTTATATTTCCACTCCTAATGCTCTTTCCATTCCTACTTCTACTTCCATAACATCTTCTATTACCACTCCAACCTGTGCTTCCATTCTATCTTCTATTACCACTCCAACCTGTGCTTCCATTCTATCTTCTATTCCCATTACAAGTTGTACTTCCATTCCATCTTCTATTCCCAGTCCATCTTCCAATTTTCCTTTTCTCTACTTCCATTCCAACTTTATTTTTGTATTAGCCTCACCCCATTCCCATTATCACTTACTTTCCATTCCCACACTTAACCACTCCCATTCCCACTACCACTCTCACTCCCTCTCATCTCAATTCCCTCCCATGCCCAGGCGGTCCCCCTCATAACACAACAATACCAGGAATAGTGCCATTAGCGGCGATTGTAGGCGATATGCAGGGCCGGGTGAAGAGCGCCATCTCTCGCACCTTCCATTCTTAAATATTTTCTCATTCAGGGTGTCAACGAAAAGCCGAGTCCATTCTTTTTGGTGTTTATTATTATAGTATGGCACAGATGAAATTGTGGTTTTTAGTTCAAATTTATGTCTTTGGAAGTGATAAAATTACCACACTGCTAGTTCATGTCAATTTTCTAGTAATCCTTCTCATACAAAAATTACTCTGGTTAGACACCCAGTTCTCATATTAATAGAAAACGAGTCCTATAAATAGCTATATAAAAAATGTTTTCATAATGAGAGAGAGAGAGAGAGAGAGAGAGAGAGAGAGAGAGAGAGAGAGAGAGAGAGAGAGAGAGGGGGGGGGGCGGAACTGAGATTTGTTTTTAAATATTGAAAGAAAAAGTGGAGACATAGCGAGTATCGAAAATAGAGAGGCGCATCGTAGCAAAATATATATATATATATATATATAGAAAGTGTCTAGATGGGTAATGATGATGGAGGAGCTTTTTACCAAAGAGAAAGAGAGAGGGTGAGAGTGAGTGGGTGTGTGTGTGTATTAATAATCGGTATCTTTCGAGCCGGCAGCCAATGAGACTGAAAATACACTACCTTAACTTAACTTATCCTAAGTATTCAACAGATTGACTCTGGCTGCCACAAGGACGCCTACATACCCCCAGAAGGGGTAGGATGTGGGCTAGGGTACCAGGTGGAACCCAGAGGTGGCACATCCACACCTAACCTCCACAACCCAGATTGTTTTTGACAACCTGACCGGTAAGTAGCTGGAATCGAACCCCAGCTACCAGAGCCAAGCGACTAAAATACAATGACCCAGTGCGCTCCTCGGCCACTGTGTGTTTGTGTGTGTGCGCGCGCCAAAAGAAGGTGCTGATAAACTGGTCACTATTTTTTGAGAATTCCTGCTGAGATACAAACATAGCAACAACAACACACAACAATACCCACATAATATCCACAATCTCTCCCTTTGACAGTGTAATAACCCTTTCTGTACCGCTCTTTTTCTTGTTCATTCTAGGCTCCTTTCACCTCTGTCACAATATTTACCTCCTTGTCTTGGTCCCCCCCCCCCCCCCCCCCCCCGTCTTCCTACCCTTTCATTTATATCAGGTTAAACCACCCTGGACTTTTGTTTTGTCACTTACGCTGACGATGAAGCGAATGGGGTGGAGCCTGCCTGCAAATGGTGCTATTACCCCCGCCTTTCGATGGTTGGGGGAGAGATGAGCGTAAGAGCTGAGAGAAAATGAGATTTTTTGTTAGCCACTTAGGCCCTTTTTGAGTTATAACGAGAGTTTATGATTCACACAGAATTTTGTGCCTACCTGATTAATGATGGCCTATAGTAGTACAAAGCGTGATCCACTAAAAGACGAGGACTCAGCTTTAGGTTTATACTTAGTTGAAATCTCGTTGGTTGTAACACTTAATTGCCGACTTGCCGAGTTTCGGGGTTCGTATAAGGAAGTTGGGAGGCTTGTAGTACAACGATATTTAACATAATTACAGC